>CM028672.1:42807179-43407179 GCA_016760335.1 Gastrodia elata | reverse complement strand
CATTCTTATCTTAGATATTGGCTCTCGAACCTACTCTTAGGACTCGAGTCAGCAGCCTTCAGTATGGCTCAGTCTCTCTAGCCTATTCGAGATGATGGGTTTTACTTGTATGTCCCACCGTTCCCGAGTAGCGCACCGTTCTGCCGCCGAAATATGTATTACACTTGTCCTTTGCGCACGGTGACGGGACGGGGAGCTACAGTTGGTATCAGAGAAACATTATAAAGTGTCAGATAAGGATCTTGTTCCTATCTACTTTATAATCTGTTCTCTGTGTCAGACAAGATCACAATTACTATGTATAGTGCAAAGCAATCATCCAAAAGGTTTATTAAGCTGTCTTAAAAATAAAAAGGGAGACTATGTCTACAATACTGATACCCTAGGAATTAAATGCACGTAATAAGATAATTGAAATTGCAAAACTTAAAATGACATCTTAGGATTTAAATGAATTTTGAAAGAAATAGATGAATGAAATACTTATGGGTTGAACTATTTTAAGGGATGGAATACTCGCCGTCAGCATTTCTGTTCTACCTTAGGAGGTTTGATGATTATTGGATAGACGACCTTTAAGATAGTCAGATCTACGGGAGGACGGTAGATGGAGTATCACCTCGATGAGTCACAGTACTAGACAAGATTCTGATTCATTCATCATTCAGAGGTACCAGTATTTCGGCACTCACCAAAGAGTGGCTGGATCGTGTCACTACGGCGCTTCGAGAGACAGCCTGTCCAGAGAAGTACCGCCTAGAGATTGTAGAGATCCTACTGAGGGGATCAGCGAGTCATTGGTGGTGTTGGGTCTATAGGAGATTAGCCCGAAAAGGTCACATAGTCACATATGATAACTTTTGTGCTGCCTTCTGGGTAGAGTATTGTAACTAGATCCTAGGAGTTTTATTATGTCATTTCTTTTCATCTCGTTTACATATTTGGATGTATCCATGTATCTTCTCTTTTGAGAAAGAATTGAAAATGAATGAAATTTTATGTTTCTAAAATTACACTATAACTGTAGCCATGAATCCTGGTTCCCCCTCTGCCCCTACCCCCATTAAAAAGACGATCCCGTCATCAAGCGGACCTGAAGAGTCAAGCCTTATGGCCAACTTACTAAAGGCTTTAATTGACAGTAATGCGCAACAGGCGCAGGAGACAAGATCTCTCATCCTTTCCGTCAGACAACAATCCACCGGATCCTCTTCTTATAATGCAGGAGACGGAGTCCTGCACAATTTCCTTCGTTTTCGTACTCCCACATTCAATGGAGCACTAAACCCCATGGATACAGTGGCATGGATAAAGTTGGTAGAGAAGAATCTAGCCTTAATTAAATGCCCTAACTCTGAGGCAATCCGTCTAGTGACCTACTTGTTTCAAGAAGAAGCAGAATATTAGTGGGAAGGTGAACGGAATAACAAATTCGCGGACTATGAGGTGGAGGACATTCCATGGGATATGTTCATGGAAGCGTTCTGTGAAGCATTCATCCCGGCCTCAGCACAAGCAATTTTATAGGACGAACTCCTTCATCTCACCCAAGGCAATAAGTCTGTGTCCGATTACGAACAAGAATTTAGGTGACTGTCAAGGTTCATTCCAGACCTGGTGAGATCGAAATCATCCAGGTGTCACCGCTTCCTGAAGGGTCTGAGAGATTCTATTAGAGCACACCTAGTCTCTCGACAGTTCAAAACTCTAATCGAATTAACCGAGGCTGCCCGTCTGCAGGAAGGATTCCAAGGTCAGCTGGACAAGAAGAGAAAAGCTATAGTCACGCGACCACGAGACGAGCGCTTTGGCCATCGCAAAATGGCCAGAGTCTACAACATGGAAACTACACAATCTCAGCCTCAAAATTATGAATCCAAGAGGAGGCATCTGTACGGAAAGTGCTACCACTTCGGTGGTGTATGTTTCACTTGTGGCTGTAAGGTCCATCACTACTATGAGTGTAAGGAGAAGAATACCATCGATGGTGTACCCATCGACCACTCCCGTCACAAGCAAACCTTTCGTGCTCAACTCGTGAACCAGCGGGAGCCTGCTCCTGCCATAATGCCGGCTACTATGACAAAGTCAAGGGCAAGTGTACCTATTCAAAGGTCAACTTACAACCGTCAAGATTCAGGGACACAGAATAAGCGACCCTCAGCACCTGCCCGAGTATATATGTTAACTTCTGCTTCTGCCCCTGAAAACAATGACGTGGTATCAGGTACGCCTTAAATAAATTTTCTTTTCTTACTATGTTAGTAAATGTTCTTTACTATTTCAGTATTTCAACTTTCGAATAAGTATCAGCTAAGCAAATTATCATAATTATAGGCATCTTATCAATAAACAACACAACTTGTAGCATTTTATTCGATACGAGAGCAAGTCATTCTTTCATATCGGAAGAGTGGGCTAAAACACTTAAACTACAGACACATCAACTAGCCAGTTCATTAAGTATTGGGCTACCTTCTGGAGCTCGTATGCAGTCCCAACAATTCTGTAATCTAGATATTCCTATTGAGGATCAAAACTTCAGAGCTAAGCTAATTTTATTACCAATCACCAACTTTGACATAGTTCTAGGTATGAATTGGTTAAGCCAACATGGTGTGTCCATAAACTACCAAAAGAAGAAAATAACCTTGGGCAGCAGAAGAAACTCCAAATCATTTGTGGGAAAATTTAGCACCCAATCATCGTTAATCAACACCATGGTAGCGGAGAAACTAGTCAAGAAAGGATGTAGTGTGTACCTCGTAACGATGTTGGGAGAAAGGAAAGAAGTCATACCTTTTTCCGAGAACCATGTAGTTTGTGAATTTCCTGATGTTTTCCCTGAAGACCTGCATGGTCTTCCTCCGAATAGAGAAGTAGAGTTCGCCATAGAAGTAATTCCCGGAACTCAACCCCTGTCAAAGGTTCCATACCGCATGGCCCCAAAAGAACTCCAAGAGTTGAACAATCAACTTCAAGAATTATTAGAGAAGGGTCTCATCCGTCCAAGTTCATCCCCTTGTGGAGCGCCGGTGTTGTTTGTTAAGAAGAAAGATGGATCGATGAGGATGTGCATCGATTATAAAGAATTAAACAAAGTAACTAATAAAAACAAATACCCTCTGCCGCGTATCGACGATCTGTTTGATCAGTTGTCTGGAGCAAAGGTCTTCTCCAAGATAGACTTGCGATCTGGGTACCATCAATTGCGAGTTAAGGATTTTGATATTGAGAAAATAGCATTTCGAACCCATGATAGACATTACGAATTCTTGGTGATGTCTTTTGGATTGACGAATGCATCGTCCATCTTCATGGACTTAATGCAGCGTGTGTTGAAAGCACATCTAGATAAATTCGTCATCGTCTTCATCGACGACATACTAATTTATTCCAGGAATAAGACCGATTACGAAAAACACCTTTGTATAGTACTTGAAGAACTCAGGAACCACGAACTCTATGCTAAGTATTCTAAGTGCGAGTTTTGGCTTGATTCAGTTGCCTTTTTGGGTCACATCATCGACTGTCAGGGAATTAGAGTGGACCAAAACAAAGTAAGCGCAGTTCAAGATTGGTCACAACTAAAATCTGTGATGGATATTAGAAGTTTCTTAGGACTGACCGGCTACTATAGAAAATTCGTCAAAGGTTTCTCACAAATTGCGTCTCCTCTCACCAAGCTGACTTAGAAAGTGGTACCTTTTGTCTGGAATCCAGAGTGTGAAAAACCGTTCCAAACATTGAAGGATGCTCTTTCTTCTGCCCCCGTTCTCGCCTTACCCAGGGAAGGATTGAATTACCAAGTTTATATTGACGCATCTGGCATAGGTTTAGGATGTGTATTAATGCAGGAAGGGAGAGTCATAGCCTACGCATCTCGGCAGTTGAAACCACATGAGAAGAACTATCCTGTCCATGACCTCGAGCTAGCAGCAGTAGTCTTCGCTCTAAAGATCTGGCGCCATTATCTGTATAGCGTCTAGTGTTCCATATTCACCGACCATCAGAGCTTGAAGTATATCTTCACCCAACGTGAGTTGAATTGGCGACAGCGAAGATGGCTCGAGTTAATAAGCGATTACGACTTAAGCATTCAATATCATCCGGGAAAAGCAAACGTCATAGCAGATGCACTCAGCCGTCATGCTACGCTATCTTCTATGAACCTTACAAGCGCAATGGAGGAAGAATTCCAAAGGTTCGAAATCAAGCCAGTGTGTGGAGACATTCTAAGTACACTGGTATCCATGAGCTCAGTTGAACTTACCTTTCATCATGATGTTTTCATCTCTCAAACCAAGGATGAAGATTATTTGAAGTTTAAAGTTGATATCGAAAGTGGACGTCGCTTCGACCTTCAGCTTCATGGTAACGTAATTTACCAAGGTGATCATCTATGGATTCCCAAATCTATGCATCAAGAGATCCTGGTCGAAGGCCATAGTTCTGGTTACCAAGTGCATCCCGGTAGTACCAAAATGTACTAGGATCTGAAGAAATCATTCTGGTGGCCTGGTATGAAAAAGAGTGTGGCAAAATTTGTAGCAAAATGTCACATTTGCAGTCTAGTCAAAGCCGAGCATCAAAAGCCTGGAGGGCTTCTTCACCCTCTAGCCATCCCCAAGTGGAAGTGGTTCGACATTTCTTTGGATTTTGTTATGGGTTTGCCTAAAGCAAGATCCGGTGCATATTCGATTTGGGTCATTATCGATCGATTAACCAAGCCAGCTCACTTCATCCTTATGCGTCAAATGGATTCTGTGGAGAAACTGGCAAAGTTATATATCAAGGAAATTATCCGACTTCATGGAATTCCGAGATCCATTGTATCTGATCGAGATAGTCGTTTCACTTCTAAGTTTTGGCAAGCTATATATCAAGACTTGGGGACTTCTCTAGCTATGAGTACCACCTTTCATCCTCAGATGGATGGACAAACTGAAAGAGCCAACCAAGTTATGGAAGATCTCCTTCGTCTCTATATACTGGACTTTGGAGGTTTTTGGGAGGACCACCTTCCTCTGGTAGAATTTGCGTACAATAATAGTTTTTAAGCAAGTATCGGTATGGCTCCATATGAAGCTCTGTATGGCAGGAAATGAAGTACACCATTAGCATGGTCTGAAACCGGCAGCGTTCAGCTTTATGGGTTGGAGTTAGTTGAGGAAACAAATCGCAAGATTCAACTGATCTAGCAAAGAATCAAAGCAGCTCAAGATCGACAGAGTAAATACCAAGGTACTCATCATCGTGCTCTGGACCTTGAGGTGGGAAAATATGTGTACCTTAAAGTGAGTCCAATGAAAGGTGTTTATCATTTTGGTGTAGCCAGGAAGTTAAGCCCTCGCTACGTCGGACCGTTTGAAATACTAGAGAAGATTGGTTCTGCAGCATATCAATTGAAGCTTCCTGAAGATTTCTCTGCAGTCCATAATGTATTTCACATCTCCTCTCTACGAAGATGCCTTCGCGATCCATCCCACCTAATTCAACTTCCAGCGGTATCCCTCTAACCAGATCTTTCTTATGCGGAAGAGCCAATCAAGATTTTAGCTCATGATCAAAAGCAACTGAGAAATCGCTCGATCCCAATGGTAAAAGTTCAGTGGAGAAATCGCTCATTAGAAGAATCTACTTGGGAAAAAGAGGCAGATATGAGAAAGAAGTACCCTAGCCTCTTTGAAACTCCAGGTACTCTTTAATCTTCTGAGTGTTTTTTATGCTCTTCAATTTCTCATGATTGTCTTCTCTCTTGAGATGATGTGGAGGACGACATCATTCTTAAGTGGGGGAGTCTGTAACAACTCTAGGTTGTTACTTTGTAAATGCATAGATAACATAACCCATTTATTTCTATCACCATTGCTTATAGAACCTTAGACTAAGCCTATCTAGAAAATTTGAAGTCCATTGGACTTCTCTAAGCCTAAAAAGACAATTTGATCAGTCTAAATGCCTTAGTCTATACCCAAAATATTTTGATCTCAGAATTAAATTCTGATTTCATTTTTGATTTCCTCACCCCCAAATTAGCTAAGGGTGAAACTTTTGCTGCAATTTGGAATTCATTTGGGCCATAATTCAATTTAAATTAAAATGGTTCAATAGCACATAGGGGTTCCTATTAATTCAAAATTGCATTTAAACACCTAAAACTAAATAAACGGTCGGGATCCGCTGTGCGGACCGCGGGCGATCCGCTGCGGCGCCCGGGTCATGCGACAACGGGATCCTGTACATCTGGCCGTTGCACCTTATTGATCCTATGGCTAGGATCAGTTTCTGCAGAATCACGGATCCATCGTTGGATCCACCCCGTGGATCCTACGGCCAGGATCATCCCCGCGACCGGCCGTTAGGACCCGGACGATCCCAGCCGTAGCGCCATCTGATCGATAGATCAGATGGCATCCAATGCACCCGGCACTGTGGATCTTCGTCCCCACCCATCTGCGTATCCGACGGGGAGGATTTCCCGTACTTCCAGGTGCCCCCTTGTCCCCCACTTGCGCCTCCAGCTCAGTAGGCTATTGCTAAGCTTCCCCTAATGGCAAAGGGACCCCAATCGAGCCTCGTGGCCCGGCCGAGCTCGAATTGGGAATTCGAAAGCTCGGCCATGGCCCAAACCATCCGACCCTCCCTAGCCCAATTGAAGGCTCTGGAAGTTTCACTGCCCTATGCTGAGTCTATAAATAGCCTCAGCTCTCCTCCATTTGATCCTTGCTGATCAATTGGAGTGAGGCTTCCTTCTCTGCCATTGCCGATTGCTGAATCTTCTTCCAAGCGCTCCCAAGCTTGCGTACCACTGATAGGAGAGTCTCTTGGAGTTCAAGAACTCTCAAAGAAGCCTAAGGAAGCTCAGCCAGCCAGCAATTCCCTCTGCGTCGTCTGCAAGCCACCTCGGTGAATCCAGGTATCCCCCTTATTGGATTCGAGCCAATGAGGCTTGAACCTTGCTCCATTTGATGCGTCTGAGTCCGTATTGTCGTCTCAAACCCAAGGGTATCGAGATTAAGATTTAGGCTAGCCCCGATCGATCAAATCGATCGATCGGATTAAACCGCTTAAGGATCGCCTCGGTTGAGTAAGGACCCAGCGATCTAGACCATCCCAGACCCTCAGACCAGATGGCTTCAATCTGCCTCACCTCCCTGATGGTGTAGGGATCGAGCCCGGGGTCTGGCGTGGCCTCTGTGGGGAGAATTATCTCCCCACAGTAGCTCCAATGGAGGAGCCCTCGGGTGAGCAAGGTTTGGCCGATCTAGACCGTCTCACAAGGGGCTTTGAGTCCCAATCGATGTGTCTGACCACGATGATCGAGTAGCGATTGAGTGCTGGTCAAGCCGCGGGCTGGATGCGCCAGAATTTGGCGATTAGGGTTTCCCTAATCGGTCCCTGGATCGGGACGACGGAGCAGGGACGAAGGCTCTGTGCGGGCCAGGTCGACCCACGACCCGCGCTGTGCGACAGTGCCGGGTTTCCCCGTGCCCCGGTCGACCCGCGTGGTTTGGTTAATGGGCCGAGCTGTTTAATCTAAATAGAATTATCAGAGGAAAATAATTCCGATAATCAAATCATAGGATTTTGATTAAATAAAAATACAGAATGTATTATTTGAATAACTTTTAATCCACTGGTCCAAATCCTATGGTATCATATATGAAAATGATCAAAAAAATCTCAGGAACCTAAATGTAAAATAAAAATGAACATCTGATAGTTAGTCCTTAATTTACTGCCTAATTACAGTGGATCTTGATTAGGAAAAATTAGCAATTTTACTTATTTAAATTGTATGTTTAAGGTGCTATTAGTACACTTATGATAATTATAATGCATGTGCTAAGTAGATTATTTTTTTCTGTGTTCTATAATTCTAGTTATGCCCTAATTTTGTTAAATCATGATTAGTAAATTTTAGAGTTTATACTCATTGGATCTTAGCAAACTTAGGCTCTAATTACTTGTATTATTAATTAGAACTTGCATGCCAAAAATCATGTAATTTGAATAGTTGGATTTATACTTATGTGCTAATCCTTCTTGATTTAAATTAGGGTTTGATTAGCACTAAGTATCCTCTGTTTTATATACTTTGATTGTTAATCTGACTATAACAGTAAGTTAAGTGTAGTGAATTCATTTAGATAAGCTTATTAAGTATACTTGAATAAATCTAAAGATCTAGAATCTTAAATATCTTAATTAGCTTAAGAAATCTTAAGATTTGGATCAAGCTCTTAAAACTTGATCTAGGTCTGAGATTACCACCAATAATATATAATTAATCCACTAATTTGACATTGAACTTTAAATACATACTTGATTTTACTTAAGGCATGAGAAGGGATTAAACCCTAATCTACTTAGGTAGAATCTAAATCCTTAAGAACCCTAACTTAATTGATTTAATTTCAAAACTATGAATTGAACATTTTCCAATAATGCATTTGATTTATTATTGATTCTAAACATTAATTAGACAAATTAAGGTTAATAACAATCCTTGGGAATTTCACCATCTGAATCAAACCTTAAGATCCCTGATTTTCTCTTAAAGAAATCAATTTGCATAAAAAGATTATTAGTACTATATTGATTGAATAAGTGATCAAATCCTTACAATATGTCTGATTTCAAATCCCATAATCTTAGTTTAAGTGTGATCAGATGACTTAATCATCTGGTCTAATCATTCCAAATCTAATCATAAATAGAACATAAGGACTTAATATCAACATCTAGAAGGGAGATCTTGAGTATCTCTTCATAAGATCATTTTGAATTATTTAAAAGACCTAAATTCATATATCATGAGGTAGGAAGCCATGTATGACCCCTTGAGGTAGGAGTATAGAAGATCCCTTCACCTTAGAAATTGATCGATTCTCCTTGTGGTAGTAATCCAATAAGGCATTAGAAAAGATACTCTCCTTATGGTAGAAACCATATTAAGTGATCTTTGATCACATTTGATTGGTGAAACCTTGTATAGGACTTGCCTATTAGTTCAAGATTTGTAGTTTTGATAAATCCTTGCTCTATTAATTAGACTTGATTGACCCCTGATCATTGGGTGGTGTAGTATAGTATACCCATATTACTGGTCCCCAGTAATATTTGGTATTGGTTGAGTCACTCTAAGTGAGATTTATCTTTGTTGCTATCTTGCGGGCTTAGGCGGATATAACCTCGCTTAGAGTAAATCAATCGATTCTAAGAGTGTATTAAATGGGTACCCACACACACACACATATACATATTTATACATGCATGTGTTATCACATACACACATACTCATATATATATATATATATATATATATATATATAAGGATGTGTACACACACACACACACACACACAGAGACACACACACACACACAGAGACACACACACACATATACGTACACACTCATATATATACACTCATATATACTTATCATATATAAGTGGGTATATATGCTCATAATCGTATATAAATATATAGACGCACACATGTTTATGTGCACACACACAAACACACACACATAGAGATTAGTATGTGTGTGTGTGTGTGTGTGTTTGTTTGTCTATATATATACACACACACATAGAGATTAGTATGTATACACACACATACTCATATATACTTATGACACATACATACTCATATATATATATATATATATATATATATATATATATATATTTAGGCACACACAAACACTTATATATATTAATCTCTATTTGTATATATATATACTTATCTGTATGTTTATATGTGTGTGTATATATATAAATATAAAAACACATGTGTGTGTGTGTCTACTAATCTCTCTTTATGTGTGTGTGTGTGTGTGTCTACTAATCTCTCTTTGTGTGTGTGTGTGTGTGTGTGTGTCGCACACACACTCTTATATACTAATCTCATGTATGTGTGTGTGTGTGATATATATACATATATATACCAACACAAATATACACACACTCATATATACTTATTTATATATATTAGGTATACACACTCATATATAGAGATTATGTGTATGAAACACACACACATACACAAACACATATACATAGAGATAACACACACTCATATATACTAATGTCTATGGGTGTGTATTTATGTGTGTGTCTGTATATATATATATATATATATAAGTGTGTGTTATTTCTATATGTGTGTGTTTGTGTGTGTGTGTGTGAGTGTGCGTATCACACATATAATCTCTATATATGAGTGTGTTTGTGTGTGTTCAAACACACACTCATATACGATTATGAGTATGTATACCCAACACACAAACACGCACACACACACACACACACACACACATACACACAAACATACAAACAAACACACACACACACACACATATATATATGATGCGTGTGTGTGTTTATATATATACTAATCTATATGTGTGTATGTGTGTGTGTGTGTCTATATATATATAGGCACACACACAAACACATAGAGATTATATAGACACACACATATGAAGATAAGTATATATGAGTGCGGGTGACTGTAACACTCATATATATGTGTTATGGGTGTGTCTGTGTGTGTGTGCGCGCATCTGTATATATATGGTTGTGAGTACGTATACCCATGTATATAGGTTTGTGTGTGTGTGTGCACACATACATGCTCACTCACAGACACAAACACACACACAAATACACACACATAGAGATAAGTATATGTGAGTATGTGTGAGTGTGTGTGTATTGTGTATGTGAGTGAGTATGTATGTGTACACACATACACACACATGCACTCAGTTGTGTGTATGTATACCCAACACACACATACACACACCAACACACACACACACCCTCACACACTAACTCATATATACTAATTTCTATTTGTGTGTCATATATAAATATATAGACACACCTATATATGTGTGTGTATGTGTCTATATGTGTGTGCATATGTGCATTGGGTATTCATACTCACAATCATATATAAATATATAGACACATATATATGTGTTATATATTCATATACATGCTCTATGTATTTATCTGTGTGTGTGTCTACATACATATATATCTATATTTGTATATATAGATATATAATTGTGAGTGTGTATACCCAACACACACAGACACATGTGTTATACACACACACACACACACACACACACCACACATAGAGATTAGTATATATATATATATATATATATATATATATATATATGTGTGTGTGTGTATATATATATACTGACAATACATATAATATATAAGTATACATGCAGTGTGTGTGTGTGTGTCTATATATGAGTGTGTGTGTTTATGTGTCACACACACATAAGCTCTATATATTGGGTATACACACTCATATATAGAGATTATGTCTGCGTATGTGTGTGTATGAGTGTGTGTGCATGTGTTACACTCATAGACACACACATAGTATATACGAGTGTGTATATATATCTGTGTGTGTGTGTGTCTGAGTATGTATCCCCAACACACACATACACACACACACACACATATATATTTATCTCAATATGTGTGTGTGTTTGTGTGTGTGAGTATGTATATATACGGTGTGTGTGTGTGTGTGTGTCTATATGTGTGTGTGTGTCACACATATAAATATATAGACACACACTCCACACACTCATATGTACTTATCTCTATATATGTATGTAGAGATGTGTGTGTGTCTCTGTGTGTGTATAGGTGGGTGAGTGTATATTGGTCTGCGTGTGTTTGTTTATAACAAACACACACACACACACACACACACAAACACACACTTATTTCGCTGTGTGTATGTGTTGGATATACACACACACATAAGTAAATATGAATAAGTGTTTATGTGAGTGTGTGTGTGGGTGTGTATGTATTTGTTAAAGACACACACACATACACACACACACACACATATACTAATTTCTATGCGTGTGTGTGTGTATATATATCTATGTGTGTGCTATAACACATATGTGTGTGTCTATATATACTCATATATATATACATATATATATATATACACACACAAACTCATATATACTAATCTCTATTTGTGTGCCATATATAAATATATAGACACACGTATATATATTACACATTTACTTATCATTATGTGTATATAAACATAAAGATTAGTATATATATATATATATATACTGACAATCGTATATGCAACACACACACACACACACACATGCACACCCCAAATACACACACGCACACACGTACATATATATATATATATATATATATATATATATATATATATACGGTTGTGTGTGTGTGTGTGTGTCTATACGGTTGTGTGTTTGTTGGTATACATACTCAACTGTAATATACACACACATTGTGTGTGTGTATGTATGTATATATATATATATATATATATATATATATATGGTTATGTGTGTGTGTGTGTCTATATGGTTGTGTGTGTTTGTTGGGTATACATACTCACAACCGTAATATACGCACACATATAACTGTATATATACACACACACACGCACACGCACACGCACACACACACACACACACATATATATATACATACTTATATATATATATATATATTATGAGTATGTATACACATCCATATCTCCATGTATGTGCGAGATTAGTATATGTATATATGTGTGTGCGTGTGTGAGATTAGTATATATATATGTGCGTGTGTGTGTATGTGTGTGTGTGTGTGTGTGTATGTGTGTGTGTGTGTGTCTATGTGTGTGTGTGTGTGTGTATACTGTCTGATTATATAAATATATATACACACATACATAAAGACACACATAGACATTAGTATATATGAGTGTGTGTGTGTTTGTGTATATACTGTGTGATTATATAAATATATATACACACATACATAAACACACGCACATAGAGATTAGTATATATGAGTGTGTGTGTGTGGTGTATGTGTGTGTGTATATATATTTGTGTGTTGGGTATACATACTCACACACACCATATACCTAATACACCATACATACACTCATATTCACTAATCTATATGTGTGTGTTCTATCATATATACTTATCTCTATGTGTGTGTGTTTCTACATGTATAGATATATGTCTATATATACTAATCTCACACACTCATATATATATATATATATATATATATATATATATATATATATATATATATGTGGTTGTGAGTATGTATACCCAGCACATAAGTGTGTGTATTTGTGTGTGTATACAGTTATGAGTATGTATAGCCAACACACACACACACACACACACTCATATATAATTTTCTCTATGTGTGTGTGTCTGTGTATTTATGGTGTGTTATATATATATATGCCTATGTTTATACATTGACACATATAGACATGTTATATACATGTATACACATGTGAGTGTGTGTTTGTGTTGGATATATATACTCATACTCACATATATGTTATCACACACACACAGATATATATAGAGACACACACACATGTTATATACATGTATACACATGTGTGTGTGTGTGTTAGGTATACATGAACACATGGCACAACACACACTCACATACACACTCACATGTGTGTGTGTGTTGGGTATACATACTTAGGTATATATACACACATTCATATATGGACACATACACATACACACACAAACATAACATATGCACACAAGCATAGAAATTAGTGTATATGAGTGTGTCTGTGTGTGTGTGTATGTGTGTGTGTGTGTGTATGTGTGATATAGGTACACATAGATAAAGAGATAAGTATACATGTATACCTCACACACACACACATACTCATATAAACTTATCTCTATGTGTGTGTGTGTGTGTTATATACATTTATATTTATCTATATGCCTGTGTGTGCCTATATCACACACACACACACATACTCAAATATACTAATCTCTATATGTGCATGTTTGTGTGTGTGTGTGTGATCCATATATATATATATACTCACACTCATATACCCAACACATATACACACATACACAAACACATACACATAGAGATTAGTATATATGAGTGTATGTAATCATATATGAATATGTGTGTGTGTGTGTGATAAAATATACACACACATAGAGATAAATTGAGTATACATACCCATAACAAACTCATGTATATGTAATGAGCATATATAAATAGTCATCACTATAGATATAAGTATATATGAGTGTGTGCGTGTGTCACACTATATGAGTGTGTGTGTGTTGTGGCACGTGTGTATGTTCCAACATGTGTGTGCGATATATATGAGACACACACACACACATAAAGATTAGTATACATACACCCAATCTATATACTACTCTCTCATATATAATGAATGTAAAATTAATAATTGACTAGAATTTTGGTTAATTAACATGCTTAATAATGGCTAAATAGAGTTTTGAGTTAATTAAGAATAATTAAAAATTAACCATGCCAAAACTAAAATGTAAGGTCATCATTAGATTCCTTACAGTCTAAGGGTTTCATATATACCAAAGTTATCAAAATTATATTACCAATGAGACTAATATTCATTAATTAAGATTTTAGATCATTAGTGAATAATTAACCAATTTTATTATAGAAAAATAAATCCAACTGAACCATCAAAGATCTAATTGATATAATGAAGAAATAGAGACCAAGAACATGCAATTTTGATAAGTAATCATTCTAATTAGCACTAGGCATTTTATAATTAAGACATAATTAAGAAAAATATCCACAAAAACTGAAATATTTTTGAAGGTTACTAATCTACATATTCTTGTGATCAAAATGGTATACAATATCATAACATTTGGGTATGAATTGGCAAAATTATTTCAAACCCTAATTTTCATGTAATTCTCTAAAGTTTGAAGTTAAGGATATGCATTTTATTTGAGGCATTATTCCAATTAAGCTCTCAAGTCCTATCAGATCAACCGAGACCCAACGGACAGGAACCTGATGGCCTACATTATCAAACAGTACGATTCACGGGTCAGCCCAACCAGCGCTATTCATCTCCCTCTACCAACATGGACAGGAAAGGGCATGAGCGGGGATTTTAGGGTTTCAAAGAAACCCTAAATCCTTGCCATCAAGTGAGCCAAGAATGCCAAATAATGGCTTAAGTGATTCATATGATCGAATACAACACAAAGGGACTTAAAGCTCTAATATGGATGCTCTCTACAGAGAGTTCCAAATTTTAAATCTCTAACCCTATGACTCGCTGTAGAGAAAACTTTTCCTACCATAGTCCATTTTGTATGAGGAAGGACTCCACACATTCCTTGGGTCAAGGCAGACCCAAGGAATGTGTTAATGGAGTGAGAGAAGGTATGGTTGTATAGGTTCATATTAATGCTCAGGCACTATACCCCCACTGTATAGACCCGAACCAATGGTCCATCGATCGGTTCTAATCCAACCCGATCGACACAGAAAATCAACTCGAATTCGATTAAAATCAATAATATATTTCATTGGGAGATGAAAGAGTGACTCAGAGCACAAGGATGGATGCACATCAAATTAGCATTTGCTCAATTCAAACAGTAAGTCCTCGTCATTTGGACCAAGCTTAGCAGTCCTAATTCACTTCCATCCATCGGCTAAACCTACTAAGGCTCATAGCATCACATAGGAATTAGGGCTTGACAATTGAAATGGCATTGAGCTCACTCAGCTCAATGGGGTAAGGAGGTACTTGGCTAGATGGCCTTGGGAGATGGCTTGCTAATAGGGGCTGCCCAAGAGCTTATGAAGTTTGATTACTAGGTTGGGGGTCTGAATACTAAACCGCACCCACTGCCTTAGCTGGAGAGAACACCGGGATGGTGTAGGCCATCGACTAATCTGAGAGAAGGTACACTGGAGGATGCAGAGGTAACCAAATGTTCATTAGGGAATCACAGTGAGCAAAAACACATTGTAAAAAATTTTGAAGCTATTTATAGCTTCAAGAGAGGGTTGGGTGGTCGAGTCAAGGTCTGTGCTCAGCACCCAATTTCCAAATGGGAATTGATCGGGCCTTATGACCTAATAAAAGCTATCTAACCAAATTTGAAAGGATGGCTAATGGGTTTGGTGAAGTAGCACGAGAGTGGGAGACCGGTTCTAGCATGAATCATACAGGATTCTCCCGTTATCGAAAGTTGTTCGAGCGAGAGAGAAGGTGTAACAACCTAGATATTGTTACTTGTTAATTAGTAATCTAATTGACTTCAAAGTTCTTTCATTACTCTTATATTATAGTTAAAAGTCTCCACTTCAAATTTCGTGCGAATTGGAGATCATTTGTCGATTTCCAGCATTTTCTGGTTTTTTAATAATTCTAAATATGCCTAAATTATTTAGACATCAGAATTAAAAACAAAGTCTGCCATTGGACTCAATAGCTCCAAATTAACTAAGAATATTATTCTGGGAATTTTTGGAAGTCGTTGATTTTTCTGGATATTTTATTGTATTTCGATCGCTCAAAAATTTTTGTCAGATTAGGATTTCCAATGTAAGTCAAATAAAAATTAAATAAAAATATCCTCTTATAATGCCTATTGAAAGGATCCTACTGCAAAAATTTGAGCGCATTTGAAATCCCGGATTGTCCTGAATAAATTTATAAAATTTAAACTTCAAAGGCTAATAATATGAAAAATATAAATCAGAATTTTAAAATTTTTGCATATCCAAGTCAAGCATTATATGAGGATACTATATTTCAAGTTTCGTTAATTTTTGAGTTTCCAATTTATCATAATTAATTTTCTAAGTTTTTCACTTAAAAATTAATATAAAATAAAATACTTGTCCAAATTCAATAATTTTTGGATGCGTGCATTCGTCTCGTCAAAACAGTCGTTTCGATACTAAGTTTGTAATTTTTAGGATTTGAATGGATACAAATTATTGCTCAAAAATCTCAGCCGTTAGATCTAAATTTCAACCATTGGATTGGTTTTTAGGACTCTATAAATCTTCCTAAAACCTAATTTTTCCAGGGATTCTCTTCAATCAGCCCAGCCGTGAGTTCCTTCTTCATTGCAAGCAAGCCGACTTCTCTTTTTACTTTTCCTTCTTGCGATCCACTCCCTTCCTCTTCGAGCCGAAAGTTTCTTATCCCTTTCGGCAGAACAATGAAGAGCGCCTCTTCTCCTCCATGGCGATTGAGCAGCCAGCAACTTATCCTCCATGGCTGAGCAGCCAGTAGCTTATCCTCCATGGCTAAGCAGCCAGCAGCTTATCCTCCATGGCTTAGCAGCCAATAGCTTCTCCTCCATGTCCTAGCCGAACCCTCCTCTTTCAATGGGGAAATTGTATCCCTCCGCTGAGCCAAGGAGAGTCCTCCTTAGCAATCGATGGCTCCTCAGTCCTACTTCCTCTTCATTGCCAACTTTTGAAGCTTTGAAGTTATGCAAGCCGATCGACCTTTCCCTTGATCCGTTCGGCACAGCCATCTAGCCAAGTCCTTCCACTCGCCGAGCGCTTCCACACGCCGAGCGCCTCCACTCACCGAACTCTTCCACTCGCCAAGTGCCTCTTCTAGCCGAGTCTCAAGGAGCTAAGGTCAATCCTAAACTGCATAAAAGAGAAACTCGTAGGTTTCAGGTACCTCCATCACGATTCATACCTTGTTACATATATCCTTTTTGAGGATTTAAATGGCTGAATTAATTTCTCCATTTATGATGCTTTGAGTTTTTCTTGCGAATCAATACTTAGATTAATATAGTATATCTAAGATACCAAATGAGTTTCATTAGGGTATCGATTTAAAGCTAAATGATGGTTATTATTGAATATGAAATTATGAGTTAGATCAAATCCGCTAAGTTTGAATTTAAAATTCATTCCATCAATCTATGCATTTTTTTTTATTATTAGAAAGCCAATTAAAACCCAATTTTAATTAGCAAATTTTCAGCCCCATATATAAAAGAGCCGGTCATGCAGCTGCTCAATAATATACAGCTATTATAATTTCCAAGAGATCTCACCTAAAGTTTACAAAAGAAAGAAAGAAGCATCGATTGTAAATAAAATGTTCAAGCCATTCTTAATGCATGCCATAGCGAGATAAGCAAAGGAAAATGATGTCAATTGAATTATATTAGTATCAAATGCTGTCATTTATTCTATAAGCTTAAATGCTATTTTATCTTTTAAAAGAAATTATTCTACCTCTCCTTCCATTCCGTAAAGAAAAGAGCATCTTGTATATGCTGCTCATCTTGATTCCATTTCTTTTTCTTTATCTCACTATGAATGCAATTTGTTTTTATGAAGAAAAAAAGAAATGTTCGTGTGTATACTTCAATTCATTAAGAACCTAGTTATTGTTTAGTATATTAACTTCATTAAGCAAAGAACTTTATCTTTAATAAAGGTTGAATGTTTCTTTTATATTTAATGCTGGCATATCTATGAAGGTAAAAGTGGCTCCCTTCTCCAGTGATCGTTGGAGATTCAATTTCTCAAAATTTTCTTATTTGAGAAATATTTACTGGTTATTATGATTGTCTGCACGCTCCACCAAAACTTATTACAGCAACAAAAGTCGCTATGAACAAATGCAACTTTTCTTGTCCAATGAATAAGGAAGCAAACGAACCAAACAAATAAAGTAATACTAAGCTTGAATTTCTAAGCTAGGGTCCTGCTCAACCGAAGCTCAAGCTCAATTCAAGTAAGCTTAATATTGATCGAGATTGGTTTTTGTAAAGTTATGGTTGATTTAAACTTATATTGAGGTTAGCTTGCAAATGGCTCATGAATACTACTAACAAGTAGTCTTTTAGAAAATGAATCAACCATATTAAGCCATAAAATCAATGGCCATTATCAAACCAGAATCTAGATTCTAAATGAGTAATACTTGAATAAGCCTTAAATGATACTTTATTATACGCTTAAAATAAATGACTGATTTTGTCTATGTTATTGAGGGTTGGGGTTTATTTATAATGTTGTATAACTTTATCTATTATCACTTACACGCATTGGTTTACTTTATGCATACTTCTAGAGATAATTTTCCGTTTGAATGTTTAATTGGCATACTAACCTTCTTTATGGACTTATGGTTGATAGAAGTCTTCATGTCATATAATATCAACTTTATTAAGATAACCTTGTTATTCTCTACGCATTTTTCTCCTACTGTCAAAATATACTTGTCTTGGCAACCATTATGTAATTACCATACTTATTTTCAGAAAATGTAAGGACTTGCATCGTAAATTAAATAGTTCATATGAACGTATGTTCGTTGTTAAATTACCTCATATTAACGTTGGAATTGAATTTAGAATACTTCTTTCTAATATTTATCTCACCTAAAGTGAGTTAAGATGCTTGATGTCTCTTTTACCTTGTTGGGCAAAATAAAATCTGCTCTTAACCAAAGGTTGAGCAAGTAATAAAGTATATTGATAATTGTTCTGAAAACTTTAGTATGAAGGCTGAATGATAATAGCATTTTTCCCACATCTTTCTTACCCAAATTAAAGATAACTATACCTTACATGCTAGATATGTGTTGCGGTAAATAACTATAATAAATTAAAAATGTTGTCATCTCCTTAATAATATCATATGTTACCCTTATATATCAATCGATTTAGCTTTCTTTTAACTGCATTATTGATGAAATATGGTTGGTTGTGATATTAATATTTAAATGCTATTTGATTTGATAGGATTAATAAGGTAGCATGTTATTTTGCTGGTAGAGTGATTTCGATAATAGTCCATGTTTGGTCCAGAATTAATTTAACAAAAATGTCAATGATATTCATAAGTATTATATTTGATCCTCTGCCATTTATGTTATGTTACAAATAAGTTAAAATTATTCCCCAACCATGAGATGTAAATATGATTGAAGAACCATTCCAAAAGTGATGGTCTATGAAATGTAATAATATATTTATTTTTGTATGCTTTCTAATTTATAGATATCCTAACACTATGTAAATCTAGAGTTTCATGTGAAGATGAGATGTTTAAGCTAATGGCATGAGTAAATTGAATAGAAAACTGCATAATATGTGTTAAGCTTGAATCCTTATATTTCATTTATTCCTTATGGGTCTATTGCTGCCATCAATCATGTTTAAGTCAAATGCTTATATCATTTCTATTATAAGATCCAAATGCTACCAGTAGATCGTATGAGAATCAATGTTGTTATTCATATATAGAATCATATGTTACAACCAATTGTGTAAGAAAGTATGTGCTACTATCAATTATGTGTAAGGACATATGTTGCCATCAATTGCATAAGAGAATGAATGCTGCTATTTAAATTCAATTTGAATCAAATGATATTATAAGTCAAAAGCTACCATCATTTATATTAGAAAATTTCAAATTGCTGCAATTATAAATCAAATTGCTGTCATGTATTTCATTATGAGTCAAATGCTATCATTCATTTATACAAATTGCTGCCATTCATGTTACACAAATGCTATTATCTACTTAATAGAATTCAAATGCTTTTATATTCCTTGTAATATAAAGATAGTTATTGTCATGAATCACATATTATTACTTATAGAATTATCTCAAAAGAATTCAGATACTATTTTATTGCTGCCATATTTATAAATGGAATCATATGCTGCCTTTAAACTCATATGAGAATCAAAAAAACAAAAGCTGCCATTTATATTAAGGGGTCTCAATGCTGCTATGAATCTATATTAAAAATCTAAATGCTGTCATTAAAATCTCTTGTTGTCAATGCTGCCATACTACTGCCATCTTTGTATATAAAGTTATAAATCATTAATATTGTATTTCTCTATTTGCTGAATTTCATATTGGCATCTATGGACTAATGCTGTAATTTATAATTGCTGATTCACATATTAGTATTTTCATAAATGCTAACTTTAATGATGATTCTTTGTAGGTTAAGTTGTGAGAATAATACAGGAATGCTAAAATTAAATATTATGTGCAAAATATCACATAAAGTTGCTCTTATAAATTGCTAAATTGTATTTTTGCATCTCTTTTTATTAAATGTTTTATATAGGATGTATAAACTGCTTAGTTTAGTTTTATATATTTGTAGAACTGGAAATGAGCAATCCTATAAAAAGGATTGAACTCTACTGTAGGACTGGAAATGAGCAATCCTATAAAAAGGATTGAACTCTATTTTAGAACTGGAGATAGTCAATAAAAATTGACTTATATTGATTGTGAAAAATTGTTTATTTGAACAAAAACAAAGGAGATTTTGCTAAAATTTCTAAGAATTTTAAGACTTAAAATTTAGTTTATCTTTTTCCAAATTTCAAACTTTCATGAAAATAATTTTATGTTCATTCTACTTTTATTTAGAATTGACTTGAGATCAAATATCTATAAGTCAATTTGGAGTTTAATTAACTCCAATCATAGAGTAGATTATTAAAAGTTTAGATAAACAAAAAAATATCACATACATTTACAATTTTGCAATCTATTGAATGCTTGCCTAACTTTGAGCCTCTTTCCTTGAACATTCATTCAAGATCATTGTGCATAAATAAATATTTTCTTAAAATTTTAAAGGGGAATGCCTTATGGCAAAATGAGTACAAAAGAAAGTGCTTATATTAGGATTTCACATTTTAGAGAGGGTAAATGTGAATGTTCAACTTCCCCACTGTATCTGGTTAAGCAGACGTGCTTAACTCCTCGTCTATTCTGTTGTGTACTCCTATAGAATGAGATATTTCTAAATATAACTTTAACTAAAAATATAAGAGATTCTTTTACAAATTGTAAGATCTCTTCATAACTGTTTAGTTATGCTTTCATATCATAGTTCTAGATTATGATTATCTTAGATTAAGAATCTAAGATATTTTCACATTTTCTTCAGCTTTACACTCTCTATCTTCAGTATTGTGTATTGCTTACTTCAGTTTAATTTGAATACTGTGTATGTTGCTTAACTTCAATTAATGCTTCACTGTATATCAGTTGCTTACTTAGCATATATTCCAATTGATCATATATTGCTTTCATTTCATACACATAGTAGTTTCTAGCCTTTAAAATGCTCTCCTTTACCAATTTTCAATACAGGCTAGAATTTTAATAAAAGTGAGTATTTTTACTCAACTTATTTCATACTATTTTTCTTACCGTTATACTTACCTAATTTCCCCATACTTTTCAGCTTTTATAGCACCGTTGCTTATTTTTAATTGTAAATTAAAATTGTGATATCTTGTTAATCTAAAAATATAGTAAATTTAAAAATGTGCTTAGACTATTTAGTCTAACTACACTTTTCTTTTTTTTGGCTTTGCCCTATCATATTTAAATACCAAAATATGATAGATCAAGAGCCCTTTTATTCAGGTGATGCAGGTCCAAGTACTTGAAGGACTTATAAAGAAATCTGCTTCCGCTTGATTTTAACAGATTACTTATTTAGTGAGAGAGAGAGTGATTTACATATTGCATTTTTCTCTTACTTTAAAAAAGTTTGTAATAATTAGATTATAAACTGTTTAAGTTACTCTTACTTATATTTATCTGTGTTGTATCTTCTATAAACTGCTTAGAATGAATGAGTGGATTTATCTAATTTCTAGCATTGTAGATATTTGCAATATTGCATTTATATGTATCTTCATTTTCATTTATTTAACTTAACAAATGCTCAAAAAGTGACTTGGCCACTTAGCATCAACACTTGAATAATTTTCTTCTAATCAAGCGTTGGGTGCTAAGGTAACACCCCAATATCTGGATTAATCTTCTATCTAATTATTGGGGCCATTACAGAAGGTGAATATGAATGATATCATTTTTAGTCATTCGATCGATCGAAGAAACAACACAGTGGTCCTGATGTTATTTCGCGTAACAGATAACTGTGGGTGTGATCCAAACCATGAGATCGCAGAAGCGATTCGACGGCTGATGAATCGCCTGAGCGCTGAGGAACGAGAGCCTAGAATCTAGGTCATGGAAAAGCACCGACAATTCTAATTTTACCCACCTATTGAAGGATTCGACTATAAAAATTAAAAAAATTATTATTAATTAAATTAATTATTTTAATTAACATAATTAATATTAAATATAATTTATGAATAAATGATCTCCAAAAATTCCCAAAAATTCACTCATTGCTAATTTGGGGGAGGAATTCAAAAATGAAATTATATTTTAATTTGGAGATCTAATTCATTTAGCAAATTTTTAGGATCATAAAATTGACAAAATAGCCAATTAATTTAATTGAGCTCCAATTGACCCCAAATTTTTAGGGTTAGGTTCTAATGACTAGATAAAGCTAATGAAATGAGAATTAAAACTTGCTTTAGTTTAAATTAACTAGGATAACAACTTAGGGCTGTTATAAATAAAAAGGCTAGAATTGTAAGTTAGACTCTTAACTCAACTTATGTCAATATTTACATATTAATTGTCATATATATAACTCATAGTAAATCCTAATGTAGCGCCTTGCACCGTCATCGCGTGTAAAAAAATATAACTTAATCAATTCGATGGCAGAGCGGTGCGCTACTCAGGAAGGCATAACCCATCTCCCCGACTAGGCAGGAACAAAACCACAGAAGGTTGCTGACTCAACCATAAAGAGGGTCAAAAGCTAATACTTAAGATAAGAGAAATATACTTATCCTAAGTATTAGACTAATACATATATTGGATTATGAGTGAAAGTAAGGAATCCAATATATGTCCTTAAATATCAGCATTTCCACTATGCCGATCACATCACAATACTAAGTATAAGTAATATAAAGACAAAGTACGGAAGCTTAAAGCATACATCCAGAAAACATTCATCACAGAAGCTGAAATAAACATTCATCTCAGAAAAGAAAAAAAATATATATTCACAAATTATTACAAATGATTTATTGAAATAGTACTGAAATAAAGTCGAAATATGGAACTTAAATAGAAACAGAAAGAAATAGTAAAGATAAAGGAGGGTTCACTAAGGCTCCACAAACTCCTCCTGAATCTTCAGAGAGTCCTCCTGACCTGGCTTAACTTGCTGCTCAGGATCTAGTAAATTGTAGGATCCCAAAAGTACCACATGTTAGACAATAAGTTTAACACATCAAAACTAATCTAAATAATTCTAATTGCTTACATATAATAGTAAAGTAAGTAAATCTGCAGAAAGACTGTAAAATTAACTGAATAACTAAAATTGTATAAAATTGAAGTAAGGTAAAGCTGGCAGTATATTAAATACTAGAAACAAATAAGAAAATAATATATGATCTGAAACTGAGTAAATATCATATAAATCTATGTTGTATGCCATTGAAATCATGCAACTGTATATGCCATAATATTGTATGCCACTGATATGCAACTGAAAAATCATTGAACTGCTATGAGTCATACAGTCCAATGTCTACATACATCCTGTTGGTAACTACAGTTTACTATGATGCCGATGCATCCTAAATTTCCCCTGCTGATATATGCAATATTCTGCAACCCATAAATCATCATTAATACTCATACACTATGCTTATGTTCATGCTCATGTCTCTACACTACATGACTTTAATTTAAAAATCTAAAAATTATTTAAAATCAGATTATGAATCAAATGACTTTATTGTGCAGAATCCTGCTAAAGGGATTCTGACTCCTAGGTATAATTTCAATACTTGCTTAAGATTTCACTTAAAAACATTAGTTATAAACGTTATATACACATGGTTCTATGTTTCCAAGAGAGGTGAATTTAGTACTCAATTTACTCATAACTGCACTTATCGACCAAGATAGGAGGCAGAACCCTGTTACAGTTATTTTTATCCCAAACTAAGGATCTAGTTCACACTCCTAGATTTGGAAGATTTACTCTAGCGGGACTGTATTCATCTTATCCCTTAGGAAAACACCAGGTCATAAGTTCACATTGGAGTGACTCATCCAAACTTGAATATTACTAAAGGGACTCAACACCATGGGTATGCATAATCATGACCAACTAATAATCCAAGTTCAATCAATTATATTTAATAATTAAGGATTTATCAAAGCTATGAATCTTTAGTCTAATTGAGTAAATCCTATACAAGGTACTAAAGATGTGATCAAAAGGTCACTCAATATAGGTTACTACCACATGGGAAAAATCTCATGCTAATGCCTTAGGTGAAATATACAACAAGGTTTAAGATTAACTTTTAAAGTTAAGGAAAAATCATCTAATTTCTTACCTCAAGGTTCAACAAAAGGTCTTCCTACCTCAACGTACTAGCATTATTTAAGCTTTTCAGACATTATAAAACACTCATATAGCAAGATTATTAAGATCTCGTACTTCTAAAACTTATACTAATTCAAGGTTTATTTTGAATTGAAGTGATCAGATCAGATGGTTAGATCCATCTGATCACATCCTATTCTACAACCATAGGATAAAATCAATAATATTATTAGGATTAAATCATTCCATAAATCAATACAAGTTTATTATCAATCTTACACTAAGAGTCTTGTATAAGAGAAAATAAGGAATCTTAAGCTTATTCATGCGAACAATCAGAAATTGAATTTACTAAATTTGGATAATCAAAAACCCTAATTTTTACGAATCATGCTTTTACAAGATTATGGCATAATTAGGAATATATTAATTAGATAAATTAATTCACCTAACACATGTATTCTACTATGTATAAGGAATATAATGGCACCTAAATCATGCAATTTGGCTAAGTATACATGCTAATTAACCTTAATTAAGTTTTGTAAGAATTAGGCTAAATCAAAAAATCAAACCATTAAAAGTTCAATATTATTTTATATTCTGATTTCTCATGATTTTCTAAACAATTTGATATATAAGATCGTAGGGTTTTGATCAGTGGATTAAAATTTATCAAATTAATTTATTCTGCATTATTTCAATTAATCCAACCTATTTTCCTTAAGGAAAATAAATATTAAATAGATTAATTTCTATTTAAATGGGCATCGGCCCAATCCCAAAGCGCGCTGGCCGATCGAGCCTAGAGGCCTATCACTGCTAGATAGCGTGAGTCACGGGTCAGCCCGATCCGCGCTGTCATTTTCTTCCCCGCACCTAGCCCCAACTGAGGACGGTTAGGACTAACCTTAAACACAGAATTCCTTAGTCGTTGAACCACGCCGCCAGCTCAGAATGATCAACGCGCATTATTGAGACTGGGACGAATCCTCAGAACCCTAGAATTTCATGTGAGTTAGTCAAATTCCATGGGAACCTATTTTCCCCAAATCAGACTGAATCCCCAATTGGGATCCCACTGTGAGGAGAAATTCTTCTCACATTGAGCAAACCAAGACTAGGGCTTGATCCAGTCACCATCAAGATGCACAATTGAATCGATGCCCTACTTTGGCTCCGCTTGGGAGGGTCTAAACCTCTGGGACCAGACTCAGGTTCCAAGCTCTATAAGTGGAGCAGTACAATCGATTGATACGATCGATCGGACTAGCCCTGAGCCACAGATTCAATCGCAATGCAATTGCCTATACTAGGAATGATTTCAGCAATCAAAATTAAGGAGTTGAGCTTACACAACTTCGTATAGAATAGAAGGGTGCCTGGATAGCTTGGAGAATTGGTGTAGCACCCCATCCTGTTGCTGCGCACAATCAAAATAGCCAATTTGGCGACAGAGCGGTGCGCCACTCGCTAAGGCATAACCCATCTTCCTGAATAGCTGAAACTGAACTACTGAAGGCTGCTGACTCAACCATGAGAAGGGTCGAGAGCTAATACTTGAAATAAGAGTAGTACTTATCCTAAGTATTAGGCTAATATATACATTAAATTATGAAAGTAAGATGAGGAATCCAATACATATATAATAATATCAGTATTTCCAGTATGCTGATCACTTCTCAATACTAAGTATAAGTAATATAAATATAGAATGTAAAAGCTAAAGCATACATCCACGAACATTCATCATGAAAACTGAAATAAACATTCATCTCTAAAAGGAAAGGAAAATACATCTAGAAATTATTACAAATAACTTACTAAAATAATACGAAACTAAAGTCTAATTGCTGAACCAGAATAACTAATTAAAACAGTAAGGCTGTAAGAGAGCCCACTAAGGCTCCATGAACTCCTCCTGAATCTTCTGAGAGTTCTGGTCTAGCTCAACGTGCTGCTCAAGATCTAGCAAATTGTCAGATCCTAAAGTATCATGTGTTAGATAATAAGTCTAACATATTGAAATTAATCTAAATAGTTCTACTTATTTACATATAATAGTAAAATAAACAAAGATGCTGAAAGACTATAAAAGTAATTGAATAACTAAAACTATATAAAACTGAAGTAAGGTAAAACTGGCGGTATACTGAATACTAAAAAACAAATAAAAACACTGTATGATCTGAAACGAGTAAATAACATGTAAAACTTTATTGTATGCCACTGATCTCATGCTCTTAATATGCCACAATATCGTATGCCACTAAAATGCAATCAAAATATCACTGAACTGCTATGAGTCATATAGTCTAATATCCACTACATCTTAATGGGAAATACAATTTAATGTGATGCCAGAACATCCTAAGTTTCCCCTATTGATGTATGTAGCATTCTGTAACTCATACATCATGCTTATGCTCATGCTCATGTCTCTACATTATATGACTTAAATCCATAAATCCTGAAATACTTTAAAATCAGATTATGAATCAAATGTCTCTATTATGCAGAATCCTGCTAAAAGGATTCTGACTCTTATGTCTAATTTCAATAATTAAATTCTTTTACTTAGGATTTTACTTGAAATTATTAGTTGGAAAGGTTGTATACACATGATTGTATATTTTCAAGAGCAATAAATTTTAGTACTTAGTTTGCTTATAACTGCACTTCTCGAGGCACACCAAGATAGGAGGTAGAATTTTGTTGCAGTTATTCTTCTCCCAAACTAAGGAACTAGTTCACACTCTAAAGTTTGGAGGATTTACTCTAATGAGACTATATTCATCTTATCCCTCAGGAAAGCACCTGGTCATAAGTCCACATTAGAGTGACTCATCCAAACTTGAATTTTACTAAAGTGACTCAGCACCATAGGTATGCATAATCATACCCAACTAATAATCTGAGTTCAGTCAATTCTATTTAATAATTAAGGATTTATCAAAGCTATAATCCTTACTCTAATTGGATAAATCTTACACAAAGGTCTAAGGATGTGATGAAGAGTTCACTCAATATATGTGTGATGACCCGTGTCATCACTAAATAGAATTACTGTTATAAATATATATATAGCAAAACTTAGCAACTATAGTTTCCTATATCACACTGAGCACTTTAACTGGAAGTAGATAATTTGGACTCCATTTGGTCAAGTTATGACCTATTTAGGATTAGGGGTATTTTGGGCAACTTAGGATTTATAATGTTCAAAACTTAAATTTTATTATAGTTTACTGTTGGCAATAAAATTCTAAGCGAGGTAGCACTTTACATTTCTTGACTTGGAGTTCAATTCACCAAGTTGTGGTTAATTGAAGATCAAGGGCATTTTGGTCATTTTGGGAGAGAGTCCAAAATGTCATTTTGTAAACTAAGCTCTAAATGGGAAAACTAATATTACCATAGTGATGAGGCTATTCTCCTGAGTATTTTAAGACTCATATTGCCTATATTTAGGTAACTAAGTAAAAAGTTATGAGGGTTTATTTAGGACCTAAAATATCTCTAAGTTAAATAATCCCTGAATAGAATTTTTGAATTACGCTATTTAATTCCTTTTATTTTTTTGTGTAAAATGAGACCTATATTTGATATGTTTGGATCAATATATTCAAAGTTATTATATCCTAAAGTTTTAATAAAACAAATAAATAAATTAATTAATTAAATATAATATTTCCATTCCTGAAAAATTTAAAATTATTTTTATACCTCAAAATTAAATTTTGACCAAAAATTTAAGTTTGGAATATTGAAATTAGCTAAGAGGGAAAATTTCAGATTTTTTAGAGCTCAAACGGACAAAAAATGCGCATAATACATTTGGAATTAAATTTTTCCAAAAGTTTTTAATTAAATTTGTATTTTTCGGAATTTAAAAATTCATTAATTAAAAGTGGCGGGAAATCTGCTCTCTAGGTCCGAACAGCGGACACCGGATTGGACCAATCAGCACCGTCGGATCGTGCCGAGCCAGCAGGATCGTGCCATGTGGCAAAACACGGAAACACCGTGCGCCACATGTCAAAATGTCTGAAACTCAGGTGCCACGTGGCAGCACGCGAAGGCTCGGGTGCCACGTGGCAGCACACGGGTGCTCGATTACCATGTGGCAGCACGTTGAGCTACGGATTACTACGTGGCAACGCGTGAATCTTCGGGTGACACATGGCATCACCTCATTAAGCCGCATCATCATGTGCCACGTGGCGGCTCCCTGTTGCACCACGCAACTGCAGCACCACGTGGCAGACACGTTGTGCCACGCAACCGCGGATGTCACGGTACAGCCATGTGGCGATCTATTATTGCACCGCATCACCGCAGATGCCACATGGCAGACACGTGGCATCTTTGCGAAACCTGTGGTGCCATGTGTTGACTCCTCATTGCTCCATAAACCAGTGGGGTGCCATGTGGCAACTTCATGACACGTCTTGTCTATGTGGTGACAAGTGGTTGCACCGCAGCACCGACGCACAGATGATTGCCATGTGTCATGCCCAGATTTGGCAGTGGGGCGGCGATGGTGCCTACGAGAGGGGTTCCCCCACCTATTTAAAGGCCTCAGTGAGCTCGAGGGGAGGTAGCCATCGGATAGTCGGAAGATCGCTGGAGTTTGCTGAAAAAGCTCCCGAAGTTCGCCGGAGGCGGAGGTTCGCGCCAAGTACGCCGGAGAAGCTGAACAGTAACTGCCACATGGTAGCCACGTGGCAATTCGGAGGTTCACATTGCCACATGGTAGCTAAGCAGTCTCTATCTGTACATGTGGCAGCCACATGTCACCAGATGACACGTGGCAGATTTTGGCGTGCCCGCAGCCACGTGTCAGCCACGTGGTCGCCACATGGCATCCGCCATCCACCGTTAACGGAAAGGGAATATTCCTAGAATATTCCTTTTCCATTAGCTACAGTACTGTTACCGTTAACATTAACGGTAACTTAACAAAAACCATTAACGATAACGGAATATTCCATCAACCCAAAAATAGTAAAAATTCTGAAAATTTCCAAAACTTCAAAAATTCATATCTTTCAAAATATGAGTCCAAATATAGTGAAATTATATATCAAAATGATCAGAAAAATTCAAGGATTTTGAAAATATTATCAGATTTTTGATGTGACATCAAAATGTTAAAAGTTATTTTTACCTCATAAAGTGTGCCATTTTCAGATTTTGGCAAAAATACCATCATTGTTCTCGTAATCACCTGTATAACCCAAGAAAATAATAATTAAGAAATAAAACTTACACACTCACTAGGATGATTAATCAACTAATCACTAACTAGATTAAGTACTAAATATACAGGTAGTTTGAAGATCACACAAGAAAGGTACCAGATATTTTCTTATATTTATTTTTTACTTACTTTCTTTTAAACGCTTTAGCACCATTTTGAGCCTTAAATTCAGTCTTACTTTCCTTTTTAAGTTATCCATTACTATCACTTTAAATATTGAATGAAATGTCTTAAGAATGCATGTATTATTTTAGGTTCTTAAAACAGTGGCATGGGTGGGAATTATGGTGGGGCTAGCCAAGAGGGGAGATAAGGGAGTGTGCTGTAGCCTACGGGGGGGCACAATACAGTATACTGTTATGATATGAACCCACATTATGTCTGACCCTAAAGTTCTGTGTTTGCCCAGCAGGACCAATTTTTTACAATTTTGCTTATTGATGTAAGACATATCATATTATACTAATTCATGTAACATATTGTGATAAAAGTTAGCACTTCTTTATCTTCTTGTGAACTGAACAATTTGCTTTGTAGGATAAGACCTCCGCATATTTTCCTATATTTATCCATTTATTGCTTACTGGTAATGCTTGTATAAATGTATGCTGATATCTTGTACTTAGTCTACGGGACTAACCGGCATTCCAACGCCCGCACTTTTATGTACCAGGTCAGGAGCTAGTGGAGATTGAGGTAGCTGGGAAGTGAGGAGGACCAGCTCAGCATATCTCTCTTATTTTCTTTTTCTTTATGCTGTTATAATAAATTAAACTATATGATGTAATTTTATTTTAATTGAATGGATGATCTTATTTCTGCTTACTAGCTGTACTACTTAAACTGCTCAATCGGATTCCTCAATGGGGAGCCTCATGCGGGGCTGATCCTCTGATATCAATCCGGCATGAGGAGGGTCCCCACAATATATTACTACCACATAGAAGAAATCTCATTCTAATGTCTTTGGTAAAGTCTACCACAAGGTTTAAGATTAACTACTAAGGTTAAGGGAAAATCATCTAATTTTCTACCTTAAGATTCAACAAAAGATCTTTCTACCTCAATATATTAACATTATTTAGGCTTTTCAAATATTTCAAAACACTCCTATATCAAGATCATCAAGATCTCACACTTCTAATAATTATACCAAATTCATAAAGTTCACTTATTGAGCTTGGATTAAATTGATTTGATCAGATGGTTAGACCCATCTGATCACATCCTATTCTATAATCATGGGATAAAATCAATAACATTATTAGAATTAAATCATTACATAAATCAATACATTTTTATTATCAATCTTATGCTAAGAGTCTTATATAAGAGAAAATCATGTATCTTAAGCTTAGATTTAGATGTTTCAATCACATAAGTTCATTATTAATATTAAAACTTCTAATTCAATGATTTAAGATCAATACTAAATTAGACGCATTATTGGAATCATGTCAATTGAATTATTTTTCAATCAACTTAATTGATTAAGTGATTAAGGGTTCAAGTTTTAATCAAACGGGTTAGGGCTTAACCCCTATCTTTACTAAATTAAGACCAATTGCTAATTTATAGATCAACAATAATCAATGTATTATTAGTGTATTATTGATGTCCATTCCAAGATTTGGATTAAGTATTAATTACTTATTCAGTTCTTAAAGTTCTTAAGTTCAATTATAGGTTAGTATCAAATTAATCAAATCCTGAGTTCTAAGATAAATATGAAAGTCCACTAACATACATAAATATCACAATGATTAAAACAATGAGTAATTAAGGCTAATCAAATCTTAAATCAAACTCAAAAGGATTAGCACTTGATTACAAATTTAAAATACTTAAGTTTCATGTAGTTTGATTATTAACTTCTACTTGGTTATAAAAGCAATTAAAGTTTCTAATATTTTTATTTGGCACAAAACATTCAAGCAATTCCTTAAGAGATTTAGAACATACTATTCATGATAATATGGTGAATTTCTCATTAAAATTCACATATGCATTCATATAATACTTAATTTTGGCCCCATTAGGGTCCTAGAGTCATTAAAATGCGAAAAATCACAAATCCGGGCAATTCCGAACAGTTTTGAGCACTTCAAACATTTATGGGTGTATAGCACACGGTAGCGCTCCTGACCAAAAGCTAGATGATACGGCGCGCTGTGGTGCCTACCTTTCCAAGGCGCGAGTGCTACAGTGAGCGGCAGTGCTTTCAGGCGATGTGGCGCGCTGCGGCGGCTTTCAGCGATGTGGCGCGCGACAACGCTTTCAGGCGTTGTGTGCCAAATTTCTCGAGAGCTGGATGCTACGACATGCAATAGCGCTCCCTAGTTGAGAGCCAGGAGCTATGGCACACTGTAGCGCTCTATTGTGTACTATTATGAATTTAATCTGAGACTCAGGCGCTACAGTGATTTTGCATGTGCAAAAATCATAATGGGTCTCCTTTTGCACTCAAATACTCTCAATTTTTGGCACCTCACGAGCGGTGCCAAATACCATTAGAAATTCCAAGACCTTTCCATTGATATAAAAATAGGCATTATTTGATTATTGTAATAGCACAAATAATGGAGCTAAAGGACTAGGTATACAGAAATCCAACAGTTTTGACTATGTTTTAATGGAGAACTTGAGCTTTGATCGGATTCATTGAGTCTGATTGAGGCCCGACAATCATACATAGACTCCAAACAACAGCTAATTGAAATATTATTTATAACACTTTGATAAATTTGATAGAGAGAGCAACACAAGGAAGAGTATAGCAAAAGGGTGCCTTGGCCTTGGATGAATGGAGGAAGAACTCTGCTTTTCTTCAGGAACTTAGAGAAGAGAAGCTTCTTCAACAGCAAGCACAATAAGGAAGGAGGGAGGTGGAGCTTCAGCTAGACAGTAAGGAAGGAGGGAGGGTTGGGCTCCATTTTATAGGAAGAAAGGAGGATGGCTCAAGCCTTGAGTCATGGGATGGGATGAGAAGGAACCATCCCATCCAAGGCATGGGGGAGATGGCTTGAGCAGAAAAATGGAGAAAAGGAGAAGAAACATGGGTCTTTGCGTGCAAAGCAACATGGATGGGGGTGCCGAATGGAGTCAACCAGAGTGAAAAATAAAATAAAGAAGGAAAAATGGATTTAAATAAATGATTAATTATTTATTTTTAATTTTCAATTAACCCAATATTCTAATTAAAAATGGATGAATAAATGGACTCCGAAAAATTTTGAAAATTCGCTTCTAACTAATTCAAGGGTGAGGAATTCAATAGAGAAGTCGGATTTTGATTCTAATGATTAAATAATCATTATATTTTCTTGGGGTATTTAATTGCATTAAAATATTCGTGAAAATTTGATGACTTCCAAACACGTCTAAAATATCACCCCTAACTAATTTGGGGGTGACATTTGCAAAGGCAAAGTTAGATTTTAATTTTAATGTCAAATTAAATATCTCAATTTTCAATTGATTAAATATTATTAAAATATTCCAAATATTCGATTAAGCTTTGAATTGCTCCAAATCTTCGGGAATTGGTTCTAATGACTAAATGAATACAATAGAATGATAATTAAACTACAATTGAGCTAAGATTTGGCCAAGTAACACCCTAGGGTTGTTAGAGACTCCCCCACTTAAGAACGATGTCGTGCTCGACATCATTGCTAAGAAGGGAAAAGAAAGTACAAAAAAAATTAAGAGCTGAAATTTAAATGTTTAAAGGTACCTGGATTTTCAAAGAGACTTGGATATTTTTGTTGCATATCGGCCTCTTTTTCCCAAGTGGATTCTCCAATAGATGATTTCTCCACTGAACTTTCACCATAAAGATTGAACAATTTTTAGCTGCTTTTGATCACTGACTAAGATCTTGATAGGCTCTTCCATATACAAAAGGTCTGGCTAGAGAAATACTGTTGGGAGCTGAATTAAGTGGGATGGATTATGAAGGCATCTCTGCAGTGAGAGATATAAAACATATTGTGGACTACAAAGAAATCTTCAGGGAATTTTAATCTATATGCTGCAGAACTAATTTTCTTTGTTACTTCAAATGGTCCAACGTAGTGAGGACTGAGCTTCCCAGCTACACCAAAACAGAATACTCCTTTTATCGAGCTTTCTTTGAGATACGCAAAATCTCCAACATTGAACTCCAGAGAATGATGATGGACATCGTAATATTTACTCTGACGATCTTGAGCTACTTTGATTCTCTGCCAGATCAATTGCACTTTCTTATTTGTTTCTTCTACTAAGTCTAAACCATACAGCTGAACACTGTTTATTTTAGACCATGCTAAGGGAGTGCTGCACTTTCTGATGTACAACACTTCATATGGAGCCATGTCGATACTTGATTGGAAACTGTTGTTATAAGTAAATTCAACTAAGGGAATATGATCTTCCTAGAAACCTCCGAAATCCAGAATACAAAGACGAAGAAGATCTTCAAGAATTTGATTAACTCATTCCATTTAACCATCCGTTTGAGGGTGGAAAGCGGTGTTCATGGCCAGGGTTGTTACCAAGTCTTGATGCACTATCTGCCAGAATTTAAAAGTAAATCTGCTGTCATGATCGGACACAATAGACCTCAGAATTCTATGAAGCCTGATAATTTCCTTGATATACAGCTTTGCCAATATTTCTACAAAATTGGTCTGACGTATAAGAATAAAATGTGTCGATTTGGTCAGTCGATCGACAATGACCCAAATTGAATCAATATCAGACCTTGATTTAGGTAAACCCATAACGAAGTTCATAGAATTATCAAACCACTTCTATTCAGGAAATGCCATAGGATGGAGAAGTCCTCCAGGCTTCTGATGTTCAACTTTGACCAAATTGTAAGGATGGCACTTTGCTACAAACTCTTCCACACTTTTCTTCATTCCAGGCCACCATAATGACTTCTTCAGATCTTAATACATCTTAGTGCTACCAGGAAGTACTTGGTAACCAGAATTATGGCTTCCACTAAAGTCTCATGATGCATGGATTGGGAATCTATATGTAATCTTTTTGATAGATTACATTTCCTTGCAGCTGCAGGTCGAATCGATGACCATTTTCTATTTCCATTTTAAACTTCAGATAGTCTTTATCCTTTGTTTGGGGATGGAGGCATTGCAATAAAATGTTGGTTCAACAGTACTCATAGATATCAATTCATTAGTATAGCACCATAAACTTTCTTGATATCGAGTCTTCTGAATTCTTCCTCTAAAAGGCTTGAAGCTATTAAGGAGGAAAGTGTATCATGACGACTAAGTGCATCGGCTATAACATTCGCTTTCCCTGGATGATACTAGATACTCAAATCATAATCACTTATTAATTCAATCCATCTTTGTTGGTGGTAGTTGAGCTCACGTTAAATGAAAATATACTTTAAGCTCTAATGATCGATAAATATAAAACATTGGACGCCATATAGATAATGACGCTAAATCCTTAAAGTGAATACTACGGTGGCTAATTCCAGATCATGAATGGTATAATTCCTCTCGTGCGGCTTTAGATGATGAGACGCATATACAATAACTTTTCCTTCCTGTATTAGTACATATCCCAAGCCTATTCAAGATGCATCAATATATACTTGGTAGTTGAGACCTTCCTTTGGTAAGGTCAGTACTATGGTAGAAGAAAGAGCACCTTTTAATAATTTAAAAGAATTCTCACATTTTGAACTCTAGATAAATGGCACTGCTTTCTGCATCAACTTTGTGAGAGGAGACATTATCTGCGAAAAGCCTTTGATGAATTTTCTGTAATAACCAGCTATATACAGAAAACTTCTGATATCAGTCACAAACTTTGGCTGTGACCAATCCTGAACTGTGCTAACTTTATTCTGGTCAATTATAATTCCTTGGGTGTCTACGATGTGACCCAGAAAAGTGACTGAGTCAAGCCAGAATTTACACTTAGAGTATTTAGCATATAATTCATGGTTTCTAAGCTCTTCTAATACTAACTTCAGATGGTTCTCATATTCAGCTTTGCTCCTAGAATATATTAGAATATCATCGATGAAGACAACGATGAATTTATCTAAATACGCTTTTAATACACGCTGCATTAAATCCATGAAAATAGACGGCGCATTTGTTAAGCCGAAAGACATTACTAGAAATTCATAATGTCCATAGTATGTTCTGAATGCGGTTTTCTCAACATCTGAGTCCTTAACTCGCAACTGGCGGTAACCTGATCGCAAGTCAATTTTAAAGAAAACTTTAGCTCCGAATAATTGATCAAATAGATCATTGATACGCGGCAAAGGGTATTTGTTCTTCATAGTTACTTTATTCAATTCCCTATAATCGATGCACATCCGCATCAAACCATCCTTCTTCTTCACAAATAAAACTAACACTCCCCAAGGAGATGAACTCGATCAAATAAGTCCTTTTTCTAGCAACTCTTGAAGCTGTTTGTTTAGTTCTTGCAACTCCTTAGGCGTCATGCGATATGGAACCTTCGACAGTGGTTATATTCTAGGGATTATCTCAATCGTGAATTCTACTTCTCTAATTTGAGGAAGACAGGTATGTCTTCAAGAAAGATATCAAGAAATTTACAAACTATATGATTCTCCAAAATAAGAACGACTTCTTTCTTTTCCCCTTACATTGTTATGAGATACGCATCGCACCCCTTTTTTACTATTTTTTTGCTTTCATTGCATTGATCAATGATGCTTGGATACTAAATCTTCCTACGAAGGATTGTGACCAACTTCCACTGCCAAAAGTGATTTTTTTCTTTTGGCAATTTATGGAAGCACCATGTTTGCTTAGTCAGTTCATACCCAGAATTATATCAAAATTGGCGATTAGCGATATGATTAATTTAGCCCCATATTTTTGCTCTCTAATAGGAATATCAATGTTACAGAATTGTTGAGATTGCATACAGGCTCTTGAAGGTAACCCTATGCTCAACGAGTTTGCTAATCATAAGATGGTAGCTTAAGAGTTTTAACCCAGCTTTCCGATACGAAGAAATGCCTTGCTCCCGTATCGAAAAGTAAATTGCAAGATTTATCATTTATCATTAAGGTGCCTATGAGTATAGCAGCTATGATTAGAATTGATATTCAAACATTCAAAAATACTGAAATAGTAAAGACTGAATACTGAAATAGTAAAAACTGAATAAATATTAATTTAGGACATACCTAAAATGATATCATTATCTTCAGGTTCAGAGGCAGGAGTTAGTATATAACCTCTTGCATGAGCTGATGGTTGCTTGCCCTGAGGCCGCTGGCCTTGGCTCTTATATGCCAGCTTTGGTGCAGGAGCAGATGCATTCTTGTTGGCTACAGGCATGGGAGCTGGCATCATTGCTAAGGCTGGAGCCCGACTGTTTAATGGCTATGGACAAAACACTTTATTGCGATGAGAGTGTCGATGAGAACTCCATCGATAGTGGTTTTAGAATCACACTAATAGAAGCAGTGGCCATCTCGGCCGCATATGAAACATACGTTATCGAAATCAGAGAATTTACAGTATGGGTGAGGATGCTTGCATTTAAAAATTTTAGATCGGGGTTGTTCCACTTCAATTTTAAAAACTTTAGCCACCCTGTGATGACCAAAGTGCTCCTTCCTTGGCTGCACAAATGTAGCCTTATGCGTACGGTCCATTTGACCTTGAAATCCTTCCTGGAGGCGAGCCGCCTCGATCAACTCTACAAAATTTTTGATTTAGCGGGACACTAAATGAGCTTTTATAGAGTCCCTTAAACCCTTCAGGAATCTGTGGCACCTGGCTGCTTTGGTCCTAACCAAGTCCGAAACAAAACATGCTAGTCTCTGAAACTCTTGTTCGTAGTCGAACACAGATCTATTTCCCTGTGTAAGGTGGAGAAGTTCATCCTCAAAAATTGCTTGAGCTGATGCGAGGATAAATACTTTATGGAATGCTTCTAGAAACATATCTCACGGAATATCCTCTAACTCATAATCAGCAAACTTATTATTTCGCTCATTCTCTTACCAATACTCTGCTTCCTCTTGAAACAGATAGGTGACCAAATGAATAGCTTCCAAATTTGGGCATTTTATGTTGGCCAAATTCTTCTCAGCTATTTTTAACTAAGTAACAGTATCCATGGGGCTTAAGGCCCCGTTGAAGGTAGGTGTCCTTAAATGCAGAAAATTGTGAAGAAGTCTGTTTCCTAAGAAGTGGGAGGAAGATGGAGCTCCTATTTGTGGAAGCGATTGCTGGCGTAGGCTTAATATAAGGGCATGAGCTTCTTGTGCCTGTTGCACATTACTCTTGATCAGAGCTTTCATCAAATTGGCCATAGGATTCATTTCATCGAGACCTCCCAACGATGAGACCATATTCTTAGTTGGAGTAGGAGCAGAATGAGATCATGTATTCATGACTATGAATACAAGTATGAATTCAGTGAATATAATAAAATTTTATTATCATTTCATTCATTACTTTCTCGAAAGAGAAGTTACATAGATCCATAAAATGGATAAACTGCATTGAAAGAAAAGATATGATATGAACTCTAAGATCTCTAATTACAATGTTCTACCCAAAAGGCACCACAAAAATCATCAAAAGTGACTACTCGACTCCTCCTAGCTAGCCTTCTATAAATCCAATACCACCAATGACTTGCTGGTCCCACAAGTAGAATGTCCAAAATTTAAAGATTATACTCATCCGAACAGGCGGTCTCTTAGAAGGCAGTGGTTGCATGGTCCAACCACTCTCTAGCAAGGACGGGGAGACTAGTATCTCTGAATAAAGAATGGATGAGGATCTTATCCAACACTACCACTCCACGAAGCGACTCTCCTTCTATGACTCTACCATATATTCTGCCATCTTGGAATTCATCCACCCAATAATCTTCAAAACTTTTAAGGTAGAACGAGAATGTTGACTGTGTGTACTCCATACCTAAGAGTAACTTTGTCTTATAAGTAATTTACTTACATCTGTTATTTTCCTTAAGGCTCATTTCAGATCCTAGGATGTCCAGTTTATGTTTAATAATTCACTGTTTTAACGGTATTATTATGTTTATTCAATTCCTAGGATGTTTTCATTCTAGGCATATTCAGTTTTCATTTTTGAGATAAATTTGATGAACTTTGGATGCTACTTTTCTTACACTTAGTAACTTGTGAGCTTTATCTGATACAAAGAACAAATCATAAAGTAGATAGGAACAAACTTCTTATCTGACACTTTATGATACTTCTCTGATACCAACTGTAGCACCCCACCCCGTCATTGCGCGCAATCAAAATAACCAATTTGGTGGCAGAGAGGTGCACCACTCGAGAAGGCATAACCTATCTCCCCGAATATCTGAAACTAAACCACTGAAGGCTGCTGACTCAACCATGAGAAGGGTCAAGAGCTAATACTTATGATAAGAGTAGTACTTACCCTAAGTATTAGGCTAATATATACATTAGATTATAAAAGTAAGATGAGGAATCCAATACATCTATAATAATATCAGCATTTCCTGTATGCCAATCACATCACAATATTAAGTATAAGTTATATAAAGATAGAGTGTGGAAGCTAAAGCATACATCCAGGAATATTTATCATGGAAACTGAAATAAATATTCATCTCAGAAAGGAAATGAAAACACATCCAAAAATTATTACAAACAGCTTACTGAAATAATACTGAAATAAAGTCTAAGTGCTGAATTAGAATAACTAATCAAAATAGTTAGGCTAAAGGAGAGCTCACCAAGGCTCCGTGAACTCATTATTATCCTCTGGGGTAACAACATAGGGTAATTAATGCTTGATTAAATTGAGAATTAAATAGGGTAACAACCTATGGTTGTTACACCTAACTTGTAGGATAGTTGTAATAACCCAAAATTGTTACTATAATTAATTAAAACTAAACTCGGACCTAATCTTGATTCTAATAATTTTAATAAGTCGTTATGAACTAACCCTAAAGTTTTGGTCAAAATTTGGAGTCAATAGGACTAAACCCTAATTATGGAAAATTTGGATAATTTGAAAAATGACCTAACTTAATTGACCTAAAATCAAAAATTTGACTTCGTCATTGAGCTCATCACCCCCCAAATTAGCTAGGTGTGGTGTTTTTGAAGTGTTTAGAAGTCATCAAATTTTCCCTAATTATTTTATTATATTTAAAATACCTTGAAAAATAAAATAATTAAATACTTGTAGAAATCAAAATTTGACTTTGTTGTTGTGTTCCTCACCTTTCAATTAGTTAGGAGTGAAATTTTGGAATTTTTTGGAGTTCAATTAATAACCAAATTTTAATTATGAAATTTGTTTCAAATCGAATTAAATAATTATTATTTAAATCTTCCTATGGTGGCTGCCATTTGAATCTAGTCGGGCCCATTTCTCGCACGCAATCCAGGTCCATCTGATCGGCTAGACCCGAGCCAATCAATCGGGGCATCCCAATCGGGCGGCCCGCTACCCATCTCTCTCACGTGCGTAAACCTCTGGCCTGCGCATGGCGCTCCGTGAAACACGCGGTGATCTTGCCGCCATATGGCCATTCTTGCCGCCTAAAGGCTTCACTCAAAACTCTACTATTACTCCCTGGCCGCTTCTAAGACTGGAGTGCATCACTTATGAATCTAGGAAACCTCAACAACCTCATTTGGGAAACCCTAGATCTTAGGCAGACAATAAATCGAGGTACCTCCTCTCCCATCAATTTTACCTCATTATTATCTTGTTTAAGTTCAGCTTGATTAGTTATTTATAATGCAATGATTATCTGCGGTTAATGAAGCCTAATTACATGCAATACCATTCAATCTGATTCTCAATTTTGAAATTATTATCGATCTTTTGAAGCTTAGGGTTAATTAAGTTAAAACCTTTCAATGTCAATTGCTGTATCTAGATTATAAAGTTCTGCAATTGAAGTTTTTTGCCGTGTGTACTGTCCTCTAGAACTTTTTGGCTAATGAATTCTCCATTGCCCTAATCCTCCTTTTTTCCTCTCAGCAAGGATGATGGGTTGGGTTGACCAGCCTTCGAGCCGAGCCTGCTAATTTCAACAAATGGGCTCCCAACCCACTTGCTATGTTTATGCGCAGCAAAAGCAGGTGGGACCAGTATCTTCTCTCTATCGCATCAGAGGTAGGCCCACAGCTGTTGATCTATTTGGTGGGCCCCACCTGTCCCAAGCCACAGTTGTTGTGGGTCTCATCGGTTCTGTTGAATTAAATAATTAAAAATAAATTAAATGAATGAATTAAGTTAATTCTAATTAAATCAATTATTGTAAATCTTCATTCATGCATAACTTAAAATCTAGAACTCTAAATATATTTAAGTTATATCTCATTTTAACCAGAAAAATGTCATGATTACTATGATAGTATTCAATTTGCTGTTGGACTAGTATTTTGCCTAATGATATTTAGGACCCCTCATAATTACTCCCTTAAACCCAAAAACTTCATTAGTCTATAACTTAGCCAATTAAGTTCCAAGTTATGTAATCCAATATATCCTTTTGATCAAGAAAATATGAAAAATAGTAAATTATGATAATATTTTATTTTATTTAATTCTCTTGATCAAGATTTGTTATGGATTAAGGAAATGCATCAATTAAGTTGATTGACTAATTATTTAACTTTAGTTGGTAATATTTATCTACATTTGAATTAGAACTTATTTAGTTCTAATGTATAACCTTTAAGACTATGAATCTAAGATCTTATTTGATAGTAGGATATTAGAGATCCTAAACTTTTATTCTCTCTGAATTGATAGAGCAGATAACTTAGATAATAATAAATATCACAAGTGTTTTAGTAAAGTCTTGCTTAGTTTTATTTTAATGCTTTGGATTCCTTGTACTTAAGTCTTGTATTTTTGGCATATTTAGTTGAATATAGACTATTTCATGACTATTTCATGTTAGATTTGATATGTATAAGACATTGTCCATAATAATCAGTACATTCAGTAAATTAGATATCAGTTTAGTAGAGTGCATCCTAGTTAGTCTGCCTCTATAGTTCTGTTTGTTGAAATAGAATTGACTCAAATTCAACCATGAGAGGTTTGAATAATACATGTCTGATTCTATAGTTTGACTCAAATTTAGCCACGAGTGATTTAGATGATACATTTGGAACTTTCTGTCCAGTTGCATTGTTTGAACTGTTTCTATTATGGTTATACTAATCTAGGCATGCATCTAATTAATGTATTACTTTCAGTTTCAGTACAGTTTCAGTGGCTATATTAGCCAATCTCCTATTGTGTCATTTTTACTTATTATTGTTCTACAAGCTTTTACTTCTATTTTAATTTTTTGTACAACCTTCTACTACTGCTTATATTCATAAGATTCTAGTCTCTATTACATGTTGTACTTGATTTAATATTACTTATCATCTCAATTGTAATTTTTGTTGGATTAGCATGCTTTTAAATTGATCTTATGCACGTCATAGTTTTTCTTTCAGAACTTACAGTTATTTTATAATCATTTATGCAAATTTTGCCTAATATTGTTGCAACTTTTGGTTTGAGGTATATTTTCTTACATACTTCATTTTACTAAATTATAAATTTATTCTTTATAGCTTCCCATTTTTCTTGTGGCTTATTACTCCTTTAATTATTGTTGTTTTTTAGTTTAATTGTGATATCTTAAGATTGTAGATTTTGTTAAATCAGCCTAAAATGTACTTAGACAATTGTCAAACACAAGATTTTCTTTTTTTGACATGTAAAAACCAACTTGTCAGATTTAGAGTTATTCGTGAAGATAGCTTTAGGTGAGGAGCTTAGCCAAGAGGAGGACTTTCCTGTTGCTGTTGAGGCTTAGATAACTTTCATTTTCTATTTGTGAGGATGAGTGTTTCCCTTCATTTGAACTTTAATTCACTACTGTAATAATTCAGATTCTGGTTATATTTACTTTTCTGCACTTTTATACTGAGTTAGGCTATGTTCTTTCACTTATGCATTATGAATATGGATGTTGTATACTTTGCTTCTGCCCTCTATTATTTAACTATGCATGTTTGATGAATGAATTACATATACATGTGGCAAATTCAGTAATTATCGGCAAATTTGGGAGAAAACCTAATCTGATTATAATTGTGAATCTATCACGCAGTGATTGCTCCACTGTAATCATGTTAATATTGGTGTTAACATGACTATGATGGGGTTGGGACTCCATAATAGTAAACAAAAGTAAAAATCTGATTAAACTTATAAAGTAGGTATAATTTAGGCTTTATATTTTAATGTATGGGATATCACACATAGTATTTATAATTAGTTTATAAGTGGTGCAAGAAGCAGAAAGGAAATAATATTGAAATAAATATAAAAATGGAGATAAAAAGGGTACTATAATACATAACCTTAAAGGATGTATCAATCCTATAAAATTTATCAAACTAGAAGCATTATGTATATAAGTGTGCATATAAACAAAGGAGACAAAAAATAAACATGTTCAAGAGGAATTATGCTAATTAGATTGAAAATTTGTATAAGTAAATCTAACTGTAGTACTAAAATGTTTGAAAATTGAATTGTAAGAAGAACTGAAAGTGTATGCAAGTAAGGTAAATTTAGCATCAAGGATTGAAATAAACTATATATTACTATCATCAAGCCTATATAAAGTAAGTGAACTTGCACAATTTATGAGATTATGCTCTTAAGATGAATGTTAATTTTAATTTAATTTATCTTATTTTAATATGTTCTTTGGGCACGTATAGAACAAGGTGAGTGGTTATGCACTTTTTCCTAACTATATGTAGTAGGGTATCTTGTGTAGCTACACATTCCTCCTCTTGAATATGTGTAGTCTTTTGATCTCTTTATAGCCTACCCTAGCTCAAATGTCTGTATAAAATGATCTACCTAGAGTGAAACCCAATATTAGTATTTTGTAATGTTATTTATGCACAAATATCTTAATTTAATGTTCAAATATTTAGGTTCAATGCATTACAATAACAAGGAATTTTAATTATTAATTATAAAATATGTGGCGTGCTTTATTATTTTAATAAATACAAACCTAAATGAATGAAACTAATCAAATTCGCAATTGAATTAAGATATTAAACAAATGTCTTAATAAATTGATTTAAATAGTACATAAATAGATTTCAAAATAATTGATCAAGAAAGGTATTTAAATGATATATTTTGAAAGAATAAATAAGTATTAGCCTTAAGGCTACTAATCATTATCTAATTATTTTTAGCTATAAGGAATCTTAATTTGAATTAAAACCATAAATTCACTAAATAGCTATTGAATTCTTATCCTAATAATCTCTCAAATTCACTAAATGTATTGTGCTAGGATGGTGACACCAACACGAGCACCGCAGCATAAATAATTTTGAGCTCGAGGATCGGAGTTAAATTGATGATTACCGAGCAATTGTTAAAATCAACCAAGCATAAAAATAAAGCATAGCACATACACATGCATCAAACCACAAGCATCTAAACACAAGGATATTTACATGAAATACCCAAAGATGGGAAATAACCATGGAGTCACACCACACAAGAAATTCTACTATGAATCAAAAAGATTATAAAGTTACAAATAGCTTCACCTTCACAAGAACAAAAAATATCTTCTGCTTACACAGCCTCCCAATAAATTTCTTCTTTAGTAGAAAACTCCAACTCTTACTCTTGGATGATGAAGAAGAGCAGCAACCACCACCCCTTAGGGTTTTCTCCAGCATGCAAAAGCCCTTACATAGTTGCTAACTTACTTAACTTGCCTTTTGGATATATCTTCAAGTCTTTTCTTTTATATTCAAGACACATTCGGACCTCAAATGGTCCAAAATACCCTCCAAATAGCTTAGGGCGATGCCTAAATTGGAGCATAATTTAGTTTGGCGCTATGGCATATCGTAGAGCCCAGGTCTCAAGTAGCCAAGTGCTAGAGTGCACTGTAGCACCTGGGTCTCTAGTAGCTTGGCACTGGGGTGCACTATAACAACCCAATCTTTGGACTTTGTATCATTAGGGCACGTTATGGCACACTGTAGCGCTCCAGTCACAGTACCGCTCTCGCCAGGGCATGCTATAGCACTTACCATTGGGGCAAACTATGATGTGCAGTAGTGCTCTAGTCTCTAGACTTCCTCCCACTAGGGCACACTACAATGTCCCGATATCTATCTGATAGGGACTATGGTGAGCTACAATGTGCTATAATGCTATGTAGCACATGTTCCTGCTGAGCTTTTCCAATTGTTTTGTATCACCTCAGAACCTCCTAGAAGCCCATTGGAGCTCCATTGACATCTCCATAATAATTTGAACGGTCTCCATATCCCAACAATCCCCTACTTGGAGCGTATTTGGAATCATCTCTCTTCTAGCATTGATCCTTCATTATCGTCTTTAATCTCTATCAGAAATATGGAGTGGCTTACCCTCATTCTCCCTTCATATGCTGAGGACAACTGAAGTAGTACATAACTTTAGTTTCTCCACTATTATTTATTTTATAAGCATGTCAGCAGGATTCTTCAAAGTATTAATCTTCTCCAATCTATGATGTCATTCTTCCAACAGTGCTCTTATGACGCATTACCAAAGTTGTATATGCTTTATCCTAGCATGAAATAGTGCATTACGTACAAGGTAAATCATATTCATACTATTATATTATAGCTTCACATCCTCCTACTCCTTGCCCAATTCTGCCACAAAACTCTTCAACCATATCATCTTCTTACTCGCCACTATAATGGCGATGTATTCTACCTCTGTAGTAGATAGAGCAAGAATGTTCTGTAGCTTAGAGATTTAGCTTATTGCTACACTTTTCAATGTGAACACATATCCAGTAGTGCTCCTCTGGCTATCAACATCTCCTGCATAGTTTGAATCTACATAGCTCTATAGAGAAATGTCAAACTTACCAAAGTAGAGTGCTTTGTCCGCTGTATCTCTCAAATACCTCAAAATCCACTTGACCTCATCATAATAGGGCTTTCCTAGGTTTCCCATGAATCTATTGACCAGTCCCACTACATGTGCAATATTTGGTCTCATGCAGATCATCATGTACATCAAGCTCTCAACCGCTGAAGCATAAGGAACCTTCAGCATGTGTTCCTTCTCCTCTTCAGACTTAGGCATTTGATCCTTTGATAAACTAAAGTAAATTTTTAAGAGAGTACCCACTGGCTTCACCTCACTCATGTTGAATCTTTTCAACACATTTTCAATATACTCCTTCTAAGATATCTTAAGATTTCATGCACTTCTCTTCCTAGTGATTCTCATCCAAAGAGTCTCCTTGGCCGACCCTAAGTCTTTCATGTCAAACTCCCTTGATATCTTTTCTTATTGAATCTTTATCTTCTCCATGCATTATCTTGCGATCAACATATAATCCTCATACAATAATAGAATGATATAGGAGGACTTACTTTGTATTATGTAACAATAGTGATCCACCTTGCATCTCTTGTACCCAATTTCAGCATGAACTTACTGAATCTCCTATACCATTGCTTAGGTGCATATTTCAAGTTATAGAGGCTCTTTTTGGGCTTACACACTAGTTTAGCTTTTCTTTTCTCTTGAGTCTTGTACCCCTCTAGTTGTTGCATGTACAACTTTTCTTCTATCTCTCCGTGAAGAAATATATTCTTAACACTCATTTTCTTCAGATGCAAATATTTAACTACAATAATATTCAACACAGCCCTGATGGTTATCATCTTCATAACAGGGGCAAAGATCTCACATTAGTCAACTATATGCCACTGCTGAAAGCTCTTTACCAAAAGCCTCGCCTTGTAGAGTTTGCTTCATCCAGTTTCTTCCTTCAGCTGGTAAATCCACTTGTTCTGAAGAGCCGTCTTTCCAGATGGTAGTGCAGCCAACTCCCATGTCCTATTTGATATAAGTGATACCATTTCATCATTCATGGCATCCTTCCACTTAATTAAATTATCTACTTGAAGCGCCTCTTCAATGATTTCTGGTTCACCACCATCTATTAGCAACAAATAAAAAAAAGGAAGGAGAGTACCTCTATGGTAATCTAGTAACTCTTGTGGATCTCCACAACATGGGTGTTTGTGGTTTAATTTCTTCAACACCCTTCTAAGTACCCGTACACGATCCTCTGACTCAACAATGTCATCATATTTTATGTGCCAGGGCTCACTATCTGAAGCATCCTTGGAATTAGTACCAACTCCAAAATAATCTTTTACATCTTACTTTAATTAAAAGTGACACCATGCTTTTGGTAACCTTCTAGTTCTTATTGTCCCAGAATATGTAACTTAACTTACCCATGCCATATCCAATAAAAGTGCCTTCGATTGCCTTTGTATTAAGCTTGCTCTTGGATCTTGCATTAACATGCACATAGGATGAATTACCAAAAATCTTGAGGTGGTTCAATTTCACATCATTTCAATTCTAGGCCTCATTGGGAATCCCTTCATTTAGGGGTATGGAAGGCCCCCTATTTATCAAGTAAACTACTGTGTTAACAGCCTTGGCCTAGAATTACTTTGGGAGACTTGTATGTAACCTCATGCTTTTGGCATGATCTATAATTATCGTATTCATCTATTCTGTAACACTATTTTACTATGGTGTTCTTAGAACTATAAATTTCCTCTTGATTTCTCTCAAGTCATAGAGCTTCTCAAACTCCTTGTCACAGTATTGGCCTCTATTGTCATATCTTAAGCACTTAAGCTTTAATTCTATCTCATTCTCTACCAAAGTCAACCACTTTTCAAATATATCAAATACATCAGATTTATTCCTTAGAAAACAAACCCATACCTTTCATATATGGTCATCAATGAAGGTGACAAAATTTATGGCTTCACCTATGGAAGAAGTAGGAGCTAGTCCCATATGTTTGTATGAACTAACTCGAGTTTCCTGCCTTTCAACTCTCTTCCACCTTTAAAGAATGTGACCTTCTATTTGCCTAGTACACAATATTCACAAAAATTCAAGTTCACTGACTTTAGTCATGGGAATCTTTCTCTTGATTGTAGGGATTTTAAATCCCTCTCATTCATATATCCAAGCCTTCAGTGCCATAGACATGCGTCTATCTATTCTCCAGCTGTAATGGAATCAAATACATTATTGATCAAGTAAAGTGTACCTTCCATGTTGCCCCATGCAACAATGAGTGCACTATTGGTGACCTTCCATTAGTCCTTTGCAAAGCTTGTACTGTAGCTCTCTCTAGATAACTGGCTAATTGAAATTAGATTCCTCTTTAGACATGGCTTGTATTTAACTTCTCTAAGCTTCCAAACTGCACCTCTTGGTAGCTAGAAATCTACATCACTTTTTCCTATGATATCACATGCCTTATCATCTCCAAGATATACTTTACCCAAGTCAACCTTAGTGTAGTTCTTGAAAACACCTTTTATAGGAGTAGCATACAAGGATGCACTCGAGTTCACCACCCAGAACTCTGTGTTGACAAGTGATAAGATTAATGCATCCTGATTCTCATCACCTAAAATATTCACTGTGGGGCATATTTCCTTGCCCTTACCACTTATCTTCTTCAGGATAGGGCAATACTTCTTAAAGTGACCTATCTTTCCACACCACCAGCAATCAGGCTTTGCTTTCCTAGGTCTTGATTTTCCTTGCCTTGACATAGATCTATTTTTTTATGTCTTTGGTTTAAGTTTCTTCCTTAGCTCTCAACATTTAACACTAAAGTAGATGCCTCCCCTTGGGATATTTTCTACACCTCTTCATTCAGCACCATGCTGATAATATCATCAAATATTAGCAACACATTTTCTGATGAGTTATTGATGGTTGTAACTAGCCTATTCCAATTGCCTGGCAATGATGAGAGGAATAATAGAGCTCAAAACTCATCAAACTAAAAGGCCAATAAGCTCAACTAACTCATCACAGTGTTGAACCCGTTCATATGTTCATTCAATGAGTAGCCACCCATGATCTTTATGTTAAACAATCCTATCATTATAAAAACTTTATTGAAAAACAAAGGCTTCTCATAGATCTTTGTCACGGCATCCATAAGATCTACAATAGTTTTCTCATTAACAATATTAAATACAATAGAAGAAAACAATGAAAGACAAATTAAACCCAATGTGGTTTTATCAAGAACCTCCTAATTTTCATCTAACATAGTATCTAATTTTTTGTTAGTTCCACTTAATGGTAGATGCAACTAATTCTGGTAGAGCAAATCCATATTTGCATTTTCCAGAAGGCAAAATTAGTGTCATTGACTTTTGTTATTTTGTGTCCCATTTTATCGGCCATTACTCACACTGAAACTGTAAACCCTAGAACCATAAGAATAGCAAGATGAACCTCACTCTGATACCATCTATTGTATGAAGGTGACACAAATACGAGAGCTACAATGGAAGCAATTTTGAGCTTGAGGACTAAGATTATATTGATGGTTACCAAGCAATCCAAAAAATTAACCAAGTACAAAAATAAAGCACAACACATACACATGCATCAAACCACAAGCATCCAGACACAAGGATATTTATGTTAAAAACCTAAAGATAGGAAAACCATGTAGCCACACCACACAAAAATTCCACTACAAATAAAAAGGATTATAAAATTATAAAGAGCTTAACCTTCACAAGAATAAGAAAGATCTACTACTTACACAGTCTCTCGATCAATTTCTTCTTCAGCTGAAGAAGCCAGGTGGTGGAGGAAAAATGATGAACCCCACTATGAATATTTTAGCTAAGGATTATCAAGATGTGATTATCTTCTCACTTGTTAACACGGAGTCCTAGATAGTGAACTCGGGCACATTCTTTCTTGCAACTCCGTCAAAGAATGTCTTCAAGAATTACACAAAGGGTGACTTGGAAAAAGCATATAATGGAGATGACAAGGCTTATGATATCATTGGCAGAGGTGATGTGAATATTCAGCTACCAAGCAGTGCAATTAGGAAGCTAAGAGATGTTAGACATGTGCCATGTCTAAAGAGAAATCTAATTTCTGTGAGCCAATTAGCAGAGAGGGCTACAACACTTATTTCACTAGAAACTCATGAAAGGTCACCAAGGGTGCACTCATTATTGTATGAGGCGATATGAAAGGTATACTTTACCTAATCAGTAAAGTGTCTTATGCTATTACAACTGCAAAAGAGATAGATGCAGATCTATGCCATCGGAGGCTTGGCCATTTGAGCGAGAGGGGGTTGAAATCTCTATAGTTAAAGGGGATGCTCCATGGATTGAAATCAGTAGAATTGGATTTCTGTGAAGACTATGTGCTGGCAAATAGAAGAAGGTTTCATTTTCCAAAGTTCGAAGAGAACTGAAAAGCAGAAAACTTGAGTTGGTGCATATAGATTTATGGGGGCCAGCTCCTACTTCTTCCATAGGTGGAGCCACATATTTCATTACATTCATTGATGACAATATGAGGAAGGTATGGGTTTACTTTCTAAAACATAAATTTGTTGTGTTTTATGTGTTTGGAAAGTGGTTAGCTTTGGTGGATAATGAGACATGATTAAAGCTTAAGTGCTTAAGGTCTGATAATAGCGGCGAGTACTGTAATATGGAGTTCAAGGAGTTATTTGCTTTGAAAGGCATCAAGAGGAAGTTCACAGTTCCATGAACACCACAAAAAAATGATGTTGTAGAATGGATGAACATAACAATCACAGAAAAGCCAAGAGCATGAGATTGCATCAGGTCTCCCAAAGTAGTTATGGGCTGAAGTTGTTAACACAGCTATTTACTTGATAAATTGGGGACCTTTCGTACCATTGAATGATAGGATTTATGAGGAAGCTTAGAGTGGAAAGGAGGTAAAACTAAACCACCTCAAGGTATTTGGCTGCTCATCATATATGCACATTGATGTAGGATCCAGTAGCAAACTTGACGCTAAGGCGATAAAGGGCGCATTTGTTGGATATGGCGTGGGCGAGTTTGGTTACAGATTTCGGGACAGCAGAACCAGAAGGTCATCAAAAGGATGTCACTTTTAATAAAAGTGAAATGTACAATGACTGTATTGAAGTCTTGACTGATTCTAAGAGTGCTTCAGATGTTGAGCCCCAGCACATAGAAATTGATGACAGTGTTGAGCCAAATGTTGGAGTACATGAAGAATCTCATGAGGGTGCCAATGTTGAACCACAAACACTCATGTTAAGAAGATCCATAAGAGTCACAAGACTGCCACAGAGGTACACTCCTTCTTTATTTTATCAATTAGTAATGGATGTTGGTGAACCAGAAAGTTTGGAAGAGGCACTTCGGGTCGAAGATTCCATCAAGTGGGAAGCAGCCATGAATGATAAAATGGCATCACTCATGTTAAATGGGACATGGGAGTTGGCACCTCTACCACCTGAGAAGAAGGACCTTTAGAATAAGTGGGCTTACTGGTGAAGGAAGAACCGAATGGGAGTAAGCGCTACAAGGCTAGGCTTATAGTAAAGGGCTTATAGCACAGGCATGGGGTATACTACAGTGAGATATTTGTCTCAGTTGTGAAGATGACAACCATCATGGTTGTGCTTAACATTATTGTAATTGAGGATTTGCATCTAGAGCAAATGGATGTTAAAATTGCATTTCTTCATGGAGAGCTAGAGGAGGAGTTGTACATATAACAGCATGAAGGGTATAAGGATCAAGAGAAGGGAAAAGCTGAGCTAGTGTGTAAGCTCAAGAAAACCTTCTATGGCTTGAAGCAAACACTAAGATAGTGGTATAGGAGATTTGATAGGTTCATGTCAATATCAGGGTACAAGAGATGCCAGGCAGATTGCTATTATTATATAAAACATTAGAAGTCCTCCTATATCTTTCTGTTGCTGTAAGTGGATGATATGTTAATCACAGGATTGGACATGGAGGATATAAGAATGCTGAATGAGCTTATGTCAAAGGAGTTTGACATGAAGAACTTGGGGTTGGTCAAGTAGATTCTTGGAATGAGAATTAATAGGGAAAGATGTGTAGGAATTCTAAAGCTATTGTAGAAGGAATAAATTGAAAAGGTGCTAAAGAAATTTAGCATGAGTGAAGCAAAGCTAGTGGGCACCCTCCTAGCAAGTCACTTCAATATATCAAAGGATCAAAAGCCAATGTCTGAAGAAGAAAAGGAGTATATTTTGAAGGTTCCTTATGCTTCAATGGTTGGGAGTTTGATGTATATGATAATTTGCACAAGACCAAATATTGCCCATATAGTGGGACTGGTTAGCAGATTCATGGGAAACCTATGGAAGCACCATTGGGATGTGTTTAAGTGTATCCTAAGGTATTTGAAAGGTATAGTGGGCAAAGCCATATGCTTTGAAAGATCTGATATTATTATATAGGGCTATGTAGTGTAGCAACCCTAGGTTGTTACCCTAGCTAAAACTAGATTAATTAAGAAAAACTAAAGTTTGATTTTGATTTCATTAGATTCAATGGGTCATTTAAACTTAAACCTAGAAGTTTGAAATCAATTGGAGCTAAATTGGAGAATTTAGTATTTTTGGCTATTTTTAAGCCCTAAAAAATACCTAAATTATTTTGATCTCCAAATTAAAATCTTATTTCATTTTTGAATTCCTCATACCTTAATTAGCTAAGGGTGAATTTTTAGGAATATTTGGAGCTCATTTGATCCTAAATTGGATTTGGGAAATTTAAGATATTTAAATTATTATTTAATTGGATTTATTTAAATTAAATTTTATTTAAATTAAATAAATCCTGGGATTCGCTGTTGGGACCACGGCACATCCACTGCGGGGTCCCGACAGCGGCGCACGGCTTTGCGCCCGTAGGATCGCTAGCACGCATCTCTGCACGTTTCGATCCAATGGCTCGCACCTTCGACCAGATCCAGTAGATCTCGACCGTTCTGCGGTTTTGAGATCTGATCTGACGACGCTTAATCCATCCACCTTAAATAAGCCGATCACCCGTTCGATCCACGGATTAGATCCGACGATCGATCTGATTCCCGCGATCAGTCGTTATTGGTCTGATGATCAGGACCGTCCATCGCCAATGGCTTCGCAGATCAGACGGCTGCCGCATGCCCCGCTCTATACATCGTCGTCCTGAGAAGATCCCCAACCCGACAAAAGGAAATTCACCGTACCTGCCACGTCGACCTTGTCTGCCACTCCTCCGCTAGGTCACCTAGGCCGTTAGGGACCTCCCATTTTTGGCCGAACCACCTTGGCAGCCGGAAGTCCATGTCAGCAGCCCCAGGGAGGCGAGCTGCGGAAACAGCTGGGCCGAGCCTGTGCCTCGGTCCCTGGCCTTGACAGCCACCCCTAGGCCTCCCTAAGCCTATAAGTACCTCTCCAGATCGCACAGTGAGCTCCTTTGCTCACTGTGAAGCTCTCCCTCCCCTCTGCCCTCTGTTCCCAGCGCTCCCAGATCCCCCAGTGACTGGACCTGCTGCTTCAGCTGATAGTGGGTGTGCGTCTGACGTTCAGACCCCCAGCTTGTTCTCGCGATCACCTAGAGTCCCAGAGCGGTCTGCATTGTCCTCATCAAAGCAAACTGAGGTACAGCTTCCTTCCTCTTCTCTGTCGAGCTGAATCCAGCTCGATTTGCCTCTCCTCAAACCCTAGATGCTGAGTAGAACCTTACCTTAGCTCCTCCGCATTCGAGCAAGTTGGAAAACATGGTCTGGCAGTGACCTAGACGACGAATCCATCGTCTGTGCGCACCGCCAGACGGAATCATGGTTTCGCCAAATTCAGCATCTCCAGTAGGAGTTAACTGCCTAGCTAGTATTAGATTCCTCTGGGCGATAATTATAATCTGGTATCGATGGGTGGGCTCGACCAGATCGATCGATTCGACTAGAATCGATCGATCCAGTCGCGAGCCCAGGCGACAAAAATCGCGGAGTAGCACTCCAATGATCCAGACCACCTCAAGACCTCTCTAGTCGCCCTATCGCTCCCTCCTTGATCCCTGAATGTGTAGGGATCAAGATCGAGGCGACCCGTACACTCTGTGAGGAGAATTTACTTCTCACAGGTGCGCCAGCTGGGGAAGTCTCGGCCGAGTAGTCATTTGGCGAGCCGGCGCCTCCCAGCTAGGGCTTCTTGGCTCGATCGGTGCGTCTAGAGTCAGGGAATGTGTACCCATTGAAACCAGGGCAGGGCGTGGCCAGAGCGTGGTGAATTTGGCGCTGGAAGACCGTCTCAGGAATTAGGGCTGCCAATGCGTGCGGAAGGAAGATGAAAACGATTTTGGGCCGGGTCGACCCCCGACCTGCGCCTTTTTGATTTTGGGCCGCGGTTTTTATCGAATTATTGAGTAACATTTTTAATGGTTTTGAATTTAATAAATCAAATCCTATGATTCTAATTTACAAAAACATTCAGAATAAATTAAGTTAATAACTTTAGTTATTCAGATCCAAATGGTATGATCCAATATACCATTTGAATTAGAAAAATTCAAGGAATCTGAATATAAAATAAAATTCCAGATCCAATGGTTGGATTTAAAAATATTGGCTAAAACTTCTCTATTTTTAATTAAATCATATAAAATCATTTGATTGTCCAATTTATGAGTTCAAGGGCTCTGATTGCTCCTTGTACCCTAAGGAACAATTCTAGACCCTTAAAAATTAATTTTGGATAATTAATTTTCTTAATCACCCTAATCAAGGGTTAGTAAATTAAACCCTAATTAAGCTTCTGATTTGGGTGGAGATGGTTTCTAATATCATATTAGACCTAGTATAACCTAAGTGTAAGGTTGGATTGCCCTAAAGTGTCTTAATTTCACTAATCATCCTAAGTAGCTTAAATTAAATGATTAGTACTAATTAAGACCATTTAGGTCATCAAAACCTAAATTAAAGGTGTTTCCCACTTCATTAAGTAATACAAAACACATTAAAATAGATTAGAACAAATTTGGGTAATTAAACCCTAAAATCCCAATTTTTAGCCTTAAGAAGGGCATTTTGGTCATTTTGACCAAAATGTGATTTATTGTTCTTTAAGGGTTGAAAATTTTAGTAAGCCTCTATAAAGTAGATTGGAATTACTCTCTAAAATCTTAGAATGATAACAATGCTAATGTGATCCTTAATCCTTGAGATCTTTATTAAATTCTTAATTAAGATGCTTAGATCTTAAGGTGTCCTTGTAAAGATCATATGGCATTAAACTTTAAATTTAATAATTGAAATGGTCAGTTATCTCATTAATAAGTTCAGTTAAGATAACATAAGATGTAAGTGTTAAAAGAAAAGAAATTGGAAATGTCTAAGTAAAACTCTTAGCTTGAGATCTAAAGTGATCAAAATTCAGACCCTTAGATCTTTAGTAACCTAAACAGGTCAAAATGGGTTTAATGTTAATCTAATACTTGGAATTTTAAATTCTTAACCTTAATAAGCTCCTTATAGTTAATTATGAAATTAAGTTCTAAAGAAAATCACAAATGGAAACTCTTAAGTCAAAACCCTAATTAGAAGTCTAAAGTGATCAAATTTCAGATCTTTATATCTTAGATCTTAGACTTAGATCTTCAATTTGAATCTAACCACCTCCAATTGAAATTCTTTAATGATTGATTGTTTAATATTTTGAAACCTTCCATGTGGGTATAGGATGATTCAATTAATAAGATAATGAAGTTATCTTAAGGATTGAATATAGATCTTAGATTATCAAGTTCTTAATTGATTATTTTATCTTACAATTAGTAGAATAGCCTTTCACCAAGATCTTAGTTCCTAAATCTTTCAACTTATAGGATTCTTTGCATTCAAATTGGGTATTAAGTGAGAAACCTAGATCCTAGTTAGAATATCACCTAGGATTTGGGACTTGAACTCAACATACGGTTTAAGTTCTAAATTCTTAAATCTTGATTTATTTGATCAAGATTTGGGTAAGAGAGTAAAATATTCATAAAATTAGGTCGTTGATTTGCTTACTTAAACTATATAGTCATCACATGATTTTGGATTAGAACTTGTTAAGTTCTAATATTTAACTTTAAGGACGTAAATCTGAGATTCTACTCGATAGCTGGATATTGGAGATCCTAAGCTTGTACCTTCTCAGAGTAGTTAGATTTGGTAATTAGACAACAATAGATATCACATAAGTCTAGATTGAGTCTATTGCTTACTTTGACTATATTGCTTTGCATACCTTGGATTTTGAGCTTTTGCCCTTGAGCATAATAGGAAAAACTTAGGATGATGCATCCTAAGCTAGTATTGAAATTACATATCATTCAGTTTTGTTTTGTTTGCAGTTAGTAGAATATGACCTAGCTTAGTTTGCCTCTTCAGTAGTAGTATTGTATAGACTGGACTCAGACCTAGCATATTTGGATGGCTAGGCTGGGGATTGATTGATTGATATTGGAGGCCCTGTATGGCCTATTGGCTGGTATGACAGTACTAGGACTTAGGATTATTACTACTTTAGCTGTATTATATTGTTTTATTTTCTGATTTGCTTTGCCACATGCTTTAGTGGCCTTATTTCCAGTATTTGCTCGCTTTGCCACATGTCTCAGTGGCTTTGTATGCTATATATATTGCTTTGCTTTTGCCACATGTCTCAGTGGCCTTTCTTTTCATCTTAGTCTGCATGTTATACGTATACTTTCATGGCTTAGATATATTTATGAATGGCATGTTTAGTATGCTAGAATTTTATCATATCCAGTACTTGTGTTCTTTTATACTCAGCATGTTTTACTTCGATCATAATCATATTAGGATCATGTTTATTCAGTAGTTGTAGTTATTTTGCTTTTAGCCTTACCTTGCCTATTTAGTGTTTTGTATGTTACTTCACATACATGTTGCATGCTATAAATAGCTAGTTTATAGTATTCCATTTCTTTCATAGCTTGTTGCCCCTTTACTGCTTGCATGTGTAGTCAAATTAAATGTGATATCTTTTAATATTCAGTTCACTTAAATAGCCTAAAATGTACTTAGATAATTGTCTAACTGTAACCTTTTTATTTTATTAGCTGGGGCCCTGGCATTTGTGATACCGACAAATGTCAGACTCAGATGTGTTCGTGGGCAGTGTCACGGAGGAGGAGCCAGTTCAGGAGGAGGACCTTCCAGCTGCTGTTTAGATAGTTTTGCCTTGTTTATTTCAGTGTGGACGAGAGTCTTTCATTTTTCAGTTATTCATTTCAGTTTGTAATAATTAAATTTCTGGATGTACTCTACTTTCTGCATTGTGATGAGTTACTTTATTGCATTTTCTTTGCCTACTATGTATGCTTGTGGATGTTACTTTATTTTGTACTGCTTCCACCACTTTGATATTTATATTGATGGATGTTATAGCACTTGGTGACAAGTCCTTGACTTAAGGCAGGTTGGGTTCGCCTAACTTTACTTAAGTTGGGGATTTGCCACAGTTGGAGCACCGTACTTTCTTATTACCAATATGGGGGCCCCACATATAGACTCATACTTTATAGGAGATGTTGATAGCAAGATAAGTACTATATGTTATGCGTATACATTGGGAAGTGTAGCGGTAAACTAGATTTCCAAGCTACAAAACATCGTGTTGCTATCTACCATGGAGGCGGAATATATTACCATTACAGAGGCAAATAAGGAGATGATCTAGTTGAAGAGTTTTATGACTGAATTGGGCAAGGAGTAGGAGGATGTAAGGCTCTGCAATGATAGTACAAGCACTATTCACCTAGCAAAGAATGCAGTATTTTATGCCATGATAAAGCACATTTAACTCTGTTACCATTTCATTCGGACACTATAGGAGGAAGGACAGTTCGGATTCGAGAAGATCCACACTTCTAAGAATCCTGATGATATGCTTACAAAAGTAGTAACATTGGAGAAACTAAAGCTATTTGCAACTTTAGTTAGCCTCGATATGTGAAGACAGAGCGGGGGTGAGCCACAACACATTCTTAATTGATATAAGAAGAAAATGAATAATTAAAGATGAAAGATGGGGTAATCTCCTAAAGGTCTCCAAGTGGGAGATTGTTGTGTTGTGGAGACCTTTTAGACTATCATGAAGATGCTAATGGCACTTCAATGAGCTTCTAGGAGGTTTCAAGGCAATTCAAAACAAGGTGTGAAGTTCAAGAACAACACAGACGCTGTAGCACACCATGGTGATCCCTCACCTGAGACGGAGGCGCTATCGCATGCCTCAGCAGTTAGTAGACAGAGAAGCGGGCACATCAACATGCCGTAGCAAAAATTAGCACTGCAACACTCTACTGCATGCCACAATAGAAATAGGTGAGCTATTCAAAAGGCGGACGCTACCGCATGCCACGACAGCTTCCATCCTGAGATGTGGGCGCTATCGCGCGCCACAGTGGCAGGCCATTTGAAACACGAACTCTACAGCATGCCGTAGCGCTTGGCAAAGTTCTGCTCTAGTTCTGGTTTTGCCATAAGTAAATTAGAGGGCATTTTGAACCTTTAAGGGTCTGAAATTGAGGTGAATACTTAAGAAAACAAGTTTGGAGGAGTTTACAATATTGGCATTTCAGTTGGAGGCTTTGTTCTTATTGTGAGGAGGAGATTCCAAGGTGAAGCCCTAAGGAAGTTGCAGTACAAGAAACCTCTTGCATGTTGGAGAAGAGACTCCTAGCGGTGGCTGCTTCCTCTCCTCTTGATCTTAGAGTAAGAGCTTGTGTATTTCCTGTGAAAGGTTAAACTCACTATAACTCTGTACTCTTCAAATCTCATAGTGAAATTTCTATGGTGTGGCTCCATGGTTATTCCCGTTCTTGGGTTTTCCACATAATTTTTCTGTGTTTGGATGTTTGCATGTTTGTGTTTATCTTGCATGCATGTGCTTTGGGTTCGGTTCCACTGTGGCACATCTGCCCAATTGTAAGTAGCATGGTTTCTTATAAAACACATGTAGTTCTCCTCTAGGATATGTGTGATCTCCTAATCTCTCCATAGCCTACCCTAGCTCAAATAAGTCTGTGCAGATTGATCCTCTCAAAGTGAAACCTCTAAATTAAAGTAATAATTATTTGATGTATTTTTTTATCATGATCAATGCTTGAATGAATGTCTAAGGTTATAGTCTCAAGCATTGTATCAATAAAAATATTTTAAAATTAATTATAAACCATGTGATATCCATTATTTTCTACATAATTTATATATCCTAATGATTGGGGCTAATAAAGTCCCTCAATTTACTTAGACATTTATTAAATATTTCAGTCAATTGATACATAATATATTTGTAAAATAATGTTATTTGAAAATAGTAATTTGATTAAGGTCTTATTTAGGTGACAAGATAATTTATATATATAGTTTCAAGATTATAATTGAAAATCCTATCCTAATGCTAGTACTAATATTGTCCAAGTTATCTAATAATACTTCTTACAAATTATAGGTACCACTACTGCACAACCTAAGCTAATTGATTCTTAGAGTTTTGATAATTCAAGATCCTAAGTTATTATGTCTTTCTAATTATTCTAACTGAAAGGTTCACTATTCTTAATTTTAGCAATTATTACCTTAATCTATCCTCACTAATTTTAGCAATTATTATGTCTTTCTAATTATTCTAATTATTCTAACTGATGGTCTAAGCTTAACTTAATAACTTTGTTTAACTACTAAACTAATTTGGTGAGACTTAAAGAATGGTTCAATTTTTGCTAAGATGGTCTAAATTAACTCTTAATAGGTTACCAGACTAAGTAAATATGATTCTCCATTTATATTATAAGGTTCTAAGTTCTAATACTACTAACACTAATTCCTAATATTAAATTTAATACTTAAAGGTTCTAAGTCTTACTTTTAACATGTCTTGGTAACGTACACTACAAGGGTTAATTCATATTTATCTACTTAGATCATCTACTAGATTATAGGGTTCTAAACATTAACTACACAAAATTGTGTAGTCACACTAATTCTCCTAAGGGAGTTCCACTTTGAGACCTTAGAATTCTTTCTTTGTCACAATTACTACTCTACTACTTACTCACTAAAATCTTAATTGGTTCACTAGAACAAGACATAGATTTCTTATAAGAACTTCTTTTTTTAAAGATTAGGCTTCAATTCTAAGTTTAATAATACTAAGTCAAGACTAGGTTTATCTAGCTATTTTTCTATCCAAATCCTCATATAATGTTTAAACATGTCTTAAACTAAGTTTCCCAAAGATGTTCTAGGGTTTAGGAAGCCTGAATTATGAAAACCCAAATTTTGGATTAAAATAAAAATTTATTTAGGTGTAAAACTCATATTCTCCAATTGATGTTCAAACGATATAAAATCAAGGGCTGTAGCTTCCATATAGCATAATGAGCACAATGTTAGAAAGTATGATCTATTTGGATATCAAATGGCTAATCTAAGTATTAATGACAATTAAAAACACTTAGAAAGTGATTTGTAAAATTAGGAATCAAATAAAAATTAAACTTCATATTATTGTTCTCCACATTTTTTTTATTATTTTGGTATATAATTTTGCTATGTTTGGATGAGTAGTTAAAAAGTTATGCAAATAATTTAAATTGAATTAAATGCTAATTAAATCCATTAATCTTTTGTTAACCCCACACACACACGTATTATTTTGATCGAGCCTGCGGTTGCTGCATGCACACGGTCCTTCTATGTGTTCAGACCGATGGATAGTGCCGAGTGGGTCTGGGCCAACCAGCCCATATCTATTCATCATCCTTTCGTCGGGATTCCGAATGGCATAAACTAGAGTTTTCAATTTCCTCGTGCTCTAATCAAACAAGACAATGTGGCATATACCAATTTTAAGCTAATGAGATGACCTACATGATGGGATGAAAAGCTCTAATTATAATAACTACTTGTTGGTCACACATGTGGCACAAGAACCATAGTAGAAGTGAGTTTCATGAGATTGAGGACTAGGGTTATATTAATGGCTGCCAAGAAAATAATGAATTTAACTAAGCTCAACAAAATAATTACAACACATACACATGCATGCAACCCCAAGTATCTTAACACAAGGATATTTATGTGAAAAGCCCAATGATGGAAAAAATCATGGAGCAATACCATAAAGAAATTCCATTATGAATATTGAAGATTACAAAGTCACAATGAGCTTCACCTTCACAAGAACAAGAAAGATCTATCGCTTAGATAGCCTTTCGATCAAATTCTTCTTTAGTAGGGAACACCAACTATTACTCTAGGATGAAAAAAAGAGGAGTATCCACACTAGTTAAGGTTCTCTTCAACATGCAAGGCTCTCTCTAACAGTAGCCAAAACCATTAACTTGCATAGGAAACATCGTCATAATGTTTCCTTGAGTATTTAAGCCACATTCGGACCCCAAAAGGTTGAAAATACCCACCAAATAATTTAGGACGATGCTTAAATTGGAGCATAATTTAGCCTGGTGCCATAGTACGCTATAGCATCCAGGTTTCGGGTAGCCAGGCTCTAGGGTGTGCTATAGAATCTAGGTCTAGTTTTCATGGCGTTCGAGTGCACTTTTAAGAACCCATGGTTGTTACTTTATTTTTTTATCACCAATTTAGCTCAATGAATTTACCTTTAGTCTTAAAATAGTCTTAAGTTCAATCCCTGAAGTTTTGGTGGAAATCCGAAGTCGTTTGAGGAAAATTAATATTTTAATAAATTTAATTAATTAAAAAAATAAGATAATTATTTTGATCTCAAATCAAAAATCCAACTTCATTTTTGAGTTCCTCACGCCCAAATTAGCTAAAGGTGAAGTTTTGGAAATTTTCAGAGAACTTTTGGATGATATTTAAATTTATTAAATCCACATTATTAGATTATTAATTAAATATTATTAATATTTGAATAGGAGAGAGAGGAAGAGAGATATGGGAACAAATAACGGCATGTCTACCATTCATTCATTTCCATGGAGCAATTGATGGCTTTAATTAGATTATAGCCATCTGGTTAAATGGATGGCCAGGATGGCTTTGGCCCATCCCTCACAAGGTCATCCGCCCATAGCATTACACCACTTCAAATTGATGGCAGAGTCATTGATTCACTAGCTCAAAATCAAGCCAGTGCGAGTTAACGATTCAATTACATTCATTTGCCCTATTCTTTATTTGTAGGCCCTCCCCCACAAAAACACAAACTAGTTCTTGAACCATGTTAACATTCATTTGCCCTATTCTTTGATTTAGCATTGCTATTTCACATTGAAGTTCGTGAATTTTGGGGGATTTGGATATACTATTGCACTCACCCCTATTGGAATTTAAACTTTTAATAGGCCATTGATATTCATTATTAGCCATCTCTTCTAATAGGTCATACGACTCTTCTTGCATCTTGCTACTAAGGGAGCCACCAGCAGCTGCATCAATCAAGGTTTTGGTGGGTGCATTCTAACCGTTGTAAAATGTTTGAACTTGCATCCATTGAGAGAACTCATGATGAGGGCAGCACCTTAGGCACTCCTTGAAGTGTTCCCAACTATCATAAAGAGTCTCCCTATCCTACTATAAATAGTTAGTTATCTCAATTCTTAATTTGACAGTCTAAGTAGGTGGGAAATATTTAGCTAGGAATTCTTAGCCAAATTAACTCAGGTGCGAATAGAGTCTCCATGCAAAGAACTGAGCCAAATTTTGGCTCTGTCTCTTAATGAGAATGGGAATAATCTTAATCTAATGGCATCATCAGTTACACCATTATATTTGATGGTATCACATATCTCCAAGAAATTTGAGATATATGAGTTGGGATCTTCGGTAGCTTGTCCACTAAATTGATTGTTTTGAACCATTTGTAGGGTTGATGATTTTATTTCAAAATTATTAGCCTCTATATTGGGTCTCACTATGTATGAGGAATCCCCCTAACTGTTGGTAGCGCATAGTCTCTTAGGGCTCTACCCCTGCTTTGCTCATATATTTCACTTAAATTATCTCCTAAGTTTTTGATTATTTATTATACAGGATAAGTTTTAAGTTGTAGTCTCCTTAATCTTAATAAAGTTTGTTAGATTTTAGGGTTAAACATAAAATTATCAAAATTATGTCTACGCATACATATTTTAATAAACAAGGTTTTGTAGTACAATAGGAGATATGAAATGTATAAAAAAATTAAAATAGTAAATACAAAATTTAAACTAACATATAATTACATAATTTAAAAAGTATATGCATCAAAATCTTAAATCACTAATTACTCTTAAGTTATCTCTAATACAAAATGAATAGACCGTTCCCCGACAACGGTGCCAAAAACTTGACAAACAAAAAATACATAGTCTGCGCTTGCACATAATTGAGTTCAAAGAAATATAGGATGGTAAGATCCTGAGATTTATCATCCTCTATGAATGATGTTTAGTTTTGTTACTAGAGTTTACTTAATTTTACTAATATTTAAGTATCAACTGGTATGTGGTTTTGGTCAAAATTGACAATTTCAGAGTTTCTTGATTTGAAACTACTTTTGTAAAATTAAGGAGAGTTAGGATTTAACATGCAAGTCTATATGCGTTCATGCAACTACTCTTCTTCTCAACTTCATATTATATGAATTAGGTTAATTTTTTATTTCATATTCAAGAGACTTAGTCTTCTCTAGTGAATTTACTGAGTGTTATCTAGTGCTCTGAAATAAACATTAGAAGGTTCAAATTTGGCACATAGACATTTATGTGATCATTATCATATAAATTTATTTCTTACGTCTAAGTTCTGAAATTTATTTTAGTTTGAGTGTCACTTGAACTTGATTTCACCAATGGCTCTCATGCATCAACTATTTATTTAACTAAGGAAATGAGCTACTAGGCTAAATGGGTTTATGTCACATCATCCATAGCACTTAGCGCTCTAGAATCTCTCATAAACTTGGAGTGTGCTATTGATCTCAATTAGTGGTTTATTGGCTCACATGCGTATACTCTTGATTTAGCCAAGGTAATGTTATATGAAGCTAAATTAGCTTGTCACATGACTCATATCTTAACGCGTAATAATCACCTCGCATAAATTAGGAGTGAACTATGGAGCTCAGAAAATGTTAGCATTTCTCATGGTTCGAATGATCGAGCATTCATCCAAGGTTGTGCATGGGCTATTTTTGCGTGATGAATGTTGTCACGGACATTCGCTTTGTTAACTCTTAAGCAAGCACACTTATAGGACAAAGCGATCAATGAGCTCTATGAGATTTCTATAATGAAAATACACATGTAGTAAATTTATATAATGAATCATCATTGCCCAATTCTTTCATTCACACATCATACAAACATTTAAGATTTAAATAACATTCATTGATAGGAAGATTACATTATATTACAACCATATGCTCTAACGTGCTCATGCCCAACCCTCCCCAAGGGGGTTTAGGCTACCATTAAATTTAAAATACAAGGAAAGCTACAAAAGAAACTAAGCCTTTGCATGGCTTTTACAAGAAAAGAAAAGGGTATAGTTAGAGTACAATACTAGGCAATATCTGTTGCCTTCACCTGGATTTTACTTTCGTGGATCTCCTTAGATCTTTGCACTCTGTGCTCCTCCTCTTCCTTCAGCTGCAGCTTTCTCCTCCCATGGGTATGTGACTCTCCTAAATAGTGCTCAGGATCAAGAGCTCATAAGCTGAATTGGGTACCTTTTCTCAGTCCTTAATCTTTGGTTTTATAACCCTTCAAATAACCTCTAAGTATTTACACAGCTAACTCTTCTCCTACATGAAAGTTGAAGTTGCATTTGAGTTTATTATTTTATTCCATTAGTAATGAGGATTTTTATTGCAAATCATTGATTTATGCTAAGGGGTATAGGAATGAGTTAAATCCATTGGTCTTCCTAATGATGACTAGGAGGAACTTCCCAAAGCAAAAATATGGAGGGCGCTATAGTGCATTGTGGTGCTAGGCTTTCGGCCCATCTGGCGCTACAGCGCACTGTAGCACCCAGCTCTCAGGTTTGGTCCTCTGTGGCACGCTTGGAGCATGCTATAGTGCCTAGCTATTAGGTTTTATGGTCTCCAAGGCACACTGGAGTGCCTAAATTTTGGGAAATCATCTGCCGCAGGGCGCTGTAGCGGCTGCCTTTCAAGATTTTACTCGTTGTAGCACTGAGCTTTTGAGAATTTTCTATTATGGTGCGCTATAGTGCCTGGCTCTTGGGCTATGTCCACTAAGATGCACTACAACTCCTTGATCTCAGGATTGTGCCTTCCATGGCGCACTATAGTGCATGGCTCTCGTGCTATGTTTTCTAAGGTGCGCTACAACGCCTTGCTCTCTGGTTTGTGTCTGCCAGTGTGAGCTGTAGTGCCTAGCTCTCAAGCTATGTCCGCTAAGGCATACCATGGCATATTTCTCTCAGTTTTGTATCCACCATGGTGCTCTGTAGTTCATAGTTCTCGGGCTATGTTCGCTAAGGTGCATTACAACACCTTGCTCTCCGGTTTGTGTCTGTCATGGCACGCTGCGGTGCCTTGCTCTCGAGCTGTATCTGCCATGGTGCATTTTGAGCATGCCACGACGTGTTGTAGTGCCACTCTTTATATATATTTCTATAATTTCCAAAATGGAGCTCATCTCTTGAAATGCAGTAAAACACAATTAATCTTATGAAAAGCATTATTCTTAACATTAAATTGCCTATATTTATTAGGTTCATCAATAACCTTAGTATTAGGTTAAAGAGTCTTAAGTGTTGTCTATTATTATAAATTATTTTCCAAAATTATAAAATCATATTTTTCATATATATATATATATATATATGTGTGTGTGTGTGTGTGTGTGTGTGTGTGTGTGTGTGTGTGTGTGTGTGTGTGTGTACTTATCAATTTACTTAAGACCTATGTCTTAAGTCAATTGGGAGTTTAATTGACCCAAATTATTAAGGTAGATAACTAAAACTAGACAATAAAGAGATATCAGTAGCTTAGTTTACTTTGGCTTTCCCATTGAATGCTGCAATACTTTGAAGTATTATCCAATTGATCATAGTCATTGCATATTAATAATTAAGACCAAATAAGGGGTTTTAGAGGGTGGATTTGTTTGTATATACATTTGAGCCATAGCTGGCTATGGAGTGATTAAGAGACCACATATGTCCTTGAGGAGGAGTGTGTGGTTACACATTAGAACCCATCTCAGATAGTTGGATGGACATATGTAACTCATATTTCTATTCTATGGGAGCCCACAAAATACAACTTAATATAACATTTAAACATTAATTAATATATTAAACATTATTCAATTGTTTTTTCTACTTGCTACTACTTAGCTTATTTTTTTACTAGACTTGTCTATAGGATGCTAGAAATTGTCATGTATTTTCTTATTTGCATATAGGATGCTAGCCAATGTCTTTTATATGCTTAACCTCTCTTTTGCAGGATTACATAGTGTTCCTTATCACAATTACTTGCCTTTACTTTTAATATTATTTCCATATAAGTATTTTCCAATCTCTTTTGCTTTACTTTTATTGCATTGTGCTCCTTAAACTGCTTAACATAAATTGTAATATCTTTAAACTTAAAATAGTTAGAAATCCTAAAATATGCTGACTTAATAAATCTAACAACTTGCTTTCCTTTTATTAGTTGTGCCCTATAATGTTATAAACCAAACACGATAGATCAGGAGCCTAGAGTGGAGTTAGTTGGAGAGCCAGGAGAGGAACTGAAGATCCAATAGCATATTTGAAGAACTTGGAAGCTACCTGCTTTTATTTTCATTGGTGAGGCTGAGAGAGTTTATTTTTCATATAATTAAAAATGTTGTAAACTTAAAGTAAATGGACCATTTATTTATTTATTAAATCAGAGATGTATATTTTGCTTTTATTTTTTTCAAATGAATGTAATGGAATAAATGTTTATCACTCTTAAAAATGTATCTATTTTCCCTATCTTATAGATCCTTTAACATAATAGTGCCTAATAGTGGATTATAGAACACTAATCAAGTATTAAGTACTATAGTTGTAAACTTAAAGTAAATGGACCATTTATTTATTAAATCGGAGATGTATATTTTGCTTTTATTTTTTCAAATGAACATAATGGAATGAATGTTTATCACTCTTAAAAATTTATCTATTTTCCCTATCTTATAAATCCTTTGCCTTAATAGTGCCTAATAGTGGTTTATGGAACACTAATCAAGTATTAAGTACTATAGTGGCTCTTAGTGTTAGGTTAGGACATTTAATTCGACAGTAGGCTGCCGTAGCGCTGTAGTGTCCCAGCCTATGTCCACCTCCTGCCAGGGTGCTCTACAGTGTAGTATAGTGCCCTAGTCTCTGTCTAACTACTGCCAAAGAATTGTAGTGTCCTAGTCTCTATCTACTGGGCGTCATCTCACGCTACAATGCGCCATGGTGTACTGTGGCGCGTACTGCAATTGAGCTTCTCCACCTTATCCTGTATCACCTTGAAACCTTTTAGAAGCCCACCGAAGCTCCATTAGAATCTCCATGATAATTTGAATGGTCTCCATATCCCAACAATATCCCACTTGGAGACCTATTTAGATTTGTCACCTTTGCATCTTTGAACCTTCATTGTATTCTTCTATCTCCATCAAGAACATGGTGTGGCTCACCCCCACTCTTTCTTCATGTGCCAAGGCGAAATGAAGTAGCACATAGCTTCAATTTCTCAATTGTTACTATTTTTGTAAACATGTTAGCCAATCCAAGATGTCCTTCTTCTAATAGTGTCCTAATAAAATAGTACCAAAGTTGCATGTGCTTCATTCTTAAATGAAATACTTCATTTTTGCTAGGTGAATAATACTCTTATTGTCGCTATAAAGCTTCACATCCTCTTGCTTGTTGCCCAATTCAGCCACAAAACCATAAACCAGATTATCTCTTTATTTCACCTCAGTTAAAGCAACGTACTCTGCCTCCGTAGTAGATAGAGTAACAATGTTTAGTAGCCTGAAGATCTAGCTAACCGCTGAACTTCATAATGCAAACATATATCCAATAGTGCTCCTCCAGCTATCAACATCTTCTACATAGTCAGAATCTACATAGCCCAGTAGAGAAATGTCAGACCTACCAAAGCAAAGTGCTTTTTTTGTTTTACCTCTTAGATATCTCAAAATCCACTTGAACGCATTCAAATAGTGCTTTTTAGGATTTCCATGAATATGCTGACCACTCCCATTATATGTGTAATACCCTGTCTTGTGCAGATCATTGCATACATCAAGCGCCCAATCTCTAAAGCATAAGGATCCTTCTCAATGTAATCCTTCTCCTCTTCAGCATAAGTATATGAGACAATGACAAAATGAAGTGACTTACTAGGGGATTGCTCACTGGTCTTACCTCGCTCATGTTGAATCTTTTCAACTCCTTTTCAACAGTCTTGTTGAGACAACTTCAAATTTTTTGCGCTTCTTTCCTTATTAATTCTCATCCCAAGAATTTGCTTAGATGGCCCCAAGTCTTTCATGTCAAAATCTCTTAACATATGCTCCTTCAAAATATTTATCTCTTCCATATCTAATACTACGATCAACATATCATTCACATATAATAATAGAATAATATATGAGGACTTATATTGCCTTATATAGCAACAGTGATTTAGTCTGGCACCTCTTGTACCTAGTCTTTGACATGAACCTGTCGAATCTCCAGTACCATTGCCTAGGCGCTTGTTTCAAGCCATAGAGGCTCTTCTTGAACTTGCACACTAGCTTAGCTTTTCCTTTCTCTTGAGCCTTGTACCCCTCCAGTTGTTGCATGTACAACTCTTCTTCCAGCTCTCTGTAAAGAAATGCAGTATTAACATCCATTTGCTCTAAGTGAAAATCCTCAACTACAATGATGTTTAGCACTACTCTGATAATAGCCATCTTCATAAATAGGGCAAATATCTCACTGTAGTCAACTCCATGCCACTGCTAAAATCTTGGAATTATGAATTATCTTTTAATAACATTCAAGGCACAAAACTTCATGAACTCCTTATCACAATATTCACCTCTATTACTGGATCTAAGCACTTAAGCTTCAACCCTATCTCATTCTCTACCAAGGCTTACCATTTCCCAAACACATTAAATACATTAGATTTATGCCTTAGAAAATAAACCCATACCTTCCTTGTATGGTTATTAATGAAGGTGACAAAATATGTGGCTCCACCTATGGAAGAGGTCGGAGTTGGTCCCCATACATTCATATGCACCAACTTGAGTTTCCTGCCTTTCAGCTCTCTTCCAACTTTAGAGAAAGAGATCTTCTTTTGGTTGACCCATACACAATCTTCAGAAAAATTCAAGTCCACTAACTTCAGTCCTGGGAGTCTTCTTCTTGATTGTAGGGATCTGAAACCCCTCTCAATCATATGGCCAAGCCTTCCGTGCCATAGACCCTCATCTTTCTGTTCTGCAACCACAATAGAACCAGACACTTTCTTGATCAGGTAAAGTGTATTGTCCATATTTCCCCATGAAATAACAAGTGCACCCTTGGTGACCTTCCATGAGTCCCCTGCAAAGCATGTATTGTAGCTCTCTTTGGATAGATGGCTAACTAAAATTAGGTTCCTCCTTAGACACGACATGTGTCTAACTTTTTTGAGCTTCCAAACTGTGCTGCTTGATTGCTGGACATCCACATCACCTTTACCTATGATATCACAAGCCTTATCATCTCCAAGATATATCTACCCTAAGTTACCCTTGGTGTAGTTCTTGAAAGCACCCCTCGTAGGAGTCGCATGAAAGGATGTGCCCGAGTCCACCACCCAGGTCTCCGTGTTGATAAGTGATAAGATTAATGCATCTTGATCCTCTTCAATTGAAATATTCACTATGGGGCACATATCTTTGCTCCACCACTTATTTTCTTCGGGATAGGGCAGTCCTTCTTGAAGTGACCTGCTTTTCCAGGTCTTGATTTTCATCATCTTAATATAGACCTATTTCTATTATGTTTTTGGTATACACATCTTCCTTGGATTTTAGCATTTAACATTGATGTAGATGTCTCCCCATGGGATCTTTTTCGCACCTCTTCATTCAGCAGAATCTTAACAATATCGTCGAATTTTTAATGATGCATTTTTTGATGAATTATTAATGGTTGTAACCAGCCCATCCCAACTATCTAGTAATGATGAGAGGAATAACAGAGCTCGAACCTCAATATCAAACTCGATGCCCCCAAACTCAACTGACTCATCACAATGTTAAACCCATTGAGAAATTTAGTCACTGATTAGCTATCCATCATCTTCATGTTAAATCATCTTTTCATCAAAAAAAACTTTATTGGGAGCTAAAGGCTTCTCATATATCCTTGTCAGAGCCTCCATGATATATACAATAGTTTTTTCATTAACAATATTAAATGTAAAGAAAGAAGATAATGAAAGATGAATCAAACTCAATGCGGTTCTATCAAGAACCTTCCAATCTTCATCAAACATAGTGGCTAGTTTTCTGTCAGCTCCACTTAATGGTAGATACAACTTCTTATGGTAAAGCAAATCTTTCATTTGCATCTTCTAAAAAGCAATATAGTGACATTGAACTGATATATTTTGTGTCTCATTTTGTCGGCCATTGCTCCCACTCAAACTGTAAACCCTTGAACAATAAGAATAATGAGATAAATGTCTATTTGATACTAGTTTTTGGTCACAAATGAGACACGAGCACCACAGCAGAAGTGATTTTCATGAGATCGAGAACAGGGGTTACGTTAATGGTTACCAAGTAAAGAATGAAATTAACTAAGCATAACAAAATAATTACAGTGCGTACATATGAATGCAACTCCAAGCATCCAAACACAAGAATATTTATGTGGAAAACCCAAAGATGGGAAACCACGAAACTACACCAAACAGAAATTTCGCTATGAATATTGAAGATTATAGTGTTACAAATAGATTCACCTTCATAAGAATAAGAAAGATCTATTGCTTACACAGCCTCACGATTGAATTCTTCTTCAGTAGAGAACACCAGCTCATACTCTAGGATGAAGAAGAATAGGAGCAACCACCACCAATTAGGGTTCTCTACAACATGTAATGCTCTCTCCAATAGTAGCAAAAACCTTTAGCTTGCATAGGAAACATCTCTATAATGTTTCCTTATATTCCATCCACATTTGTACCCTAAATAGACCAAAATACCCTTCCAAACCATTTAGGGTGATGCCAAAACCGCAGCGTTAAAGTGCGCCATAGCTCCCAGGTCTCTGGTAGCCAGGAGCCAAGGTGTGCTATAGCTCATGGGTCTCTATTTGCCTAGTATTGGGGCATACTGTAGCACTCCAGTGTTTGTCTACCTCTCACTAGGGAGCACAGTAGTGCCAAATGATGGTGCACGCTACAGTGTACTATAGCACCCTAGTCTCTATCTAACTGTTGCTAGTGTACGCTGTAGTGCCCAGTCTCTATCTGACTGGTGTCATGGCGTGCTGTGGCACTTGCTATAGCTGAGCACCTCTAACTTGTCATATGTTAGCTTAAGACCTTTTGGATGCCCACCGGAGCTCCATTAACATCTCCATAATGATATGAATCATCTACATATCTCAACACTACTATCAACAACAAGCAGATGATGAAGAAATTAAGGCTACGATTTACAGTGTAGTCAAATTGTGATCCCCACATTAAACCCCACCTTTTATAATCAGGTCCAAGTTGATCCTCAGATCTAGACCCACACATCGGACCACTTTCCAGCAATTGGGCTCACCAAGATTGGGAAATAATGGTCGAGCTCATCTGTAGCATCGGGTTACTATGCGACATTGTCACAACTTGATCCATAATCAGCTCAAGAGACTAGATTGGGTCCAATTGACCTTATCAAATAGAGGGTCAATACATGGAATGCAGAAGCAAAATCAATATCTTCAGAATTTAATGGCTCAAGGATGATGATTGAGAGTATGTGCCACTAAGATGAGAGGACTTTTACAAGGTTTAGACCATGATGGCTTGGATCTTAACTCTCAAATCCTATCTCAAATGATAGCTAATGAGCTAAGCAATTAAATGGTGGATTAATAAAGGGTTGAGGAGGTTTGGAGCAATGGGAGTGGCATCTGCCATGCTCAGGCATGCATAAGAGGATAAGCACTTAGGGCCACAATCATCCGATTTAGATGGCGGGTTTGATCGAATGGCGCAGACAGCATGCCATTCGATCAAATTGTTAATGATGTGAGATTAGTGGTTTAATTAATTAATTAATTAATTAATTAATTAATTAATTAATTAATTAATTAATTAATAGTTAATAACTATCTAATTAATTAAAATTAAGCTACCAAATAATCTCTGAAAAATCCCAAAAATTCACCCCTAGTTAGTTTGGGGTGAGGAACTCAAAAATGAACTTAGATTTTTAATCAAAAATCAATTTAATATACTCAATTTTCTCATTAATTAAATGCATTAAAATATTCAATAAATTAAAATGAGCTCCAAATTGTATCAAATTATTGAGGATTATTCCAAACATCATTTGAAGACTAATGGAGATGTTTTCAAGCTGATTAGACTAATAAATGATGATTAACAACCATGGGTTGTTACAAACTCCCCTTCCTATAAGAGGTGTTACCTTAATGAATTTATAGAAAATAAATGACGATTAACAACCATGAGGATTACCCTAATGAATTTACAGATTAAAATAAGAAATAATTAAAGATAAAAGATTACCAAAATACCTGATTAAGAAAATAATTTGGAAAATCTTTTCAACATATCCTCTTCATTTTCCCACGTGACTTCATGAGTTGAATGATTCTACCGATGGATTTTGACCATATGAATACTGTAGTTCCTCAATTATTTGAGGTCCTTTCCCAAGATCTTGATAGGTTTCACAATAAAGGTTAGATATGGATGTAATTCTATTCTAGGAATCTGGATCTGCTAATTGGGGTTCATCAAACACTTCATTAAAGATGACATATGAAAGAAGTTATGCATCGGTACTGTAACAACCCTACCTATTTGATCAAGAATGCAATACATTATTGGATGTTACTATAGAACTTAATACTAGGTTAGTGAGTCTTAACACACTATTAAGCACTACGGGGAGCCAATGGTCTCTATAGAGAAAACTAGATGCATAATATTAAATAAATATAAACTATTCTAGCCATCCAAAAAATAAAGTGAAAACACAACATAAAAAAATAAAGTAAAACATCCAAAATTAATTAAGGTTATACAACATTTGATGTAATGACACTCGTCCTCACAGGATGTATAAAGTAAAAGTAAAGATTGCGAAAATAAAGATGTTCAACTAATAGCTACTAGATCTGATCTTCCTCAAGTTTAAGATCTGGATATTGTGACTCGCATTCGCTATTACAGCCAAGCCCCTTTTCGTTGGTCAAATACTTGATGCTGGTCCAAGTACAATCGCTACCGAGCGCCCCAAACTCAATGTCTTCTTAAATTAGACTATATAAAACCTTCCTCTTGCCATCTCTCTTTGCTAAGTTCTTTTTTTTCATTCCAAGAGTTTATAGATAGCTAGGTTCTAATCTAAGATTGTACGCAATAGCTAAATTGAGAACTCACTCCACACTGAGAAATTTCGTAAGATAAAGTTGCTACGCTCCTTCCTTGCCATACCTATCAAGGCTTGCCATCCTCATTCAGTCCCTCTCTCACTTCATTGGTTGCTTGCAACTAAGTTATTTAAGTTTTAAGTGGATATCATATTAGCCATTTACAATTATTTAAGCAGAGCACAAAGCAATAAAATGAGAAAGTAAATTAAAGTAAATGACTGTAAGAAATAATAAAAAAGGTAAAAGCAATAAAAAAGGAAAGCTAGTGATAACCTGCATCAAGTATGTAAGTAAGGAAAAGCAAATGCAACTACACTAACAAGTGTGCAATAAAAATAGTAAGAGTTATGTACAAATAGACATATGCTAAGTAACATAAGAAGAAGTAGTGTAAGTATAAATACAATAAAAAAACAATATACACTACAAGTAAGTAAGAGAATTATAAGTATAGGTGAACCTATAACATATGCAAGTAAAGAAATTCTCAATCTCAAAGACTGAGTATACAATAAAGGTAGTCATAAAGGACTTAGTAAGCATAATCAAAAGACTATTACACATAATCAAGAAGATGTGTGAAATATAAGAACAGTCATAAAGGACTATAAAATGTAAGTTATTTATCTTGATTTAAGTGTTTTAATATGTGGGCAAAATTTAGAACAAATGAGGAGTCAAGCATATTTTCTTAACCAAGTAAAGCGAAGTTTCCCATAACACACTTACACACACCCTCACGGATATGTGTGGTCTTCTTATTATTCCATAGCCTGCCTTGGCATAATAGTCTGCTATATGAAACCCCTATATAAATGTTATAAGTTTAATTTATGCACAATGTCTTTATGAATGTTTTCAAAGATTTAGACTCAATATGTTGCAGTATTCAAGGATGTTCAAAGCTAATTATAAACTGTGTGATATTCATTATTATCTACTTTTAACTATCTGTCTTATGATTAGAGCTAATCAAGCTCCTCAATTAACTTAGACATTAATCGAATGTCTTCATCAATTGATACATAATAATATCTAATTATATGAGGTTTTGAAAATAATGATTTGATCAAGGTCTTATTAATGCAACAAAATAATTTATATATATAATTACAAAGTTACAAACAACATCTTATTATATTTCTAACACTACACTTATCTAAAATATCAAATATACACTCCTCAAATAAACACTCTATGGATATTCAAACTTACAAGCTACAAGATTTTGTCCTATTCATCTTAAATTACTTGAAGGTTTAACTAAAGATTCTCTAACATTCAAACTAAATGTTTCACTACAAAGCCTGTAAGGAATCTATGATTTGCACTACTCAAATATATAAGTTATTAAATTATCTTATCTCACTATCATTTTGAAGGTTCTATTCTTCTAATTAATTATGTTATCATAGTTTTAAATGCTCCACTAGTGGGTCAATTCTATGGACTTAAAAGTTTTAGAAATCTTCTAGTCTAATATGGCAAGACTAAATGAATGATATTATTTAAGTTATTATTATATAACTTTATCTCACATTAAGTTGCTAATCTAGTAATTAAGTTCCTCTTCTTAAATCTAAAGTTACAAGTCTAATTGATATGAACACTAAGTCCTAGCTCTTACTATGATGGTTAACACTTGTAGGATTCTAAGTCTTAGTTCTTCCATAATTGTTCAAAGCCTTAAGATTTTAATCCTCCTTATTATCTAAGATCACTTCCAGCATTAGCTTATTCACTTAACCAAACTAAGAAATTCTATGCCTTAATAATATTTCATACTAAGTAATTCTAAGTTGTACACTTAGCATGCTATGGATACTCATACAATCCTACGTATGTTGTACTTAATCACTTAGGTTAGTCTCAAAGTTCAAGTGGGAGGCACTAGTCTTCCAAAGATGGTTCCATATTATTCATCTTCTATGTCCTCTCTTAGACATAATTATTATACTAAAGGTTACTTAATACTATTCTAAATAGATCACATGATCTAGGTATGATCTATAATTTCACTATCCTGCAATTTAGGTTTTTCTTTAGCTTATCTATATGACACTTAATGGGTAAATATTGATCTATGTTGAACTTAAGAGTTTAACTTTTCATTAACCTCATAAAACAAACAAGTTACTAAACTTAGCCTAGCACTAATTTCTTACTAAAAAGTTAGCATGGGAGCTATTCTAACCTTAAGCTCACTAAAAGATCTTAGGATTTGGGAGATCCTAATCAACAACTAAATAAATTGGTTAACTACAATCTAATGCAATCCTAATAGTAAGGTACTTAAGTGAAGGCATTCAAATGCTTAACTTCAAAGATTATATCAAGGCACTAGGAATCCTAGAGTTTAGTTAAGTGATTAGGCTACTAAAGTGAGTTAATATCACTAAGTCACATAACAGGATGATTAGGGTCAAACCTACTCTTAAGGGATGTAAGGAACTAGGTTAAGCTCTAGCTAACCTCTTAAAGGTCTTACAAATGAATATCCTAATCTTGGGAAAAATGACTAAACCATATTTAACTTAGTCTTTAGGATCTACTATAATATTTAAGTTCTAAATTAAGCATTAGGGATATACACAATTAATTCATTTCTATATTGAGGCTCAAACTTATGTTCACTAGCACTTAGCAATAACTAGGTTATTCTAATTATATTTCTACTCAAAACATCAAATAATGCTGAAATATGTCATAAGGTAGGTTTTCTAAGGTGTCCAAGTGTTTATGAGACCTAAAGATGCAAAACTCTAATTTTGGGAATTTAATATTCTGTTACTTAAGGGACAAAAACACATATTTTTGATTTGTTATCCAAATCTAGTAAACTAGTAGCTATAACTTCCTTATAGCATAACAAGTACAATGGCACTAAGTAGGGTCAAATTAGATATCAAATGACTAATCAAAATATTAATAACTCTTAATGACACTTAAAAGGTCATTAAAAAGATTAGTTATCAAAATGGAAAATTAATACTATATTAATGTCCTACATGTTTTTGTGATCATCAAATTTAGGTGCAAATTGACTAAATTATGGAACTTACCAAATTAGGTTAAATACATAACTAATTTATAAATTAAAATAGTGTTAGTGAAATTAATCCTCAAACTAAAAATCTAATGGTATATTAATGAACCTCTCTTTTATTTAGCCATTTTTATATATAACATCAATACATTTGGATGTGTAATTTATAAGTTATGAGGCATTTAATATTTTGCATATAAATAATTATTTTATTTTTTTGCATGAATTATTGTTCATAAGAACAGGGAGCGCGCACATTGTCGACTGCGCGCCCGTGGGCCTAGTCGCACGCATGAGGGCTGGGTAGGCTCTGCAGGTTGGGCCACGCGGGTCGGGCTGACTCGAGCCGGGACCCAATTCAACAGGAATGAACACCGTGAGCTAGGGCATCAAAATTGCCCTAGCTTTGGTAATCATCGGTGGCCCGCATGCTGATCTAAAGGTCTCTGAAAGACCTTTCAATTGGTACCTATTCCATCACCAGAGACCACTCCTAGCTCTGTCAAGTTGATGCCCTATGTGGGCAGTCACGAGTCGTAAGTGCTACTAAAAGGAGATGCCACACTTGTTCAAAATTCAGGTCGCATTCGGGCTAGTTCGAGCCCGATTGAGGCATATCAATTATTGTAATGACATATAATATTTAATCAAAACTTAAGAGGAAGAAATTGCATAGCTAAATGAGAGGATTGGACGATACCTTCACTGATGGTTCGTCCTTTATAGTTAAGAAATTACGCACGTAGAAGCTCGGATTCAAATCCCAGCTTCACATGTATCCTTTAACTGATGAGAGGAAAAAAATACCCTAAGGTTGATAACATACGGAGACCTAAATGGAGGTGGGAGCTCGAGCAAAGGATGGCCTGCATTCTAGTCGTATGCACACGATCATGCGAACAACTGGAAGATATATAATGACCTGGCCTGGAGGGATATCGATCATCTGTTGCCTTGCGATGCACGTATGAACAGCTAGATCGGGCCCGCCATTTGATCAAATGGCGGGTCAATGCCTTCAGCTTGAAATAATTAAAATAAATTAATTTAAACAATAAATAAATACTAATTATATAATAAATTAAAATTAGACAGCCAAACGAGCTCCGAAAAATCCAAAAAATTCACCCTTAGTTAAATTGAGCGTGATGAACTCAAAAATGAAGTCAAATTTTTTAATGAGAGATCAATTTAATTATCTTAATTTTTTGAGCATTTAAATTATATTAAAATATTTGAAAATATTTGGTGACTTCTAAAAATTTCCAAAATATCACCCCTAGCTTATTTGGGAGGTGAAGAATTTCATGGCAAACTCTAATTTTGATTTGGAGGTCAAATTAATTTAGTTAATTTCTGCACTATTTAAATTGCTTTAAATATTGGTCAAAAATAAACTGTCTCTAAATTGTACCAAATTTTAAGTGTTGGCTCCTAATGCTATTAGGAGTCTAATGGCAATGATTTTAACCTAATTTGGATGTCTAAAATCAAGTAACAATCACTGGTTGTTACAAACTTCCCATTTTAAAAGGGTGTCATCCTCGATGCCATAATAATTAAATAATTATAAAGATCAGATTAGAGATAATATCTCTAATCTTAAGAAATTAAATCAATTAAGCTACCCAATAATATTGAAGGAACAGAAACACATGTAGTTTCTATAAGCTCATATGCAGTTGAATTTATGGATTCTTTATTCATCATTCACTTTTCTATTATTAGTGACAATATCACTCTAATTTAATCATTATAACTCTACTAAGAATACACAAGCTCTGGATTCACAAGATTCTATAATTCAGTGTAAACTCAAATGTACAGTTCTTTATAAGTCAGAGTATTAGAACTCATCAAGTTCAACTTTAAATCAATCAGTGTCGCATAAATAAAGTTAAATGGCTTAAATTAATCATCTTGTTCTATACTACAACATAAACTTGAAATAATCTATCAAGATTAGGAATCAAGAGATAAAACTCCAAATAAGATGTTCAAGTTTCTTAACTTGGGATTTTGATTACTTAAAGATTAAAGTTCTATCTGCTAATCTAAACAGAAAAAATAATAAGCTAACAATCTTATTTTTAATAAAATCTACCTAAATACTATAACATCTTCTTACTGTTTTACTTAAGAAAAAAAATTGACAAGGCATCTATCTAACTCCTTATTGATGAACTTATTGAAATCCTAATGCTTCACAATGAAGAATGAGATTGCAATAAGCTGGGATAGGAATTAACAAAAACTTTAAGAGATTAAAATTGCAAAATAACTTAATGCAATCACATTATCTTCATTGGTAACAATGGGAGTTAGAGCATACACCCTTGGCAGTGCAGCAAGTGGATTACCTGCTTTTCCCTTTTGATTACTCCTTAGAGAGTAGGAACAAATTCTACCACTGAGGGAGGCATAATTGTAAGAGCTGGAGGTGAAACCTAATAAGAACTAGATTTTGGTCTGACGGATAATGGTCAATCATCACCTTATCCACATCCCAACGAGCTTGACATTCCCCAAACTTATGACCTATCCTCCCATATGTATAACACATATTTCCTTGGTGGTAGCACTTACCATAAGGACAAGGTCTTGAGCACTTGGGTGCTTGCTTTATTGGTTGCTACGATGGTTGAGTCATTTGGTAAGCTTACGATGGCTGGGTTCTATCCTTCTAGGCTTCTTCAAAATACTCTAAGGAAGACAAAGATCTCTTCCTTAGCCTTCTCTTCACTTGGTGGTGTTCTATCAATCTTGCACCTTCCAACAACTTTGAGAAATTTCCATGGTGATGGGATACAAGATGATCCTTAATGAGTCTTTAAGTCCTTTGAGAAAAGAAATGCATCTAGCTTTGTTAGTCCGCACCAAAGCAGGAGCAAATATTGATAGCTTCCTGAATTCCATTTCATAAGTTAGGATTGTCTTATCATCTTAAGTTAATTGGATTAACTCATCTTCTATTATCGACTGAGCAGAAAGAGGAATAAACTATTCTCTGAAAATTCATTCAAATTCATGCAAAGAAATTTCTTCAATATTTACTTCGGCAAAACGCTATTTCAGCTCGTTATCCCACCAATACTCAGCTTCCTTAACAAACAAGTGAGTGGTCAAGTGGATAACTTTGCTTCTATGCACTTGATACTTGACAGGTAGTTCTCAATTATCTTCAACTGATTAGCTACTTCAATGGAGGAAGTAGATTCGTTGAAGGTTGGAGGATTAAGTTGGAGAAAGGTATGAAGTAATCCACATCTAAACTTGATGTTGCTTGAGGATTGACATGAATGATTTGAGGACTAGGTGGATCAATTACTCTTTGAACTGCTCAAGCCTGCAATTCTGCCAAGTTCTTCGCCATCTCCTTCAGAATCTTGATCTCTATCGAAATGGAAGCAGAAAAGGAGTCTGTCGTATTCTCAATAGAAGAGGTGGGAGAGTTGTGTTCAGGATTCACTTACTAGAGTGAATTGAAAAGAATTGAGTGAAAAAAGATAAGGGAATTAGATAGAATAATCTAATGTGATTGATTTACCTACAAAACACTACCCAATGATGCTTAAGCTATTAATCAAACACTAGAGTGAGTTTTATATCCTTAGTTATTGATGAACATACTTTAAATTTTTATGTTTGTCTATATGATTGGAATGATATTTTGCTTATACATCTAATTTTTCCAATCTTCAGACCTACTCTAATACCAATTGTAACAACCCTATCTATTTGATTAGGAACCCAATCCAATATTAGGTGTTACTGTAGTACTCAATACCAGGTCAGTGAGTCTTAACCCACTATTAAGCACTACAAGGAGCCAAGGATCCTTAAAGAAGAAAACTAGATGCATAATATTAAGAAAATATAAACTATTTTTGTTATCTAGAAAAGAAAGTGAAAACACAACATATAACAGTAAAGTAAAACTTCCATAATTAATTAATGTTATGTCATAAGATAGGCTTTCTAAGGTTTCCTAGTATTCAGGAGACCTAAACATGCAAAAGCCTAATTTTAAGAATTTAATATTATTTTATTTAAAGGTTAAGATCTTATATTTTTCATTTGATGTCTAAATCATGTAAGCATAGTGGCTATAACTTTCTTATTGCATAACAAGTACAATGACACTAAGTAGGGTCAAATCAGACATCTAATGGCTAATCAGAGCAATAATGACTCTTAATGCCACTTAAAAAGGTCATTAATAAGATTAAATATCAAAATGGAAAATTAATATTATTTTAGTTTCTTACACATTGTTGTGAACAAAATGACATATTTGATCATCAAATTTGGATGCACATTGACTAAGTTATGGCACTTACCAAATTAGGTTAAATACTTAACTAATTAATTAATTAAAATAATGATTAGTGAAATTAATCCTAAAACAAAAAATCTAATGACATATTAATGATCCTTGCATTTCTCTAGTCACTTTGAGATATCACATCAACATATTTGGATGTATATTTTAAAAGTTATGAGGCATTGAATATTTTGCATTGAAATAAGTATTTATTTTCTTGTAAGAATTGATGTTCACAAGAACAAGGCATGCACATGTTGCCAACCGCGCGCCCGCAGGCCTAGTCATGCGCATGCGAGTTAGGTTGGCTACGTAAATCAGGCCACGTGGGTCGGGCCTACCTGGGCTGGGCCCAGATTTGACGGGAACAGACACCGTGAGCTAGGGCATCAAAATTTCCCAAGCTCTAGTGATCGCCGAAGGTAGACCTACATGCTGATTAAAAGGTCTCAGACCCGTACCATATTTGGAGACTGCTCCAATCTCAGGTAAGGTAATGCCCTAGGTGGGCAGTCACGAATCGCAATCGTTACTGTAGGGAGCTGTAGCACCAGTTTAAAATTTGGGTCACAATCGGGCTTGTTAGAGCCTGATTGATGTATAACAATCATCATAATAACATGTAATAGCTAATCAAAACTTAAGAAGAAGAAATTACATAGCTAAACTAGAGGATTGGAAGGTACCTTAACCAACAAGTCATCCTCTAGGGTTTGAAAATTACGCATGTAGAAGCTCTGATTCTAATCCTATCTTTAACTGCAGCCTTACACCAACAACAATAACAAAATGCCTTAAGGTTGATAGCCTACTAAGACCTAAATGGAGGTGGCTGGTCAGGCGAAGGATGACATGCATTACAGTCATACGCACATGATCATGCTCACGACTGGAAGACGTACAGTGACTCTGCCAGAAGAGATCTCGACTGTCAGATGGCTTGTGATGCATGGATGAATTACGTAGATCAAAACAATTAAAATAAGTTAATTTAAATAATAAATATATACTAGCTATTTAATAAATCAAAATTGGGCAACCAAATGAGCTTTTAAAATCCTAAAAATTCACCCTTAGCTAAATTGAGGGTGATAAACTCAAAAATGAAGTTGGATTTTTAATCATTCATAAATTTAATTATCTTAATTTTTTGAATAATCAAAATATATTGAAATATTCAAGAAAATTTGATGACTTCCAGAAATTCCCAGAATATCACCCCTAGCTAATTTTTGGGGTGAGGAATACAATGGTGAGCTCCAATTTTCATTTGGAGGTTAAATTAATTTAGGTAATTTCCAGTCAACTTAAATTTCTTGAAAACTTACGCTGAAAATGAACGGTATCCAAACCGCACCAAATTTTTGTTGTTGGCTCCTAATTCTATTAGGAGTTTAATGGAGATGGTTTTAACTTAATTTGGATGTTTAAAGTCAAGTAAAAACCACAAGTTGTTGTAGCTACAAAGTTTTCAAGTAAACTCAAACGATATGCTGATGTTCCAAATTTGTTAATCACTTCAAATAGTCCGAACATATCTTGGGCTCAATTTACTATAAATACCAAATCTTTGAATTCTTTTAATCGAGCTCACTTTGAAATTTACTCTATCTCCAATTTAAAATTCTATGGGACAGTTGTGAACATCATGATACTTTTTCTGCCTATCTTAATCTACCGACAATCTCAATTTAATTAACTGAATCTTCTTATTTGCCTCTTCTATTTATTCAAACAAAAGCAAATGAATGTCTCCAACTTCTAGCGAAGCTAATGGGGTATTACACTCTCTCCCATGTAATGCCTCATAAGGTGTCATACCTATACTGACTTGAAAACTTTTGTTATAGGCAAATTTAATTAGAGATAGGTTCTCTTCCCAACTTCCACAAAAATTCAACATACATAAATGTAACGGATCCTCAAGTATATGATTTACCCTTTCAGTCTTCCCATTAGTTTGAGGATGGAAGGTTGTACTCTTGGCTGATTTGGTTCCCAAATCTTATTAAACTACTTTCTACAAGTGAGAGGTAAATCTACTATCATGATATGAGATAATCATTTTAGGTGTGCCATGAAGGCAAATGACTTCATATATTTACTAATTAGCTAGCTTCTCAACTAAATCAGTCTGACAAAAAGATATGAAGTGAGATGGTTTTATCAACCTATCAATGATGACCCATATTGCATCGACACCTAATTTGTTTTTGAAAAACCCATAACAAAATTCATAGATATATCTGTCAATTTCCATTATGGAACTTCTAAGGATTTCAAAGGTCCACCTGGCCTATGATGCTTTGATTTTGCTAATCAACATGAATGGCACTTAGATACAAAATTTGTTATATCTCTTTTTATTTCTGGCCACCAGAATATCCTTTTGAGATTCTGATATATTTTCCTGTTTGTAGGATGAATAGTATAGCCAAAATTGTGCACTTTAGCTAGAATTTCTATTCAAAACCCCTTAAGAACCCATAATCTTTCTCCTTGAAAGATAGATTCTTCATTTGCTAACTACAACTTAGATCTCTCTATTTTCTCAATTTATGCTTTCAACTAATCATACTCTTCATCCTCCTTCTAAATTGCTAGAAGTCTACTCTTCAAGGTTAGCTCAACTTTTTCTTCTACCAACAAAGCTTTCAACTCCGCTAATTGAATTGGCTCAATTTTTTAGTCTATCAAATTCTTCTGCTAAAACCTTATCGAAAAAAGACAAGACTATTTTCTTGCTCAATGTGTCTACCACAACATTCACCTTTCCAGGGTGAATGGATTTCTTTATCATAAATGTTGATAAAATCTAACCAGCTTCTCTGTCTACAATTCAACTACTTATGTGTGAAAATATACTTAAGGCTTTGGTGATTAATGAATATCTCACACTTGACCGCATACAAGTAGTGTCTCCAGATTTTTAAAGCAAAAACTACAACTACCAATTCTAAATCATAAATAGGGTAGTTTCTCTTATTGCGCTTCAGCTATCTGGAGGCAAAGGCAATGGTATTTTTTTCTTGCATCAAGACATAGCCAAGACCTTACTTAGAAGCATCTGAGTACACCTAAAAATCCTTCACTTCTTGGGGCAACACTAAGACGGGTGCAAAAGTCACTAATTACATAAGTTTCTAAACAACTTTCTTACATTCTTGACTCCAAACAAACAAAACATCCTTACAAGTTAGCTTTATTAAGTAAAAAGCTAGAAGAAAAAAATCTTGCACAAACATTTAGTAATAACCTGTCAATCCCAGAAAACTTCTAACCTCAATAACTGAGTTAGGTTAAACCCAATATTGTACAACACTAATTTTCTTTTGTTCTACTCTTATCTTTTCAGCATCAATCATATGCCCAAAGAAGGCAATTAATTCAACCAAAGCTCACACTTTAAGAATTTTGCAAAAAACATATTGATTCTCAACAGTTCTATAACTGATCTAAGATGCTTTTCATTATATTTTTTAATCTTTGAATAAATCAGAATTTCATCGATAAAAATAATCACAAACTTATCTAAATAATGATTTAAAACTTTCTATATCAAATCCATATATATATGTTGCACATTAGTAAAGCTAAAGGACATGACTAAGAACTTATAGTGTCCATACTTGGTTCTGAATGCAATTTTTAGGATATCTTCATCCTTAACTCTTATTTAATAATAAATTGATATTAGATCTATTTTAGAGAACACTTTAGCTTTTAAAAATTGAACAAATAGATTATCGATTCTAGGCAAAGGGTACCTACTCTTGATGGTTACTTTATTTAGCTTGCGGTAGTCTATACACATACACATGGAATCGTCCTTCTTCCTTACAAAGAGCTTTGAATTTCCCTAGGAAGAATACTAGGTCTTATGAATCCCTTATATAAGAGCTCCTGCAACTACTCCCTAAGTTCTTGTATTTATTTGGGAGCCATTCTGAAGGGTGATTAAGGTCTTAAATTATGTGACAAAATAATTTATAGATATAATTGAGTTGTTACAAACAAGCATCCTATTCTATTTCTAACACTACAGACACCTAACTATCAACTAACACTTCTACATTATAGAAACACTCTAGCTTAGATGTTAACGGTTTCACTATAACACTACTTAAGCTACTAGTTTCCTATGACTTAGATCACTTGAAGGCTCCACCATAAAACTCTATAGCTACTAATCTTAATGCTACACTACACTTAAGATATACATTTCTCTTGACTTACACTATCCAAACACTTAAGTTAACACTTGCCCTTTAATAATTCTAACTTACTAGCATCTTAAGGATTTATACTTATGAAAGTTGCTCTATCTACTCACTTAAGTTTTCTTACTCTTAAGTAAATCATTAAAGGGACATTTCTAGCTTATAGCTAGACTTAGGGGTTATATAAGATTGCAAGTCTAATATGGTAAGATCTTGGGTCTGATAGTACTTAAGATATTATTATTTAACTGCACTTCATATTAAGTTACTTATTCTAACATTATGATTCCTCTCTTGATCCTAAGGTTCCAAACCTTAGTATTACAGTCACTAAGATCATAAGTTAATCCCATTGCTAATCACTAAAAGGATAAAAGACCTTATAATACTTAAGGCAATATCTAGCTTTAACTTTATCACTTAGTCATTCTAAAGGGTTATAAATCTAATAATATCTCATTTTAGGTAATTCTAAGATTTCAAATCTATTTGATACGAGCACTAAGTCATATCTCTTAATATGATGGTTAATAATTAAGGGATTCCATGTCTAACTCTTACTTAGCTGATCAAAGCCATAAGGTTATAATCCTCCTTATTATCTAAGATCACTTCTAGTCTTAGTATAGTCATTTAGCCTTTCTAAAAGATTATAAGAATTTTACTTAGAAAGGAATGACTAACTACGCTACACTAAGAAGTTCACTCCTAACCACTTAGATCAATCTCTAATTTTTATACTAGGGATGATAAGACTATTCGTATAACCCTAAGTAAGTTGCACTTAGTCACTTAGGGTATTTTGCTAAGTTAAGTGGTAGCCACTAGTTTTCCTAAAACATCTCCATCCTAGTCATTTTACAAATCTTCTCTTAATCACAAGACTAAATTAAGGATTTGCTAAAGAACTTTCTAAGTAGTACACAAGATTTAAGTATAACCTATAATTCATGATGCTACAAGTTAGGATTCTTTTAAAGTCACCTAAATAGTAGTAAAGGTGTAACTACTAATCTAGGTTGAGTTAGAAGCTTAACTTATTTTTAACTTCCTAATCTCATCAAATTATAGGACTTAGACTAGTGGCTAAGATTTTTTGCTAGGAGGTTATCATGAAGGATTTCTAACCTTAAGTTCATTAAGAAATCTTAGAGTACGAACAACCAAATAAATCAACCAAATAAGTTGGTTAACTACAATTTGAAGCAAGCTTATGGGTAAAGTGCTTAAGTGAAGGCATTCAAATCCATAACTTTTAGGTTCATGTCAAGGCACTAGGAACACTAGGGTTTAGCTAAGTGATTAGGCCACTAAAGTGAGTCAATGTCACTAAGTTACATAATGGGTTGACTAGAGTCAATCCTACACTTATGGAATGTAAGGAGCAGTTCTATGTTTGATTTAATCATTAAGGTCCTCACTAATGGTTCTTATAATCATAAGGAGCTGACTAGTCTAATCCACCATAAACTTTAGAACTACTACAATCCTTAAGCACTAAATCAGGCATTAGGACTATATAAGATCAATTCATTTCTATGATGAGGCTCTAGCTTAGTATACTAGCACTAAACTAGGAATAAATATTCTAGGTATTTTCCTACTCAAAAATCCATTTAATGTTATAATATGACTTAAGGTATGTTTTCTAAGGTGTCGTAGCCTTTAAGAGGCCTAAACATCCAAAACCCCAAATTTGGGAATTTTATATTATTTTATTCAAGGGTTAAAAACTCACATTTTTCATTTGATGTCCAAACCATATAAACATAGTGGCTATAATTTCCTTATAGCGCAACGAGTAAAATAACACTAAGTAAGGTCAAATCAAACATCAAATGGTCAATCGGAGCTTTAATGACTCTTAATGACATTTAAAAGGTCATTAGTAAAATTAGTTGTTAAATATAAAATTTGACATCATGTTATTATCGTACACATTTTTGTGATCGAAATGGACTATTGTATTGCTGAATTTGGATGAGAATTGGTTAAGTTACGTCGCTTGCAAGTTTAGGTTAATTAATTAATTGAAATAGTGATTAGCAAAATTAATCTTCAAACTAGAAATTTAATATCATATTCTTGTTCCTCATATTTTTATGGTCAAAATAGTATATAATTTTGAATCATTTGGAGTTGTATAATTAAAGTTATGAGAAAAATAATATTTAAATCAAATTAATTAAGAATTATTATAATTATTAATTGGAGTTATTGTTTAAACGACGCCCGTACGTAGGATGCCCGCACGCAATGCTCACAAACTCGTCTACAGGCACGTGGGCCGGATTGGGCCAATGGGTCGGACCCCTGAATTGATTTGCTCAGGTCAGGCCTACTAGAGCCAAAGCCCATCATAGCAAGAATCAAATACGTGCGGCTAGGGCATAGAAATTAATTATATTCTGGTGGTTGCTAGAGGCCAACCGCATGTCAATCGAAAGATCTCTGAGAGATCTTTTGATTGGTGGCCTTGCCTTCACCGAAGACCACTCCAACCTCTAACAAGATGATTCCCTATCTCATATGGTCGTGGGCCTATTGTTCTAATGTGTACAATTGTACACACAATCGCTTATCAAGCCTCAATTGGGCTTGCACCAGCCCAGTTAATGCTTAAAAATCCTTGCAATTACTACAAAATACCCGAACAAAATGAAATTGAATCTAAAAAGGCTAAGTCGAGGTCGTACTGTTCACTGAGGCGAGGGAGGTTCAGTGAGCTCCAATTGACGTGGGATGGTCCTAAGCTCCATTGCCTACTCCAGCTGCTAAGGTTTGAAAGGAGGAAGCTAAAAAGGGGTCGCTCAAGTCTTAAGGTTGCAGGAATGGATGAGAGGACAGTCTCGTAGCACGGCTTAGCTGTACTTCCTGCATGCACGATCGAGCATGCAGGAGACGTACAATACTCTACTTTTCACCACACACTGGAATATCGTTAGAGATGGACGGAACTAATTTGATCTCGTTATCTGATCAAATGGCGGGCATCGTTAGCCCAAAATGGAATTAATTAAAATATATATAATTAGTAATTAATACATATTTTTATCAAAATTAGACAACCAAACGAACTCTAAAAAATCCAAAAAATTCACCCTTAGCCAATAAAGGTTGACAAACTTAACAACGTAGTCAAATTTTTGATTGGAGATCAATTTAATTATCTTAATTTTTTGAGCATTATAATAATATTAAAATATTCATGAAAAATTTGATGACTTCCAAAAATTCCTCGAATATCACCCATAGCTAATTTGGGGGTGATGTGTTAAATGAAAAACTTTGATTTTGATTTGGAGGTCAAATAAATTAGGTAATTTCTAGGTTATTTAAATTACCTTAAAATGTGCGTCAAAAATAAATGATCTCTAAATTGCACTAAATTTTAGGTACATGCTCCTATTGCTATTAGGAGTCTACTGGCAATGATTTTAACCTAATTTGGATGTCTAAAACCAAGTAACAATAATCAGCTTGTTACAGACTTTCCCTCTTAAAAGAGGTGTCGTCCTTGACGCCCTAAAAATTAAATAACTTAATAGATTAGATAAGAGATAAAATATCTCTAATCTCAAAAATTAAATTAATAGAACTACCCAAATTAAAACTCAAAGGGTTGTTGGCGAGCGACGTGATAATTTATTTGCTTATCTTGCGCTGCCATCAAAACTACGCTTGATCAAAAGGACTATCCTGTCAACCACTTTGACCAATTCATAATCCATATAGCTGAGTGATGATACCGATGTTGGATAGTTAACTATAATTTTAGGCAAACTCAACTAAGGCAAGGTGATCTTCTCAAGATCCAACAAAATCTAAAACACTAAGATGCAAAAGATCTTCCGGAATTTGATTTACTCATTTAGATTGACCATCAGTTTAGGGATGGAAAATAGTACTCAAAGCTAATATGGTTCCTAGTTCTTGCTGAATAGCTGACCCAAAATCTAGATGTAAATCTATCATCTCTGTTTGAAATAATGCAATTTGGCGTTCCGAGCAAACGAACGATCTCTTTAAAATAGAGCTAGGCTAACCTTTCTACATAATTAATTTGGTGAATTAGAAAGAAATGGGATGCTTTTATAATTTATCGACAATCACCCAAATCATAACGGCTCCAGATTTACCCTTCGATAAACATATTATAGAGACCATAGAAATGTCAGACCATTTCCATTCAGGGATATCTAACAATTTAACAAGTTTGTCATGCTTTTGGTGTTCAGCCTTAACCCCATAGGATTGACACTTATAGATAAAAGTAGTAATGACTCTTTTAATGCCTAGACACTAGAAGGACTTCTTTAAGAACTAATGCAACTTAGTGTAACCCAAAAATATTGAAGGAACAAACACAAATGTAGTATATGTAAGCTGGTCTACTCCTAAATTTACGGATTCTATATTCGTCATTCACTTTTCTATTATTGCTGAAACTACCATTCTAATTTAATTGCTCTAACTAAACTAAGGATACACAAGTTTAGGGTCCATAGTATCCTACTATCCAATGTACTCTCAGATAAACGGTTCTATAAAAGTCAAAATATTATAACTCATCAAGTTCTAACTTAAATCAATCAGTGTAGCCTAATAAAGTCAAATGGTTTAAATCAAACATCTTATTTTACACAGCCACCCAACCTTGATATAATCTATCAAGATTAGGAGTCAAGAGATCAAACCCCAAATATAGTGTTCAAGTCTCTTAACTTGAAATTCTAAATACATAGAAATTAGGATTTCTAATCACTTAAGGACTAAAGTCCTCACTATTATCTTAAATAGGAAATGAGCTAGCTATCTTAGTTTTGATAAATAAAATCTACTTAACTACTTAGGCATCTTTTTATTTCTCTACCTAAGCTGAAGAATAATAAGGCATCTAGCTAACTCATAATTAAGGAATTGACTCAAATCCTAATGCTCCACAACAAATAATAAGAGATCACAAAAAGCTAAGATAAGAGTGAATGGAAAATTATGAGATTAAAAATTATAAAAATACTTGATGCAGCCTCATTGCTTTCATTGATGATAAGGGGAATGAGAGCATGCACTCTTGACCTAGCATCAAGTGGATTGTCTGCTTTTCCTTTCTATTCAGTCCTTGGAGTAGGAACTGATTCTGCCACTTAGAGAGGAAAAATTACAAAAGCTTGAGCTTGAGATCTGATAGGGATTGGATTTCAGACTGATGAATAATGATTGATCTTCACCTTGTCCACAGTCCAACAAGCATGGCATTTTCAAAATTTATGACCTAACCTTCCACAGGTATAGCACTAATTGCCTTGATGGTAATACTTACCATGAGGATGAGGTCTTAAGCACTTGAGTGCATGCTTTTCTTACTGATGCAGTGGTTGAGACATTTGGTAGGCTTGAGGTGGCTGAGTTCAAATCTTGGGCTTCTTTTGAATTATCAAAGGAAGATATAGATCTCTTCCTTAGCCATTTCTACAATTGAAGCTGATCTTCCAATCTTGTACCTTCCAATAGTTTTGAGCAACTAACATAGTGATGGGATACAAGATGATCTTTAATCGAGTCTTCAATTAATTTAAGGAAATGACTGCACCTTGCTTCTTTAGTCCATACCATATTAGGAGCAAATCTAGATAGCTTCCTAAATTCCATTTTGTAGGTTAGGACTATCTTATTACCTTGAGTCAATTGGATCAACTCATCTTCCATTAATGATTGAGCAGAAGAATGAATAAACTCTTCTCTGAAAACTGATTCAAATTCATCCCAAGAAATCTCTTCAATGCTTACTTCAGCAAAATGGTATTCCAGCCCATTATCCCACCAACAGTCAACTTCCTCGACGAACAAGTGGGTGGCTAGGCAGATAACTTTGCTTCTAAGGCACTTGATGCCTGAAAAGTTCTTCTCGATTATCTTTAACCAATTGGCTACTTTCATTGGGGAAGAAAATCTGTTGAAGGTTGGAGGACTGAGTCGAAGGAAGGCATGAAAGAATCCATCCACAGCTGAACTTGATGCTTCATGAGGATTAACATAAATTATCAGGGGACTACGTAGATCAATTGCTCTTCAGGCTACTCGATTCTACAATTCCACCATGATCTTCATCATCTCCTTCAAAGTCTTGATCTCATCAAAAAGAAAAGAAGAGTTAGAGTCTATCATCTTCTAGACAGAAGAGGCGGGAGTGTTGGGTTTATGATTCATCTTACTTGAAGGATTTAATAAAGTTTGAATGAGTAGTGATAAACAGATTTGGTAGAATGATCTAAAGCAATTGATCTATCTATAAAACACTATGCATTGTCTCTTAAGTAATTAACAAGTGTACAATAAAAACATAAGTGATAACAGCATGAGCATAAACATAAGTGATAACAACATACACTGCAAGTAAGCCAGCAATAAAAGGAGCTGTAAACACAGGTGAACCTAAAATATATGCAAGTAAAGTAACTCTCAGTCATAAAGTATTAAATGTAAAGTAAAAGCAATCATGATAGACTGAGTATAATGCAGCCTTGAACAACTGAGTAAACATAGTCAAAAGACTATGATAAAGCATTCAAAATCACAAAGTATGCAGAAAAAGTAAGAGCAACCATAAAGGTCTCTAATATGTTTAGTTATATTGCAAGTCTTGTTCTATGGGCATAGAAGCAAGTGAGGAGTTAAGCATATCTGCTTAACTGCAACAACCCTATTATTGGATCAGAAACTCAATCCAATACTAGAGTACTATCACAGCACTTAACACTATATCAGAAGGAAACCAATCCAACATTGAGTGCTATGTGGCCAAGAATCTTTGTGAGAGTGTAAGTTAAGAGATGAAAATGTACAAGTAGGAAAATAAATTACATTCTATCCACTATCCAAACTAAGCAATTTATATGAAAGTAAATTTATCACAGAATAAAGTAAAAATATTGTAGAAATTAAATTATTGTAAACTGAATATTAAAGAGCAATAAATGTAAATTCACTCGCTCACTTAAGCAATAAAATGAAAGGTGCAGAAGTAGAATTCTTTAGATGCTACTAATGTCTAGAACTAGGATTAGCTCCACTATTCAGAAAATGCTCCTGATCTACTATATTTTTAGTTTATAAAATATATTAGGTCACAACCAAAAAAGAGAAAACAAGTGGTTAGACTAAAGAGTTTAAGTATATTTTAAGATTGGCTAAATTTTAATTACAATTTAGTTGGATATCACATATGCTAATTTACAACTAAGCATTAATAGCGGAGCAATTAAAGTGCCAAAGTAAGGGTAAAATAACTATAAAGAAGACAGTAAGTAAGAAAGGAGTAGAAACTCACAAGTATGGTTGCTCTAGCTTGCAACAACAAGTAAGGGAAAAGCATCCTAATAAGACTAGAAACTACAAATGTGTATATGAAAGTATAAAATAAAAATATGAATATGTTCAATGAATATTATACTAAGTAAAGGAAGCTAAAGTAGTGCAGTTTGAAATATAAGTAAAGTAATATAAACTGCATAAAGTAAGACTAAAAGTAAAGTAAAGCACAATACAACAAGTGAAAGTGCTTAATAAGTAAAGTAAGAAGAAGAAGCTTAGCCTCTTGGGCTAAGAAGGCATAGTCAAAGACTTTAAAAAGTGAGCATAGCTCAAGGGCAATGACAAGTTCTCACAATCAATAAAATTGTGATAACCCAAATATATAATTTGTTCAAGTTATTTTAAATTTTTTTTTCTGTTGGCAAAGTTACAGAATAAGTGAGGAGTTAAGCACATCTTCCTAACTAGTATGGAAAGCAAGGTCTCATAGAAAATAAATACTCACATTCCTCCTCTAAGATATGTGAGGTCTCTTTATATCCCCCCTAAGCCTACGCTGCCCATCACCAAGAAACTCTTATATTTTATTATGAATATTTATTTATGCACAATGTCATATATATATATATATGTTTAAAGTTGTAATCTCAAATTAATGTATGCATTCTAGGAATTCAAATAATTGCAAACTATGTGATATCCAAAGTATCTAATATTTTAAATTATCTAACCTAATAATTGGAACTGATTAAGCTCCCAATTGACTTATAAATATCGATCTCTAAGTTAATTATAAGTAATACTATAAGTGAATTAGGTTTTAGAAAAATAGTAGTTTAATTTAAGTTTATGAAATGACAAAATAATTTACATTTTATTAATGCAAAATGAGGCCAATCCTACACTATTCCTAAACAACATAATCAGTATTGGTTATTAAATTCAAGGCTTAGTGAACTAATGGAGGAAAGGCAAAGGCTAAGGAACCATTACACCTAAAGAGATTAAAAGATGATGGTCATTATTAAAGTTTATCTAAGCTAATTTGTAATTGAAAGGATCTAGAATAAATAATCACTAGACTATTGGGGAACAATCTTAGGAGAGGTCTAAGTGTATGGAAGAGAAAGGATTATAAACTATTAACTCTAGTTCACTAAAGGATGTAGATTATTGAAGCTTATAGGATATCTAAATTGTATTAGGAGCTAGGGGATACTATAAATCAATTGCTAGAGAGCATAAGGTAAGGACTAAGAGCTAAGCGAATGATTGCTAAGTTCAATTCTAATTGTTGGAAATTAGTCCGAATATGTTCACATCTTATAAGGAGATAAGTGCTAAAGGTAAATACATTAAATGGGAAGGTTAAATAACTCTTAAGATCACAAGCAAATTATGGTTAGAAAATCAATCATATGATATCTCTCCTAAAGTTGAGTGTTGAATCAATTATTTTGCTAAGAACATAAGCATCTAACCCATAATAATTTATGTTCAAATTTACATTTGAAATGACATGGAAATTAAATAAAATGAAACATGTTTACTGTCCTAGGTTTAAAAACCTAAAACATGCATATTATAAAATTAAAGAATCACATAATTCCACAATTTAAGAAGCAAAATACATAATTTAACCAATTATTATCCAAATGAAATAATAATAGCAAATATACAATCCTTATGGCATAAGGAGAAGAATGACACTAAGTAGGTTAAAATCGAACAACATTAGAAATTAGGGTTTTCAAGACTCTTAATTAGGGTTAATAAGTGATTAGGAAATTAGGGATCAAATCCTAAATTAAATTATACGCGTGTGTTGGTCTCATTTTTTGATTAAAATGACATATAATTTCATATATTTTGAACATGTAATTTTAATGTTATGAGGGAAATAAATTTTGCATTTAAATATGATTAATTAAAATAAATTAAATTTCATTTAACCATCGGCGCTGAAACCCACTCGACACGAATAATGGCCTGAGCACGGAAAAAGGTGTGGCACAGGAAAGCACGCGCTGCCTTGACACGCATCAGCCCACACAGGCAGCGTGTGTCAGCTTGGGACACATAGAGGACCCACATTGACGGCACAGTTTAGGGAGACCCGGGCCAGTCTAGTCCAACTAAAATATCTAGACCGCAGCTCAACCTGTTTTCCTTAATGCAACACTAAAGAGGGTGCACTAGGTTTGATATTATGGTTGATCCCAACCATCTCTCACCTGACTTGCCCGCCGTTCGCTCGGTCTCGGAGGGATCCATCGAACAGCAGTTGAACCGTGACATGAGACCACCTCCCACCATCTAGATCTAACCCTAGAAGGATTAGGGTGAACGGGCTGGTGGTACTGTATATAACTGTGGACCTCTCATCAAATCAGAGCTTGATCAGGCTCGATCGAGCCTGATTGAGATTCGATTTGACAATAATGCATGCGGAATAGAGTTAGGGCAGCTCAATTGAGAAAGAGGTGAAGAGGGAAAATACTTGGAGGAATTCAACTTCTTGTGGTTTTGTCATCTTCTAGATTTAGGGTTTGTAGTGACGAAGCCTCGATGGCTTAACAGCACTCCTCAAACTCATAGTAGCTGGAGGGAGAAGAACTACAGAAGGAGAAATAATGAAGAAGTTCTAGAGGCTAAGCTGCAATAGAGGCACAAGTGAGTTTATCATACGCCCACCTAGCTGTGGTAGGCGCACGATCGCACGCAAGGACAAAGGCGTACATGGGACTAATCATGGCTGTCGGATCTAGATATTGATCTGATGGTCATATCATTATGGAGGATCGTGCGCCATAGGATTCTCTAATAATTAAGATCAATGGCTCAGATTAATGCGCTCTATTGCATGCTGTTCAGCCCAACACAGCAGATCCGTGCGATTTGATTAATTAACCGTTGGAAATAAAATTTAATTAATAAATATATTTTAATTTAATTACTTTATTATTTAATAATTATACATATTTAATTACTTAAATTTAAATAGTCAAATGGACTCCAAAAAATCCTAAAAATTCACCCTCACTTAAATGAGGCGTGGGGAATTCAAAATGCAATTGAATTTCAATCATAGGTCAATTTAATTATCCTAATTTTCTGAGCATTTAAATATTATTAAAATATTTTGGGAAATTTGTTGACTTCCAAACATTCCCAAAATACCACCCCTAGCTAATTTGGGAGTGATGAATTCAATGACAAACCCCGATTTTGATTCTAAGGTCAAAATAAAATATGCATTCTCAGAATTATTGAGAAAAATCATGAATATTTGTAAATTATAACTGATCTCCAAATTACACCAAACATGAGGTGTAGGCTCCTAATTTTATTATAAGAGTACTATAAGTGAAATGGGGTTGATTTTGCTTTTAATTAATAGGTAACAACGCTATGGTTGTTACATTAACAAAGTAAGTTAAGTAGGGTCTCCCGTAAGGCTCACAATCCCCCTCTAGGATATATGAGGTCTCCTTATTACAAAGTTGCCTACCCTAGCATAGCCCACCCGATGACCCCAAGTAAATATTATAAGTTTATTTTATGCACAATATTTTTATAAATGTATCCAAGAGTTTATCTCAATGTGTTGTAGCATTCAATGATGTTTCAAAGCTAATTGCAAACTATATGATAACTAATGTTATTTACTTTAGTTGTCTACCTAATGATTAGAGCTAATCAAGCTCCTCAATTGACTTAGAAATTCTTTAAATATCTTTATTAATTGATATATAATAATATATAGTTAAAATCTAGTTTGAAAATAATAATTTGATTAAGGTCTTTAATTATGTGACAAAATAATTTATAAATATAATTGAGTTGTTACAAATAAGCATCCTATTCTATTTCTAACACTACAAACATCTAACTATCAACCAAATTTCTAACATTACAAACACCTAACTATCAACCAACACTTCTACTCTACAAGAAAACTCTAGCTTAGATGTTTAAGGTTTTACTATTATACTACTTAAGCTACTAGATTCCTTTGACTTAGATCACTTGTAGGTTCAACTATAAAACTCTATAGCTACTAAGCTTAATGTAACATTACACTTTAGATATAGGGTCCTCTTGACTTATACTATTTAAACACTTAAGTAAACACTTGCTCTTTAAGCTTTCTAACATACAAGCATCTTAATGTTATATGCTTATAAATGTTACTCTATCTACTTACTTAAGTTTTCTTACTCTTAAGTAAGTCACTAAAGGGAGATTTCTAGCTTATAAGTAAACTTAAGGGTTCTATAAGACTATAAGTCTAATATGGTAAGATTTAATGTTTGATATTAATTAAGCTAATATTATTTAACTTCACCTCACATTAAGTTACTTATTCTAACATTATGGTTCCTCTCTTGATTCTAAGGTTCCAAGCCTTAGTATTATGGTCACTAAGATCCTAAGTTAATCTCATTGAAAAACACTTACAAGATTGTAGACCTTATAATGCTTAAGGCAATATCCATCTTTAACTTTATCACTTAGTATATCTAATAGGTTCTAAATCTAATAATATCTCATATTAGGTAATTCTAAGATTTCAAGTCTATTTAATATGGACACTAAGTCCTAGATCTTATTATGATGTTTAACACTTAAGGGATTCCAAGTTTAATTCTTACTTAGCTAACAAATCCCTAAGGTTCTAAACCTCCTTATTATCTAAGATCTCTTATAGTCTTAGTTTAGTCATTTAGTCTTTCTAAGAGATTCTAGGCATCTTATTTAGAAATGAATGACTAACTACACTTCACTAAAAGGTTCATTCCTAACCACTTAGATCAATCTCTATGTTCTATACTTAGCTTGATAAGACTATTCATATAATCCTAAGTTGCACTTAGTCACTTAGGGTATTTTGCTAAGTTAAGTGGTAGACACTAGTTTACCTAAAATGTCTCCATCCTAATCATCTTACAAGTCTTCTATTAGACATAAGACTAGATTAAAGATTTGCTTAATAGCACTTTAAGTAGTACACAAGATTTAAGTATGATCTATAATTTGCTATCCTACAAGTTAGGATTCATTTAAAGTCACCTAAAGGGCATTAAAGCTGTAAGTGCTAATCTAGGTTGAGTTAGAAGCTTAACTCATTTCTAACTTCCTAATCTCTTCAAATTATAAGAGTTATATTAGTGGCTAGGATCCTTAGCTAGGAGGTTATCATGAAGGATTTCTAACCTTAAGTTCATTAAGGAATCTTAAGGTTAGAAGATCCAAATCAATCAACCAAATGAGTTGGCTAACTACAATATAAAGTAGGCTTATGGGTAAAGTGCTTGAGTGAAGTCATTCAAATCCATAACTTATAGGTTCATGTCAAGGTACTAGGAACCATAGGGTTTAGCTAAGTGAATAGGCCACTAAAGTGAGTCAATGTCACTAAGTTACATAATGGGTTGACTAGAGTCAATCCTACACTTAGGGAATGCAAGGAATAGATCTAACTTTGATCTAACCATTAAGGTCCTCACTAATGGTTCTTATAATCATAATGAGCTAACTAGTCTGATCCACCCTAGAGTTTATAACTCTATAAAATTTAAGCACCAAATCAGGCATTAGGCCTATTGAGGATCAATTTATTTTTATGATGAGGCTCTAGCTTAATTTACTATCATTAAACTAGTAGTAGATTATTCTATGTATTTTCTTACTCAATAAGCCATACAAAATTATAACATGACTTAAGGTATATTTTATAAGGTGTCCTAGCCTTTAGGAGGCCTAAACATACAAAACCTCAAATTATGAAATTTAATATTATTTTATTCAAGGGTTAAGAACTCACATTTTCCATTTGATATCCAAATCATGTAAACATAGTGACCATAACTTCCTTACAGTACAACGAGTAAAATGATAATAAGTAAAGTCAAATCATACATCAAATGGTCGATCGGGGTTCTAATGTCTCTTAATGATACTTAAAATATTATTAGTAAAATTAGTTGTCAAATTGAAAATTTGACATCATATTACTGTCCTACACATTTTATTTATCGAAATGAACTATTGGATCATCAAATTGGTTAAGTTAGGTCACTTGCAAGTTTAGGTTTATAAATTATTTAATTAATTAATTGAAATAGTGATTAGAGAAATTAATCCTTAAACTAAAAATCTAATGTCATATTATTGGTCCTCATATTTTTTTGGTCAAAATGAAATTCAATATTGTTTCATTTGGAGTTGTATAATTAAAGTTATGAGGTAATTAGTATTTAAATCAAATTAGTTAATAATTATTATAATTATTAATTGGAGTTACTGTTTGAATGATGCCCATACGCAGAACGCCCACAGACATCGCACACGAACTCGGCCGCACGCACGCAGACCAGGTCAGGTCATCGGGTCGGGCTCGTGGATCAATTTGCTTGGTTCAGGCCCGTTGATCAATTTGCTAGGGCATATAAATTAACCCAAGTCCAGTGGTATCTGGAGGCTGGCTTGCATGTCAATCAAAAGGTCTCTGAGAGACCTTTCCATTGGTGGCCTTGCCTTCGCTGGAGACCACTCCTACCTCCGGCAAGATGATTCCCTAGGTCTGATGGTCATGGTCTTAGGGTTATACAGTGTACGACTATACACACTATCTCTTATCGAGCCTCAAATGGGCTCACTCGAGCTCAATTGAGGCTTTAGAATCCCTACAATCACTATGAAATACTCGAACAAAATGAAATTGATGCTAAAGAGGCTAGGTCAGGGTAGTACCGTTCAGCGAGGCGAGGGAAGTTTGAAGAGCTCTAATTGATGTGTTGATGGTCCTCAACTCCAATTTCCTACTTTAGCTGCATGGGTTCAGATGGGGGAAGCTAGAGAGGGGTCGCTCAAGTCTTGAGGTCGCAGGAATGAACCGAAAGACGAGATCGTAGCACGACTTAGCTGTACCTCCTGCGCGCACGATCATGCATGCAGGAGATGTATAGTACTCTACTATTAGCCACACGATGGAATGCCATCAGCGATGGGCGGTGCTAATTTGATCCCATTTTGATCAAATGATAGGTCAAGCGCCATTAGCTCGAAATGGAATTTAATAAATTTTATCAAATTAAATAATTAATATCTTTTTATTTGATCAAAATTAGACAACCAAACGAACGCCAAAAAATCTCAAAAATTCACGCTTAGTTAAATTGAGGGTGATAAACTCAAAAACAAAGCCGAATGTTTTATCGTAGATCAATTTAATTATCTTATATTTCTAAGCATTAAAATAATATTAAAATATTCGGGGATAATTCAAAGACTTCCAAAAATTCCCATAATATCACCCCTAGCTAATTTGGAGGTGATGAGTTTAATGGAGAACTCCTATTTGATTTGGAGGTTAAAATAAATTAGGTAATTTTCAGGTTATTTAAATTGCCTTGAAATGCGCAAAAAAAATAAATGATCTCCAAATCATACCAAATTTTAGGTGCATACTCATATTGCTATTAGGAGTCTACTGGTAATGGTTTTAACATAATTTGGATGTTTAAAACTAAGTAACAACAATTGGGTTATTACATGGCTAGTAAATCTTAAGATTGAAGTAACACTTAAACCTAAATAAAAGGTTAAATGCTTCTTGCTTAACGAACTTAGAGTTATTAAGAGATCATGAGGTAAAGTATACTTTAGCATTGAAAATTCTAGATAAGTATAGTTTATTTTAGGACAAACATCTCAATTCCATTATTTATTATAAGTTAAGATTTGGACACTTTAGTTTGGGAGAATAAATTATTGAATGATGTATGTCTCTTATACCTCTGTGCACAGGGATAAGTTCAGTTAAGCAAAATAAATGTCTAAATTCACCTTTCTTAGGACATATTGGTTGTATGTATGTACTCTTAGCTTATGATAAGTTAGAATTCAATTCAAGATATGTATATTGAATAGGATGACCAATGGTAATATTTAGAATAGTATAGGATATATTGTATAGTAAGGCCTGAATGATTTGAAGTGTTAAATATTGAGTTGATCTGAAGTAGGAAAATATATGAATAAAGTAGTCACATGTGAAACTTTTAAATAAATGTGATATAGGATTTAATATGTATATTAGGAATTTCAGGATAAATAGTTAGACAATAAAGAGGATATATTTTTGGTTGATTTGACATTTAATAGGTTTATTTAATTCCCACAAATTTGGCATAATATAAGTTGCATGAACATGACATTGCATTAGTGGTATGATTTAGTGCACACTTAGGATTTTAGCGGTGTGATTTGGAGCACACCTTAGGATCTATGGAGATGCACTTCATGTATCTAGGTTATGCATACATATGGCATATTCAGTAGCATATTTAGTAGCATATTCAGTTAGCATTCAATTTTGTTTAGCTATTCCAATCTATTTTAAGAAATTTTTCAATTTTATTTTTCTCTTATGTAGTTTTAAATGTTTCCAATTTGCATTTAGTCTTACTCTAGCTCTATACATATCTTAATTTTTTCTTCTTATTATTAATTTATATCCCTAAAATAATACTGAAATGTAATTAGCCTAAAATGTACTTAGACTCATTGTCTAATACAAGATTATTTTACTTTCTCAGCTAAGGCTCTAGCATATGAAATTGATATGTCAGGATTGGAGTAGTTCAAGGAGCCTATCTATGAGGAGATCCAAGAACAACATGAGAACACAGAGGGGTCATAGTTGTATAATTACTGATCTAGTTTCAAATCTTATTTTTCTATTAGTGAGATGAGAGTCTACTTTATTATGTATTTTTTTTTAAACTCTAGCATGTAATAATTAGATAATTTTGGATTTTTTTTTCTGAGATTACTTTCAATTTTTGTGATGAATGTTATGGATATTCGAATGCTTAGCTTCCGTACTCTGGCTATATATATATATATTTATATATATATATATATATATATATATATATATATATATATATATATATATATATATATATATATATATATACACTTGAGATAACAAGCATAATTATCTAAATAGTTAGTTCATAGGAATACAATTTTGAGGTGACTCATCTAATCCAATCGATTCAACATAAGCATTGAGTTGATGACTGATTATGATGGGTTATATCTAGTTGATGTCCCAGGTCAGCCATCGGTGGTCAATCTGGAGCACCTAACTGTGATTTTACCCACGATTATGTATGCTAAATTTTTTAATAAAAAATTAGCATTTAAATTAATTAAAATAAAGAAAAATAAATTAAATTTATTTTAAATGTATTTTTTGAATATTTTCTTCATTTTAACCTTAAAAATTAAGAGATTTTTACTTAATGCATAATTGTGAGTAAGGAATTCAAATATGCACTAATTTTTAAGGTTTTAGCTCTAGACCATTTCCCAAAATTTTCTCCTTTTTATTTTTCCAAAATTCCAAAATAATTTAAGGCATTTTGTTCCTATCAATTCAAGCATTATTTGGTTCAATCATTTTTTTGTTAAGATTAAGATCAGCTCAAGTTGAATTAAATCATATTATGGCTGAGTTATTCTAATAATTACCTAGGGTCATTACATAGATGGAGAAGCTTCATGTCAAAATTAAAGTCCTAGGGCTGACATAATAGGGCAATAGACTTCTTCCAATGCAGCCTAGCCAACAATAGCCTCTATGAGCAATCTATCAAGTTTACCTTTCCAAGAAAAATACAGGCAACTTCAGCTCAAGGTACCTTTAAGAAGGTTGTAGCTGAGATCAACCTCTAGGCAAAGTTTAAGCCTCTAAGGTGAGATTAGTTGGTTGAAATCCTCCAAAATGTGAGAGTAGTAGTAAGAGGGAAGAGAAATTGAGGGATGGATAGATTGAGAAATTGATACTTAGGGAGCTTGAGAAAGTAAAGTTCACCTCTATGGGTGGTGGGGTGTCAAAGTGTTTTATAGATATAATTTGAGGTTTTGAGATGGTTTGGGTGGACCATACTATGTTAGGGTAAGAATAGACATAATGTAGCAGATGTAATAGTCATAATGCTATTATCCATTATTGGGTAGCCCAATTAGCTCCATTTCACTTTCAGTTCATTTATTATAGCATTAGGAGCCTATATCTAAAAATTGGTGTGATTTGGAGATCGTTTGCGATCGACAATTTTTTTTTAATCAACCTAAAAATAGCTAATTTAAATTGGCCTCATAATCAAAATTGGAGTTTGCCATTGGACTCCTCACCCCCAAATTAGTAAGGGGTGGTGTTTTGCAAATGTTTAGAAGTTGCCAAAATTTCCCTAAATATTTTAATATATTTAAATACTTTAAAAATTAAGATCATTAAATTGATCTTTGATTTAAAATCTGACTTCATTTTTGAGTTTCTCACCCCTCATTTAGCTAAGAGTAAATTTTTGGGACTTTTTAGAGCTCATTTGGTTATTTAATTTTGATTAAATAAGATTATTATAATTAATTAATTAATTAAAGTAATTTAATAATATATATTTTATTTTTAAAATTTTGGTCGTTTACCGTTAAATGGTAAGGCAGGGATCCACTGTGCGATCCCATACACAGGACAACAGTCCCGTATAATTGTAGCCATTGTGTACTCCCTTTGATTGATTTGACGGCTGCTCTGTGACTCAGTTAGTCAAATAAGATCTAACCATTGTATCCAACCTTTAATATGATGGTCAGATGACGACAAGGAATTGTGTACATGTCATCTTTTGCTAAGTTAGCCATGACCACTAGACAACTTCCAAGCCGTAGCACGGCCTGTCGATCACATCCTCCTCTGCTACAATTAAGTTCACCAAACAAACCCTTGGCATCTGGCATTGCGTTAGAGACCTTTAGATGAAGCTGGGAGCTGTTGTGGCAACCATAAGAGCTCACCGAAGGTTCGTTGAAATGGAATTCAGGTACACCTCTAGCTCCTTACCTACCGCACATTTCCTACATTTCAATTTTTGAAACCTTATTTCATAGCCTCTTGACTCAATGCCCAAGCTCAATTAAGTTCAGGTACGCCGATTTTAATTAAATGCAAATCATATGTTTAATTTATGCAAATTTTATTTATTAAATAACTTAAAAAATACTTTTTCAAATTATGCAAAATTATATATCATTTTGTTCAAAAAAATGAGAGGAACATTATGATGAAATCAAATTTAGGATTTGATACTAATTTTTTTAATCACTTTTTAATTATAATTATGAGTTCCAAATTTCCTAATTTTCTGACATTGTCCAAATTTGACCTACTTAGTGTCATTTTTCTCCTTGTAATGTGAGGACTCCAAATTTACTAAGATTATTTTGATTGGACATCAATTGTATAATTTAGATTTTTGGCTCCCCAAGCCTTCATTTAATGTGATTTTCTTAACTTTGATACGTAAATAATTTAGGACTTTTGCCCTAGGGACAACAATCATAACTTATTGTTTGAACTTTCATGTCACTTTAGAATGTGATATTAAGCCTTGAATATTGTAGTTAAAAGCTTGAGTAACTAAGTAAGCTTTTGATTTAAGCCTTAATAATAGGAGAGATAATGTACGTTGGGATTCCCAAATCTTGTCTAATTGCCATTCCAAGTGTAACAAACATATACATTAGGTGTAGTTAGCTAAGATATTGCCTTAGTAGTAGAATGTAACCCTATTAGGACTAATTACTAGCACTTTGAATTTGGCTTAGTAAATCTTCCTTTCAATTGCAAGCCTTACCTTAACCTTCATAATCTCTAACTTAGCCAATCCTAGCTATCCAAAAGTGATCCAGTTCTTATTAAGCCTTAGCATTCTATTTGGAATCAGTAAATCTAGCACTTATATATTGTAACCTTTCCCTTAGCAATGCATTTAGAACCTCCCAATGGAGTGCTTTATCTAGTTTAGTGAACTATTAAGCTAGAACCCATTAAATCTAAGTTGCCTTAGTAAACATCTTAGTAGTGAACCTACAACTTATACCTCCTAATTGTAGTGAACCTTCAACCTATATCACCCCATTATAAGAACTTTGTCTTAAGTCTAGCAACCAATGAAGATTATGTGGCTTAGGAATAGGGTAGGATTAGTGCCATGTTTCATGTATATATATATAAATTATTTCATCATTTAATTAAATCTAAATCAAACTGCTATTTTTAAAATCTCGATTACTTATAATATTATCTTTCAATTGATTTAGAGATTGATATATCTAAGTCAATTGGGAGCTTAATCAGCTCCAATCATTAAGTTAGATGACTAAATTTAGACAACAATAGATATCACATAATCTATAATTAACTTAAATTCCTTGAATGATGCTTTGCTTTGAAACTACAACTATGAACATTCATAAAGATACTGTGCATAAATATAAATTATTAAAATATTAAACATAGGAGTTTCATGTGGTTGACTATAAGCCAAGGCAGTCTATGGAGTAATAACAAGACCTCACATATCCTAGAGGGGGAATGTGAGTGTTTTGGGTGACCCCACTTTTCTACTTGTTAGCAGATGTGCTTAACTCCTCATTTTTCTATGTAATTTATGCTCGCAAAACAATATTATTATTTCAATCTTATAAATTGTGAGTTACTTTTTATAGCCTTTTGGTTATGCTTATTTATTATAGTCTTTGACTATGTTTACTTAGTTCATGTGACTAAGTCTCACTTTACTTTACTTTACTGTACAGTTCTTACTTCTTACTATTATTTACCTCACATTATAGTCTTTACTTTATGCAGTGTATGTTGTTTTACTTAAATTTTATGCTTCACTATTTTTTGTCGCTTATACATAGCATAATATTTATTGAACATAGTCATGTATCCATTTATTCTTACATATGCGCTTTAGTAGCTTTCTAGTCTTATTAGGATGTATATTTTTCCTTATTTATTATTATAGGCTAGAGCAAACATACTAGTGAGTTCTCACTCCTTTACTTTACTTACTATTTTTACTTACTTTTATACCCTACTTTGATGTTCAGTGCTCCACTTACTCTTATATAATTATAAATAGTAAATGTGATATCCTCTTAAAAAAATAGAACTTAGTATAACCTTAAAATATACTTAGACTTCTTAAGACTAATCATTTTTTTTGTTGGTTGTGCCCTACCATATTAAAAATCAAATACGGTAGATCAGGAGCATCATCTGGATAGTGGAGCTTCAACTAGTACCAACCACCTATAGCTTGAAGATTCTGCTTCCAATTTTACTGCTTTTAGTGAGGACAAGTAAATTTACTTTAATAGCTTTAAATTCAATTTGTAATAACTTAATTTTTGTGATATTTTTACTTTATTTTTGTATTGATGTATTTTTATTTTACTTGCATGGTTTGGATGGTGGATATAGATGCTCCCATTTTTTGCTTCATATTTTTTACTTGTTCATTTTTACTTTTAACTTATTTGCCTCAAAAAGATTCTTAGCCACATAGCACTTAATATTGGGTTAGTTTCTTTCTAATTCAGTGTTAAGTGATGGTAATGCTCTAGTATAGGATTGTGTTCCTGATTTAATATTAGGGTTATTACAGTTGGTGTTAGAGCTAAGGTTGAGGAAAATAAGTTAAGTAAATATCTATCTATCCAAATCAAACAACATAAAAAAGTAGAGTAAAAGCTAACAATTGTAAATTTTTGTCTCCGATTACATGCAATTACATATGGTCTGAAGTAATATGGGATGGTGAGGTCCTGAGATTTATTGTCCTCGGGGAACTGTATTCATTTTGTACTAGAGTTTTCCTGAGCTCACTAATGTTTAATTGAGATTAAATTGGTTAATTTTTAGTTCTAAATTACTCAAGTTAAGGATTCTTATTTAGAGAATAATGTTGGATTAAAATAAGGAGAGTTGGGTTTTGGTATGTATTAAATAAGGATTACACATTAGTACTCTTCACTTTAAGTTCATGTTAAGTGAATTGGATGGATTTTCCTATTTAAATATCAAGGGATTTAATCTTCTCTAGAGTATCCCCTAAATATGCATAAATCTTATCTAGTGCTCAGAAAGGCACTTAGAGATTCAAGAGATCTGAGTTTGATGAATTCACTCCTTATGTCTAAGTGATGAATTGCTAAGTTGATTTGAGCATCTTATGAACTTAACTCCATCAATGACTCTCATGTGTTTATTTTTAAGTTTAGCTAAGGAATTGAGCTACTAGGCTTCAAGGGTTTATGTCACATCACTCTATATCATAGTGCTCTAAAACCTCATGTAAACCTAAAATGAGCTACGGAGCTCTATTGATGGTTCTCAGCTCACATGTATCATCATTTTGATATAGCAAGGTCAATGTGTAATGAAGCTCAATAGGGCTTATCATTGAGCCCTAGGCTCGACATGCATTGACCTTGCATAGATCAAGTGAGATCAATGGAGCTCATAGATTAATATAATACTCCAAGGCTCAATAGATCTACCCAGGTCTAAGGTCATGCACCAAGTATTTTTGCATAGTGAATGTTGTCACAGGTATTCACGACATCCACTCTCTATTGTGCATATCCTTATGTCTAAGAGAACTAGTGAGCACATGGAGTTTAAGATTAATTGATTATCACATAGATTTTATAATTTGCTCATATTTTCTAAATCATTCATTCACATGCATTCGATTAAATAAACTAAATGACATTATTTTAAATTGAAGAGCACACAACATTTTTCCATCCATACACCATTACATACTTAACACCCAACCCTCCCCAAGGAGGCTTTAGGCTGCTATTAAAAAGCTACAAAAAAGGATCACCATTTGCATGACTTGTTCAAGAAAAGAATTAAGAAAAAGAAGAGGTACAATACTAGGGAACAACCCCATGGACTCTCCTTGCTTTCTCCATTGCTTGATCCTTATCCTCCTCCTACCTTCTGTACTCCTTCTAATCTTTAGCTACAACCTCAGTCTTCTTGGGGAAGGGTTCTCCTTCTCCTTGATCTAGAATAATCTCTTGGAAAAATTCTTGAGCTATAGGAATTATGGAACCCTTCTTTTGTCTTAAATTTGTGTTTTTATAGTCCTCATAATATCTCGTCAGCATTTAAGCAACCACCCTTTCCCATTCCTTGATAATTGGATTTCATTAAGTTTTATTCTGTTATGCTTTTGGAAATGAAGAATATTTTAATGTATTTGCAATAATTTCTTGCTGTGGGAAGAAGAGGAGTTATATTCTTTAGCTTTCCCTATGCTGCTTTGAATGCTTTCACCTAACAAATATTACGGTGGGCACTACGATGCATTGTAGCGCCGAGCTCTCTGTCTTGAGGGCGATACGGCATGCTGTAGCATTCTATCTTGTGTCTGTTGCAGTATGCTATAGCGCTACCATTTTCTATTTTGTGTACAAGTACAATTTTGCTGCAGCGCGCAGTAGAGTGAACCTCTCGGGTTTGGTCCACTACATCGCGCAATAGCGACAGCCTTTCAGGTTGAATCGCATTGCTGCGCACGGTAGCCCGGATCTCTTAGGTTTCGTACACTACGGCGTGTGGTAGCATGGACCTCTCAAATTTGGCCCGCTATGGCATGCGATAGTGCCAGGCTTTTGGGTTGAATCGTGCTGCAACACGTGGTAGCACAGACCACTCGGGTTTGGTCTGCTGCAGAGCGTGATAGCCCCATAAACTAGAGCAGGAAGGCGCTACGATGCGCTGTAGCACTAAGCTCGCTGTTTGTGATATACTACGGCATGTTGTAGCGTACTAAATTCTGTCTTATGCCCATATTCTTCTGGACTTTACATATTGAGTTCTTTTCCCTGAAAATGTATTCAAAATACAAAGTAACATCACAAATAATCTTAAAAATTCTACATTAATTTCTCTATAATTCTCAGGTTCATCAAAATCATTAAAGAATATCACCTTAAGTTAGTAAATGCCATAATATGCCAATAATGATCTTAAATTAACTTAAATTGTTAATAACTTTGATGGCAAGTTGTGAGTCTGATTTAGATTACTACACTAGGTTGTTCTTCAAATAGTGGGATGAAGATCATTGAATTAAACTTAAGTATGGAAGACTATACCTTGGAGTGTCTCAAGCAGGAGCTGACATCCTTAATAAGATCTTGAAGTCACTGATAATCAGAGGGAACTGTAGTATAGACCTAGCTAGAGAGTGTCTTTCGCGAGTGTCCAAGGCATTTTGTGTGATTGACTGTCCAGATCCAATTCATTTTGAGGTCTTGGATCAACCCTTAGACAACTATGTTGAGGAGTGGTGGGTTTGTACCTACCCTAGGATGGTTCAAGATAGTATGAGATTTTATTATCATGCTCCTATCTATCATGACTTTGAGATTCTTTTATACTCTATTTTCTGTAGATGATTGTATTGAGTTCTTTTGTAGTAGCTTTCATCTCTCTTGTTGCTTTTAAGCATTTTCCATCTTGTATTCTAAATATTTTAATATTATTGAGAATTGTTTCTTTTCTTAGTTTTTGAATTTGTGTTTCCTTCTCTTTCTTAATAATGAATCCTGAACCCAATACACCTCTCCCTTCTATGGAGAAGTTATCTGCCTCTACCTCCTCATCACCTGCTGAAGATCTTAAGACTTTGATGCAGATAATGAAGGTTATGATTGAAGCGCATACTCATGCTACTGAGAGGATGGTCTTACCATCTTCTACACCTCCGCCTACTCCTACTCTTGTACCGCAAGTCTTCTACGTCAGTCTGCAGCTAGCATCTGGGCCCATAGTGGACAGTTTTCTCCTTACCTTTCTTAGGTTTAACCCTCTAATGTTCAATGGTTCTGTCTTTCTTATCAAAACTGCAAGTTGGCTAAAAGTCATTGAAAAGTACTTGACCAGCATCAAATGTCTCAAGAGTGAAGCTATTCGTCTTACCACTCATATATTCATAGAAAAAGGGAGTTTTGGTGGGATAGTGAGCTTAAGTCTAGTTTCTCTAAAGTCAACATCGAGGAGATTTCTTGGGAAGAGTTTGAAGATGTCTTCAGAGAATAATGAATTCCTTCATCTGCTCAAATGATTATTGAGGATGAGTTTATGCAGCTAAGTCTGGGAAATATGATAGTTCTAGCCAACGAAATGGAGTTTTGCAAACTATCCTATTTTGCCCCTGATTTCATTCATTCTGAAATAGCTATGTGCTGCCGCATCCTTAAAGGATTGAAGGACTCCATCAGGAGTCACCTGATGTCCCAGCATCATAATAACTTCTTTAAGCTCTTGAAGGGAGCTCAGATGATTGAGAAACATTAAACTCTGATGGAGATCAAGAAGAGTCTCATTCACAACCCCCAAGTCTGAGCCTTTCAAACGAAATTGCTCGTAAGGATCCAATGCCTATATTTTAACTCAAACCCAGAATTAATCTGGCAAGCAAGGACCTCGTTGATAGAGCCACAACCATAAGAAAAGTGTTACCACTATGGTAATCAGTGTTATAATTATGGTAGAATCGGCCACATATACTGGGACTTCAGAGCGGTATGAGCCATGGATAAGATGAAGATCAATCGCCCAGCTACCATTCATAACCCTACTCTAGTTAATGCTCAAGCTTCAGTGCTTGCCATAATGCCTCCTCCAGCTGGTGGAAGTGCTCTGATAAGCCTAATAAATATAGATAAATTAGTGATAAAATTTCTATTTTTCATAAAATTAGGGGTACTTTGACAAGTATTTTTGTGGCATTTTAGAAAAATGGACTTGATATCAAAAAAGAAGAAGAATTTTAAGTAGCAAGGGCACTGTAGCGCTCCACCATGTGCCATAGTGCACCACGGCATTTCATTCCAGAGAGAAAATCGCTGTGGCGCACCACAGTGCCCATCAAACAAATAACCTGGTGCTACAGCGTGCCATAGTGTGCTTCCAACATAAACTTAGGCACTACTGTGCATCATAACGCACTTCAAATAGAAACTTAGGCACTACAGCGCATCATAGCGTACATCAAACAGAGACTTAGGTGCTACAGCATGCTGTAGCGTGCTTCAAACCAAAAGTATGGCGCTACAGTGCATCGTAGTACCCATTAAACAAAGACTTAGGCGCTACAGTGCATCGTAGCACGCTTCAAAAAAGAAATCATGGTGCTACAGCGTGCCATAGAGCCCGACCAAATATAGACTAAGGCACTACAGTGCGCTATAGCATGCTTCAGACAGAAATTGTGGTGCTATAGCGCACCATAGAGCCCGACCAATAGAAATTTTGGTGCTACAGCGCGGCATAGCACCGACTGACAGAGAGCTTGGTGCTACATTGCGCCGTAGCGCCCATCGCATTTTCTGCATTTTCATCTCTTCTCAATCTACATTGAAAAGGCAAATGAACTTATTTCCTTCATATTCCCATAGCAGAATTCAATTTTTGCCATTGAAAATCTTCATTACCAATGGAATAAAGAAATAAAACTCTCAAGATGGACAATTAATTAGCCATGTATATGCTAGGAAGCTATATTGAGGGTTATAAAAATAAGGATTGAAGAGGAAGAGGTTCCAAATTTCAATTGTGAGCTCTTAAGATTGAAGGCTACAGCAAGAATACTTAAGGAGAGTCCCAAACTTGTAGGGAGGAAAAGGCTGCCACCATAAGGGAAGAAGAAGCACATAAAGTAGGAAGATAAGGAGTCCAAGGGGAGAAGACAGCAAGGAGAATACGAAAGCTATTCTCGCATATTATATTCAAACTTTATCTCTTGTATTTTTCAGTAAGAGTCATGTAAAGGTTCATCATATCTAGTCACTCTTCTTGTACCCTTATTTTCAAGGCAGCATAAACCCCTATTTGGGGAGGGTTGGGAATGAGCTTATAAAAATATATGGATGTAATGTATGTACTCTTCGATTTAATGGAATGCCATTTAGTTCTCAAATGTTCTCTTTATGTTGAATGAATGAATGATTGGAAAAACATGATTCTTTATACAAATCTGCATGTTAGACTTTTAATATGAAAATCTCATAGAGCTTGACGAACACTTTGTCCTAAAGCTCTGCATGCATGAACATTAACGCCGCGAATGTTCGTGATAACATTTGCTGTGCAAAAATGGCCCATGCACAACTTTGTACAAATGGTTGAGCGCTTGATCCATGAGGAATGTAAGCAATCTTTGAGCTTCATAACTCACTCTTAGTTTATGCAAAGGGATTGTGCATGTTAAGCTTAGAGATATGTGACAATCTCTTGAGCTTTGTAGCACATCACCTTGGCTAAATTAAGATATTGATGTGTATGAGCCGAGAACCATCAATTGAGTCCCCTAGTTCATCATAGGTTTATGCGAGGACTTAGAGCTCTAAGAGCTATGAGCGATGTGACTTAAGCTCATTTAGCCTATCTGCTCATTTTATTAGCTAAATCAAGTGCCGATACGTGTAAGCCATTTGTGGAATCAGGTTCATGTGATTCAAACCTAAAATATAGTTTTTATCACTTATACATAAGGGATGAACTCATAAGATAAAAATTGCATAAATGTTTATGTGCCATAATAGAACCTTCTAGTGTTCATTTTATAGCACTAGACAAGATTTAGTATATTTAGAATACTTACTGGAGAATATTCAATCTCTTGATCTTTAAATAAGAAAATTAATCCAACTAACTTGACATTATGTTAAGAAGAAGAGTACTTGCATGAACCCATATTGTTTTGCATCTTTGATCCCAACTCTCTCTAATTTTCCATAAACTGTTTCAAGTTAAAGAAACTCTGAAATTGTTATTATGACCAAAGATAACACACCATCTTAACACTTAAACATTAGTGAAATTTAGTACACTCTTGTAACAAAACAAAATTCTATTCCTAGCAGATGATAAATCTCAAGATCTTACCATCCCTTATTACTTCAGGCCACATACATTTGCGTGCAAGCGCAAACACGTAATTTCGGTATGTCAAGTTTTTGGCACCGTTGTCGGGGAACGGTTTACTTGTTTTGTAGTAAAGAGAACTTAAGATTAATTAGTGATTTAAGAATTTTTATGCATATTTAACTTTTTTAATTTTTGTAATTATATGTTAGTTTAATTCTTTTGTTAGTTATTGTTTTATTTTATGTTTGACAAATTTCATAAAATTTGAGTTGTGCTTAAGAATTTTTTATTTAAATCAAGTTGTGCATGTGCAGGGGAAATTTTTCAAATCATTTCTTTGACCTTGAAATTGAAAGAACCTTGTTAAGAGCTAGACACGAACAACTTAGAACAACTCAACACCAATAAGAAATGGATAGTTTAGGAGATATTATTGGAGAGACTCATGAGCAAAATAGGGAGAGAGCCCAAAGAGATTATGCTACCTACTGTGAGAAGAATACCACATGCGATAGTAAAGCCTATTATAGAAGCTAATAATTTTGAGATAAAATTGTCTACTCTACAAATGATTCAAAATAGCCACTTTAGTGGTTAGGCTATGAAGGACCCCAACTCACATACCTCTAATTTCTTGGAGATATGTGATTTACTTAGATATAATAGTGTTACTAATGATTCCATTAGATTAAGACTCTTTCCCTTCTCATTGAGAGGTAGAACAAAAAATTAACTTAGTTCTTTGATTGGAGACTCTATTCGCACATGAGATGATTCTAGCTAAATATTTCCCACCTGTGAAGATCGCCAGGTTAAAAAATGAAATCTCTAACTACTCTCAATAAGAAGGGAGACGTTATACAAAAGTTGGGACCCTTCAAAGAGTGCCTGAGGCGCTGCCTACATCATGAGTTCCCTCAGTGAATGCAAGTTCAAATGTTCTATAATGATTTGAATGCACCTCATAATGATTGATGTAGCTACTGGTGGCTCTCTCAGTAGAAAAAATCAAGAAGAGGCTTATGACCTCCTAAAAGAGATGGCTAACATTTCTGATCAGTGGTCGATTGAACGGCTCAACTTTAATAGGAGAGAAGTTAAAAATTTAATTGAATATGACCAAATCACAGCACTCCAACATGAAATAGATGTATTAAACCTAAAGTTGAGTCAAATAAATGCAATTCAGGAATTTGGGTCTGAAGACTTAAGAGAAACTATTTTGACACCATGTATGAGAATGGTAACTCATCCCCTCACTAAGACATGAGATAAGTAAACTTAATCTGTAATATTACTAACATCTTTCTAACCACTTTTAACCCAAGCTCAGGAAATGCTAGTAGTACTCAAAATAAAAATAATTTGGAAAGATACATGAGTGTGTTTAGGAGTTACATAGCAAATTTCATGAACAGAACTGATGCTACTCTGAATAGACATGAAACTACATTAATGAGGCAAGAAGGAACTGTTACAAGAATAGAGAACAAATTGAAAGATATCATTAATCAGCTAAAAAAGTTTGTTTTGGTTAGAGCAATAAGGGAGTGTGAGAATGAGGAAGGAAACTCAATAATTTTAAGGAATGGCAAAATCACTAGACCCTTAATGAATAAGGATACTGAAACCAACCCCAACATGGATAAAGTAGAAAGAGAACAAGAAATCAATATAGAATAGGGGAGGGATAAAGAAGTAGGTTTAATTGAACCTATGGTGCAAATGGAAAAACTAAAAGCCAGTCAGCCTATACCGTTCCCCCATCGAATGGCCAGGGAAAAAGTGGACCTTCCCAAAGGTTCCTAGAAACCTTTAAAACTCTCCACATAAACATTCCATTTTCTGAAGCCCTAGAACAGATGCCAAGCTATGCAAAATTCATGAAAGACATTATATCAAAGAAATAATAAATAAATGAGAGGGAAACCATAGCATTAACTGAAGAATGCAGTGAAATTTTGCAACAAAAGATCCCCATTAACAAAAAAAATATTGGTAGTTTCACAATCCCTTGCTCAATAAGAAACTAAACCTTATCCAAAGCACTTTATGATTTAGGTGTATCCATCAGCTTAATGCCTTATTACATTTTCAATGAGTTGGTGTAACAACCCGGTGTTGTTACTAGCGTGATTAACTCTAAATTTAGGGGGATTTAGTCGAAATTAAAATTTCAATTTTAGCCAACTAAAAAAACAAATAAAAATATCCTCAAATAAAGCATATTGAGGGGATCCACTTGCCAAACTTTGAGCGCTATCGGGGTCTCGGATCGTTCTAAATAAATTCAAGAAGTTTCAATTTCCGGAGTCGATAAAAGATAAAATAAAAGTGAAATTTCAGAAACTTTTGTATATTTGAATTAAGCATTATAAGAGGAATCTATGTTTTAAGTTTTGTAATTTTTCAAGCTCCTGATTAATCGTAGTGAATTTTTAAAGTTTTTCACTTAAAAATTAATATAAAATAAATTACTCATCCAAATTTAATAAGTTTTGGACGCTTACGTTCGTCTCGTTGAGACGTTCGTTTCGATACTATGTTTGTAATTTTTAGAGTTCAATCGACTTAGATCAAGGCTTGCGAAGTTTCAGCCATTGGATTTTTTCTCAACGGCTGCGATAGGACTTAATTGTTTTGCCTTTTAAGTATATGGAGCCTACCCTAAAGCAGCCATCCAAAAATTGCACCTCCTCCCAGCCGTTGTTTCTCCTTCTCATCCCCATGGAAGACCTAAACCCTCCTTCCTCTCCACTTTCTTCTCCTTTCTCCTCCTTCCTCCTCCCTCTTCCTCCATGGCCGAGCACCCCTTCTCCTTCTTATTGGCCTAGAGTGTACAGCAGCCACCTCTTCCTTCATCCCAAGGCCGAGCAGCTCTCCTCCTCCTCTTGACCAAGCTCGAGCAGCAACCCTCCTTTCATGGCCGAATCCTCTTGCTTCTCTCCATGGCTGAACCCTCTCCTCATCTTCCACGAGCGGACAGCACCCTGCATGGCCGAACCTTGCTTTCCCCTCTCCTTGGAAAGCCAATCAGCACCCTATTGATCGGTCCCCTCCACATTTTGGAGGTACAAATTCATGCTAAATATTTTATTGATTGTGAGTAAATGTTTCGTGTTCTTAAGTAATTCTTATGCTTTGATGTAAACCTATATGCTTTGGATATAATTGTATTGTCTCTTATATTTAAGATCCAATGCATGCATGAGTAATATCAAGTAAATAACATGTTAATTAAGAAACAAATTTATAAATAGTGAAATATATGTATGTGAGAGGCATGTATTTGCTTAATGATACACGATTATATTGTTGCTTCTTAATGATAATTATAATAAATGTTAATAGGCATTAATTAAGTTAATATTTTAGGAGCATGTACTAACCCATATATTTAATGTCCACTAATAATATGGTCTAAATAAATTAAATATATTTACTATACAAGTTGATTCAAAGCTTAGCTAATCATTGATAAAATTATAAATATTATATCAGCTAAATGAAAATAATAAACCCGCCTAATTGTGATAGTGATTGTTTTAATTAATAAGGCCAATGATATTATTATGCATATATTATTTGTGTAAAAGATAACAAAAATAAATCATTTTCAAGATTAGGTTTTAAATAACTCTTAAACATTGGTTTAAGAGTATCAACATTAGCTTTGTTAGGCGTAACTAAATGATAATTATACTTGCATGGCTCTTAGTCTTAGTTTCTAAATATATTTATTCTACACTTTATATATGGCTTGTTTAGAATCTTAATGATGTTGATTGTTGTTGATTAAAGGATCCTCTTGAGTTCATTCTTAGAGATCGTGTTCTTATAATTTCATCTATTTGCAAGGAATCGATTGTAATTAAAATTATTGCAATTAATTATGTAGATCTCTCTAGCATGATGTAGTTATTATTCTATCATATGTATTAGTGTATGAATTAGATATAATGCACATTAGTCTAAGAACTAGCAAATTAATCAAAAGATATAACATAAATGTGCTTTGCCCAATTAATGCAGATGCGGTAATTGTCATCTCATTCCAATCAATCGTCAAGCTTCATGTTTGGATCGTTTTAAAGGTATGTAGGTACTTAGAACTTGTATTGAGTTCTATATATTAAATTACTTGTTTAGTCCTATGTTAAGTGCGTACATCACTTGCATAGTTCTTGTTACTATTTTTGTGCTTTTACTTTTCTTAAGTTTATGTTAACTTTCAATTACTTTATAAGTTGTGTTTAAGGATTAAGGAGTCTTGATTATGTCTTGAATGCTAAATTTTAATAAACTCTCATGTATCCTTAATTTAACTTAAGAGATCTTAAGGGATTGATCAAGTGAATTACACTTAATCTGGATCTTAGATCGCCATCAATAATTCATCAATAATTCATTTGATTCGACATTAATTTGTAATACAACAATTGGTCTTAAACTGATAAGATTAGGGGTTAACACCTAATTTGTCGGACTTAGACCCAAACTCTTAATCACTTAAATAATCGACTTGATTATAAGATAAGGAACTTGACATTTTTTTCAATAGTGCATTCAATTTGGTATTGATCTTAAATATTTGAATTAGACATGTTAAGGTTAATAATAAATCTATGTGATCGTTTGATCTGAATCAAAACTTTAGATCCTTGATTTTCTCCTAAATAAGACTACTAGCATAGAAGATTAATAAAATCATATTTGATTGAACTAGTGATCAAAAATTATAATAACATCCATGATTTAAATCCCAAAATCTTAGATTAAGTTGTGATCAGATGACTTAATCATCTGATCTGATCATTCTAAACTTAATTATGGAATAAAACCCAAAATGTTAATATCAGAATTTAGAATGGGAGATCTTAAACATCTCTTCATAAGATCGTCTTGAAACATTTAAAAGACCTAAATTACATATACCTTGGGGTAGGAGAACTTGTATGACTCATTAAGGTAGAATCTTAGATGATCCCTTAACCCTAGAAATTGATCTTAACCCATCGTGGTAGGAATCACTTCAAACATTAGAATGATACTTCTCCTTGTTGTAGGATCCGTGTTGGGTGATCCTTGATCACTTTTTTTTTATGGAACCTTGTGTAGGGATCTCCTATTTAGCATAGGCCTTTATAGTCTTGATAAGTCCTTGATTCATAAAGTTGACATATTTGAACCCTGATTATTGGGCGGTGTAGTATAGTATACCCATACTATTGATTCTTCAGTAATATTCAGGATTGGTTGATTCACTCTAATGTGGACTTATGACTAGGTGCTAACTTCAGAGATTAGCCAAATACAGTCCCATTAGAGTAAATTCCCCAAGACTAAGAGTGTCACAATTAGTGAACAAGATCCTTAGTTTGAGATGTAAACTGTGACCGGGTTCTGCCTCCTATCGTAGTGCGCTTCGATAAGTGCAGTTTAAGGAAACTAAGTATCACAAGTCACTTTGCGTAGAACACTAAGTTTGCTTGTAATTGTGGTTTTTAACGGCTTGGCTTGAGAAGTAAACTGTGATCGGATTCTGCCTCCTATCATAGTGCGCTTCGATAAGTGCAGTTTAAACAAGCTAAGGGTTAAATTCACCTTTCTTGCAAACGTGCTGAATATGTGTATACGATCATCCCATCTAGTGATCTTTAACTAAATCTGCAACCTTAACTAATTATTGTTCTAGGAGCTAGGAGTCAGAATCCTTCTAGTAGGATTCTGCACAGTGGAGACTTAGAATTCATTATCTGCATTCCAAGTTTTCATGAATTTCTGGATTTTACTCATGTAACATAGAAGCATAAGCATGATCATAAGCGATGTATGAGTATCAGTGAAGATTTATGGATTATGGAATATTGTATATTATCAATCGGGGGAAATTGCAGAATGATTAGTACTGGATTCCCAACTGGATATATATAAGTATTGGACCATACGATTCATAGTAGTTCAGTAATATATTGGTTACATATCATGACATTCAGTTTAGTTGCATATACAGATGCATTTATTCAGTGGCATACAGCATACCTTCACATATACCTTATTCAGTTTTAAAGTATTTACTGTCTTTTCCATTTTCAATATTCAGCTGTACATTCCAGCATTTCTTTACTTTTCTGCAAATTGCATACTGTTTCAGTTATTTAGCATCTTTACAGTTTTTCTGCACTTTTACTTTACTTTGCTTAAATTTTGTTCAACTTTATACTTTCAGTTATTTTACAGTATTTTCTACAGTTTGATTTTCTTTGTCTTACTCTTATGTTGAATAACATCTTTTAAAATGTAAGTATATGCTATTTTACAGCTTTGTTGTACTTAGACTTTATAAGTCTAATATTATTTTTCCTTTGTTGACTTGGCCATGTCATATATGTACATATGGCAGCATCAGGTGTTAGCTCAGACCTTGTACTTGGGGTGTGCTGGTGATAGAAGGTCAAGTGAGGTAGATACTCTGCACGGAAGGAGATCTTGCTCAGTTAGTAAAAATTTATGTTGTTCTTATTAAATCAAGTGTAATAAAGAAGTTTCTTTCTTGTTATGAATGAATGGATGTGGATACTGTTGAATGCCTTTTTTCTTAGTTTCTGCACTGCTTTACTTATGTTTCTGCCTAATACTGTGCTCACCTTCAGATTAATACCATGGATATTTTGCTTATTATTTGTGGTGTTAGTGACGACCACCGCTTGATCATAGTTAGGTTAGTGTTACTCGATGACGGTCAAGGGGCGACCGTTACAATTGGGGATTGATAGTTTGAAACTCACCTCAGTCCTTTTGTAGTTAGTTGATCAGTCTGTGAGAACCTCCATAGGAATCTTCGAAAATGTGCTTGTAAATGTTGATAAATTCATATTTCCAGCTAATTTTATTATTCTAGATATGGAAAATGAAAATAAATAGATACCAATTATTCTTGGGAGACCTTTTCTAGCCACTAGTAAGAATCTAATAGATGTTGACAAATAAGAATTGAGTTTGCGTTGTAATGGGGAAGAAGTGAAATTTAACATTCGGAAAATAATGAATCACCCTACCGATTATGAAGGGAGTTACTGGAGAATTAACCTTTTAGAAAATTTTAGTATGTCAGGAGATGTTCTATAAGAGGAACATGACATCTGGGATGAAAAAGAAGAGGAGAAAATTGAGAGGAAAACTGAATAATTAGTTGAGGAGAAAATAAAAAATGCTCCTTCAATTGAGAGTCCTCCTGATTTGGAACTCAAATCCCTCCCTAACCACCTAAAATATGCATATTTGAGGGAGGGAACCTCCTTGCCTATAATAATTTCAGCTTTGCTCAATCCAAATCAAGAAATTCAATTATGTACAATCTTGGGCAAATATAAGAAAGCTTTGGTATGGAGCATAGGTGACATAAGGGGAATTAGTCCAACTCTTTGTATGCATAGAATTCTAATGGAGGGTGATTTTAAGCCATCAATTGAATCACAAAGAAGATTAAATCCAAAAATTAGGAAAGTGGTGCATAAAGAAATATGCAAATTACTTGATGCTGGAATCATTTTCCCCATCTTGGATAGCTAATGGGTTAGCCCTATTTATGTTGTGCCTAAAAAAAGTGGGATAATAGTGGTGATGAATGAAAATAAATAAACTTATTTCCACTGGGATGTAACAAGATTGAGAGTGTGCATTGACTATAGGAGGTTGAACAAAGCAACCGTAAGGATCACTATCCCTTGTCACTCATTGATCAGATGTTAGATATACTAACCAAAAATCATTTTTATTGCTTTTTAGATGGATACTCAGGATACAACCAAATTCTAATAGCCCCGAGATACTAGGAAAGAACTATATTCACCTGTCTGTATGGCACATTTGCCTTCAGAAGAATGCCATTTGGACTATGTAATGCACTGGCCACCTTCTAAAGATGCATGATGGTTATATTTTCAAAAATGATAAAAGACTTTCTTGAGATATTTATGGATGATTTCTCCATTATGTGATCCTCTTTTAATCATTGCTTATCAAATTTAGATAAGGTGCTTAAAATGTGAGGAAATGAACCTAATGCTGAATTGAGAAAAATGCCACTTCGTGGTTAAAGAAGGGATAGTTTTAGGACATATAATCTTAGCACGGGGAGTTGAGGTAGATAAAGTAAAAGTTGATGTGATAAAAAAACTTCGTATACCTACTTTCGTAAAAATCATATGGAGTTTTCTCGAACATGCAGGTTCCTATAGGTGATTCATTAAGGACTTCTCAAGAATTAGTCTTCCTCTTTGCAAGCTTCTTGGTAAGGATGTGGAATTCAATTTTAATGTAGCATGTGTAGAATGATTCAACACAATTAAAGCTACATTGATTTATGCTCCTATAATTTCCACTCCTAAGTGAGAGTTCCCTTTCAAAATCTTGTGTGATGCGAGCAATACAGCTATAGGGGCTATTCTTAGCCAAATGAGAGAACAAACATTTCATTCTATATACTATGCTAGTAGAGTTTTAAATAATGCACAATGAAACTATGCAACTACAAAGAAAGAACTCTTGGCTTGACAAATTTTGTTCATATCTAATTGGCCCAAAAACCATTGTTTATACTGATCATGCTGCTATTAAATATTTACTTCAAAAAAATAAAGCAAATTCTAGATTAATAAGGTGGGTATTGTTGCTCAAAGAGTTTGATTTGTAAATTAGGGATAAAAAGGAATGTGATAACGTTGTGGCAAACCAGTTATCTAGATTGACCCACCTCAAGTTAGATGAGACTTAGAATATATGTGAGAGCTTCCTCAATGAACAGTTATATGCTTTTGCTTCAACAAAACCACTTCAATTTGCTGACATTACTAATTACCTTATGGGAGGTGTCATACCAAAATAAATGACTTATCAGCAAAGAAAAAAATTTTATGTCTAATGTTAAGAATTACTTTTGGTATGATCCTATTCTCTTTTAAAAATGTACATATCTAATCATGAGGAAATGTGTGTTTAATGATAAATTAAACAAAATCCTTTTCCATTACCACACTTCACTTTATGGAGAATATCATGGTATTGAAAGAGCCACAGTCAAGGTATTACAATCTGGGTTCTTTTGGCAAACTATCTCTAAGGATGATGCTGAGTATATTAGAAAGTGCGATAAAGGCCAGAGGATAGGGAACATTGGTAAGATAGGTGAGTTGCCCTTAAATGGGATTTTTGAAGTCAAAATCTTTGATGTTTGGGGAATTGACTTCATGGGGCCTTTTCTAGCATCAAAATTGAATAGCTATATTCTTGTGGTTGTAGAATATGTGTCAAAATAGGTGGAGGCAACTGCATGTGTGAACAATGATGCTAAGACTACACTTAAATTCTTTAAAGAAAACATCCTAGCAAGATTTGGCACACTTAGAGTTCTCATTAGTGATGGAGGAAAACAGTTTAGCAATACACAACTAGAAATTTTGCTTAAGAACTATGGAGTGAAACACAAGGTGGGAACTACATATCACCCATAAATAAGTGGTAAAGTGGAAGTTTTAAACAAAGAATTGAAACATATCCTAGAGAAAGTAGTGAGCAATATTAAGAGAGATTGGTCCTCTAAACTAAATGACACCTTGTGGGCTTACAGAATGGCATTCAAAACCCCTTTAGGAATATCACCTTATAAACTTGTGTACGAAAAGTCATGTCACCTACCTGTTAAGCTGAAGCATCACACCTTCTGGGCTGTGAAAAAGCTTAATTTTGATTTAAAATAAGCAGGAGAGAAAAGTGCTCTACAGCTCAAAAATATGGAAGAAATTAGAATGAATGCATACTATAATGCCATAATTTATAAGGAAAGAACTAAGAAATGGCACGACAAGATCTTAAAACAAATAAGTTTTGAATCAAGGATAAAAGTTTTTTTATTCAACTCTAGATTAAAATTATTCTCAGGGAAGATAACATCTAGGTGATCATGACCATTCACTATACTCAAGATTTATCCCCATGGAGCAATTGAATTGGCATCAAAGAGGGATCCTTCAAGGTTAACTGTCGGTAACTCAAACCCTACCACGTGGAGGAACATATTCAGGAAAAAGAAGTAATGATACTATGAGATGTCTATGTGGAGGGGATCACATATAAGGCAAACATTCAGTCAAGCTGAGGACATTAAATCAAGCACTTCATGCGAGGCAACCCAAAAATAAAATAGGTTGTACCTTTTCTTTTTATTTTTGTAGTTTTTCTTTCTAGTTTGTTTATTTGCTTTCTTTATGTGTTAGTTATCCACCATCACTATAATTAAGCGTTCATACCTTATGAAAATCAATCGTCTCAATTTTTGTGAATTAGAACTGTACAATCAAGCTCTAACTAGTAATCTAAAATTTTTTTTTGAAATTATGTGTTTGACAAATAATTGATTGAGAAAGAAGGTAACCTTCATTTGTAAGAACTTCAGTGAAATCAGCCAACAATCACTACCTTGTATCTTTTATCAAAAACTTGTGATATTATGAAATCAAGTATGGGGGGAACTAAGACTTGCATGAGATAAATGAAGGAATGGTGAAATCAAGAATGTGTTAGGCTTTTATATAACTTATTGAATGCATTGCATGAACAATATGATGAAAAAAAATGTCTCTCCTTAGAAAAATAAAATCAAAAGAAAGAAAAAGTGAATGAAGAAAAATATTTCTGCCAAGTTACTAAAAAGAAATGTCGGGATGAAGGAAAATGTCTCTCCCAAAAGAGATGATATGCATACATTAGAGAAGAAGCACATATGGCACGAAAATATTCAAGAACATCAACCTTCAACTACACCTATACAAGAACATGAAAGTTTCCAAAATCATCTGTTCCAACATCGTTCATTATTTTAAAAGAAATAAAAATAAGGAAGTGGAAAAAGCAGGGAAACACTGAATCAAATACAAATGAGTAGCACCCCTATTTAATCATCACTTCATTAAACAACTTTAAAATTGTAGAAAAAAAATTCAAAACTATTCTGAGCAGGATTAAATGATCCTAAGCTTTCAAAAGGGGGCACTCATTGCTTACTCAAAGATGAGCAAGAAGTTAAGCATGGGAGTGGGATGAACCTAAGAAATATAGATAAATTAGTGGTAGAATTCTTGTTTTTCATAAGATTAGTGGTACTTTGACAAGTATTTTTGTGGCATTTTAGGAAAAGGAACTTGATATCAATAAATAAGAAGAATTTGAGTAGCAAAAGTGCTACAGCACTCCACAGCATTTCATTTCAGAGAGAAAATCACTATAGCGCACCGCAGTGCCCATCAAATAGAGAACCTGTTGCTACAGCACGTCGTAGCGCTCTTCTAGCATAAGCTTAGGTGCTATAGCGCATCATAGCACGCTTTAGACAGAAAGTGTGGTTCTACAACGTGTCATAGCGTACATCAAACAAAGATTTAGGCGCTACAGCTCGTCGTAGCATGCATCCGATAGAAAATGTATCACTACGGCTTGTCGTAGCGCTCATTAAATAGAGACTTAGGTGAAACAATATGTCGCACCATGATTTAGACAAGAAAGTGTGGTGCTACATCACGCCATTGCGCCCGACCAGACAGAGACTTAGACGTTACTACATGACATAGCGCGCTTCAGACAGTAATCATGGCATTACATCACGCCACAGTGCCCGACCAGAAGAAAGCTTGGCACTTATGTGCATCGTAGTGCATGATTGATGGAGATCTTGGCGCTACAGCGTGCCGTAGCACCTGCTGCATTTTTTGCATTTTTTGCATTTTCATCTCTTCCCAATCTGCATTGAAAAAGCAAATGGACTTAATTCATTCATATTCCTACAGCAAAATTTAATTGTTGCCATTGAAAATCCTCATTACTTATAGAATAAAGGTATAAAAATAAATGCAAATTCAACTCTCAAGATGGATAATTAATTAGCTGTGTAAATGCTGGGAAGCTATCTTGAGGGTTATAAAAATAAGGATTGAAGTAGAAGAGAGGCTCTGAATTTATGTTATGAGCTCTTAAGCCTGAAGGCTGCTACATAAATTTTTGAGGAGATTCCCAAACCTGAAGGGAGGAAAAGGCTATTTCCATAAGAGAAGGAGAAAAACAAAAAATTAAAAAGTTAAGGAGTATTGTATTCAAACCTTATCTCTTGTATTTTCTTGTAAGAGTCATGCAAAAGCCCATCATTTATTATTGGTCTTCTTGTGCCTTTGTTTTTATGGTAGCCTAAACCCACTTTTGGGGAGGGTTGGGTATGAGCTTGTACGAACATATGGAACTCTTCAATTTAATGGAATGTCATTTAGCTCTCAATTGTTCTCTTTATGTTGAATGAATTAATGATTGGAAAAATATGATTCTTTATATAAATATGTATGTCATACTTTTAATATGAAAATCTCATAGAGCTTGACAAACATTTTGTCCTAATGCTGTGCATGCATGAACATTAACGCCGCAGATGTCCATAACAACATTTATTGTACGAAAACAGCCCATGCACAACTTTGTACAAATGGTTGAGCATCTGAGCCATGAGGAATGTAAGTAATCTCTGAGCTCCATAGCTCACTCTTAATTTATGCTAAGGGATTGTGCATGTTAAGCTTAGAGACATGTGAAAATCTCTTGAGCTTTGTAGCACATCACCTTGGCTAAATTAAGATGTTGACACGTGTGAGCAGAGGACCATCAATTGAGCCTCATAGCTCATTCTATATTTATGCAATGACTAAGAACACTAAGAGTTATGAGCGATCTGACATAAGCTCATTTAGCTTAGCTGCTCATTTTATTAGCTAAATCAAATGTCGATGTATGTAAGCCATTGGTGGAATCAAGTTCATGTGATTCAAACCTAAATTATAGTTTTTATCACTTAGACTTAAGGGATGAACTCATAAGATAACAATCACATGAATGTCTATGTGCTGAAATGGAACCTTATAGTATTTATTTCAAATCACTAGACAAGATTTAGTATATTTAGAATGCTTTCTAGAGAAGACTAAATCTATTGATCATTAAATAAGAAAATTAATCCAACTAACTTGACACTAAGTTAAGAATAATAGTACTTGCATGAACCCATATTGTATTGCATGTTTGTTCCCAACTCTCCCTAATTTTCCATAAATAGTTTCAACTCAAAGAAACTCTGAAATTATTATTAGGACCAAAGATAACACACCGTCTTAACACTTAAGCCTTAGTAAAAATAAGTACACTCTAGTAACAAAACAAAACTCTATTCCCAATGGATAATAAATCTCAGGATCTTATCATCCCTTATTACTTCAGACCATGTACACTTACGTGCAAGCGCAGACATGTAATTTTGGTATATCATGCTCAAAACCTAAGGAGAGCACCTACACCTGCCTAGATGCAAGCTCAGGCTAGGAGCAATGTGAAGGACAAAGCTATTGTCTAGTCTTCTGCAGTGCCCCATGTTTATGTTCTGACTTCCATTATTATCCTAGAAGACAATGATGTCGTCACCAATATGTTCTACATTTATTTTTATTATTCTGTCTTTTTTCCTGCATATTTTCTTTTGTGCTTTTTTCTTTTATTATAATAGTCATTAAATAAGGTTTTTATTTATGTTATAGGAACTCTATTTATTAAAAACCAACCTTGCAACACACTTTTTGATACGGGTGCTAGTCACTCTTTCATCTCCGAGAGTTGTGTCGTTTCTCTCGACCTCCAACATTTCAGCTTGGGAAATGCCTTGCGTGCGCAAATGTCATATGGAGCTGAAATGTGCACTAATAAGTTTTGTTTGTTCAATATCCTTATTAGCAACCAAACTTTTCAATCAAAGCTTATAGTTATGCGATTACAAATTTCAACATAATTTTAGGCATGAATTGGTTGAGTAAGGTCAACCCCGTGATAAGTTGCCATAAGAAGAAATTATGTTAAAAGTAGGCAAGAAACTTGAAGTTTTTGTAGGTAAACTTGGTTTAACTGCATCATTAATTAATGCGGTAGAAGTCGAGCGCCTTATTAGTAAGGCTTGCGATGTAATTTTATTAACCTTAATTGGTGAAATCAAGGAAGATAGAGCCTTAGAGGACACCAATATTATTAAGGAGTTCTTGGATGTGTTGCCTGCATATTTACTAGGACTACATTTTTTGAGAGAGGTAGAGTTTTCTTTAGAACTAATCCCTGGAACTCAGCCTAAATCCAAAATCCCATATAGAATGGCACCTAAAGAGCTGCAAAAGCTGAGAGAGCAACAACAAGAGTTGCTTGAGAAAGGTTTCGTTCACCCTAGCATGTCACCTTAGGGAGCTCTTGTTCTATTCATAAAAATGAATGATGGCTTAATGTGGATGTGTATATACTAACACAAACTTAACAAGGTGGTAGTGAAGAATAAGTATTCCTACCAATAATCAATGACCTTTTGGATTAGCTCACAGAAGTGAAAGTCTTCTCCAAAATAGACTTGAGATCATGTTACTACCATATTAGAGTTAAGGATGAAGACATTCCCAAAACTGCATTTAGGACACGTTATGGACACTACAAGTTCTTAGTCATGTCTTTTAAAATAACGAACACTCCATCCATATTCACAGACCTGATGGAGCAAATCCTTAAGCCATATCTCGATAATTTATTCATAGTTTTTATCAATGATATCCTGATTTATTAGCATCTATGCATCTTGTTTGAACTGCTTAGAAACCAATAAGCTTTTACCAAGTTTTGTAAGTACAAATTTTGGCTCAATTCTGTGGCATTTTTGGGCCACGTGATTAATGATGAATGGATTTGGGTTAACTAGAAGAAGATTTAAGCTGTTTAGCAGTGGGTGCAACCCAAATTAGTAACTAAGATTTGCAATTTCCTGGGACTTGCTGGATACTATAGAGGGTTTGTCCTAGGGCTCTCTCAAATCATCGTGTCATCAACGCAATTAACTAGGAAGGAAGTGACATTTATCTGGAACACGGACTGTGAAGATGCTTTTCAAAAGTTAAAATATTTATTAACTTCTATGTAAGTCCTTGTACTACCTCAAGAGAATAAAGATTTTTAGGTTTATACTAATGCCTTTAAGATGAGACTTGGTTGTGTTATGATGCAAGATGATAGAGTAATGGCTTTTGCCTCCAGACAACTAAAACCCAATGAGAGAAACTACCTTATACATGATCTTGAACTTGCATGAGTAGTTTTTGACCTCAACATATGAAGACACTACTTGTACGATGTTAAGCGTAAAATATTTACGGGTTATCAAAGTTTGAAGTATATTTTCACTCAAAAGGAACTTAACTGTCATCAACATAGATGGCTAGTCAATATGCGACTACGACTTGGAAATCTAATATCATCTGGGTAAAGCTAACATAGTAGCTAATGCCCTTATTCATAAAGTGAATTTTTCTTCTCTTTTTAGCAATGATTCTCTTATCAAAGATTTTGAAAGGCCGAATCTTAAGCCAATCAGATCAGCTAAATCACATAAAGTTAGGTTTGTTTGTCAGTTAGAATCCTTTCAAAGATCAAGGATTGTCAATGCTCAGAAAGAAGACATTGATTATTCTAAGCTTGTATCAAATATCATTAGTGGAAAGAGATCTGAGTTACATCTTGACATCAATGGTGTAAATTTTTAAAAAGAAAGGTTATGGGTTCCCAAGAGTCTGTAGATGGAAATTCTTTTTAAAGCCCATAACTTAGGTTACACTATCCATCCTGGTAGTAGTAAGTGTATTAGGATCTGAAGAAGTCATTTTGGTAGCCTGGCATTAAAAGAGACATCAATGTTTTTATTTCTAAGTGCTATTCATGTTCCTTAGTGAAAGCCAAGCATTAGAATCTTGGTGAACTTCTCAAACCATTAGAGATTTCAGAATGAAAGTGGTTTAATATTCCATGAACTTTGTCAAGGATTTACCTAAGGGTAAGTTTGGTTCTAATGCAATTTGGGTGATTTTTGACAGACTCACCAAATCATCTCATTTCCTTCCGATTTGTCAGACCGATTCTGTAGAGAAGTTGGCCAAGCTCTACATCAAGGAGATCGTCTATCTACATGGGACACCGAGCTGCATGTTTCAGATAGAGACTATAAATTTATTTCTATATTTTGGTTTGCTATTCAGTAAGACCTGGAGACCAACTTAACCTTGAGCACTACTTTTTATCCCCAGTCAGATGGTCAAGCTGAGTGAGTTAATCAGTTTTAGAAGACCTTCTATGCCTTTGTGTGTTAGATTTCGGTGGATCGTGGGAAGACCACCTCACCTTAGTTAAGTTCACCTACAATAATAATTATCAGTCTAATATTATCATAACTCCATATGAAGTGCTTTATGGTAGGAGGAGTACTACTCCTGTTGCTTGGGATGAAGTATGAGATATTTAGCTTTATGGTTTTGAATTGATCAAGGAGACTAACATAAAAAGTTTTGCTCATCAAGCGTAATATGTTGGCATCTCATGATACACAGAAGAAATATCACGATGCTCGCCACCATCCGTTAGAATTTCAGATTGGAAAGTGTGCTTAACTGAAAGTTAGTCCGATGTATGGTATTCAAAGATTTGGTGTGTCAGGAAAGTTGAGTCCTAAATATTTGGGACCCTATGAAGTGATTGGAAAATTTGGAACATATGCATATATGTTGGAATTGCCTGAAGATTTTTCAGCTGTACACAATGTATTTCATGTCTCATCATTGAAGGTGTTTGCTTGATCCAAGTCAACAACTTTAGACTCTTGCAGTCGAACTGCAACATGACCTACTTTCGTCGTTAAGACTATCGCAATTCTAGGATAATTTCTCAAGCAATTGAGGAATCACAATATTCTTATGGTTAAGGTCCACTAGCAGAATCTCTCAGTTGAAGAAATTACGAGGAAAAAAAAAGGATATGCGGAAGAAGTTTCCATAGTTCTTTTTTTAATCAGGTATTTTGCATTCTTTTATTTTTATTTCAATTCATTTTTTATATTGAATTCATTTGGGCATCGAGGATGACACCTCTTTTAAGATAGGGAGTCTATAACAACCCTAGTCTTGTTACCCATTATTGAGTAGTCTAATTAGCTTCATTTCACTTCTAGTACACTTATTATAGCATTATGAGCTTACACCTAAAAATTGGTGTGATTTAGAAATCGTTTGTGATCGACAATTATTTTTGATTATTTTAATCAACCTTAAAATACCTAATTTAAATTGACCTCAGAATCAAAATTGGGGTTCGCCATTAGACGCCTCACCTCAAAATTAGGGGTAGTATTTTGGGAATGTTTGGAAGTCGTCGGATTTCCCCCGAATATTTTAATATATTTAAATACACAAAAAATTAAGATAATTAAAATGATCTCTGATTTAAAATCTAATTTTATTTTTGTGTTTCTCATCCCTCATTTAGTTAAGAGTGAATTTTTGGGATTTTTTGGAACTTATTTGATTATTTAATTTTGATTAAATAAGAATGTTATAATTAATTAATTAATTAATTAAAATCATTTAATAATATATATTTTATTTGAAAAGATTCTGCCATTTACCATAGAATGGTAACGCAGGGATCCACTGTACAATCCCATACACGGGACAGCGGTCCCATGTAATCGCAGCCATTGTGTTTCCCTTGATCGATCCGACGGTTGTTGTGCGACCGAGTTAGTCAAATAAGATCTGATCGCTGGATCAAACCTCTTATCCAATGGCCAAATGACAACATAACACTTTGTCCATGTTGTCTTCTGCTGTGTCATCCATGACCGCTCGACAACTTCCAAGTCGTAGCAGGCCTGTCGATCCTGTCCTCCCTAGCTGCAATTAAGTACAACAAATGAACCCTTAGTGTATGGCATTGTGTTAGAGACCATAAGCTGAAGCTGGGATCTGTTGTGGTGACTGTAAGAGCTCGCCAAAGGATTGCTGGAACTGAAGTCAGGTACACCTTTAGCTCCTTCCCTATCGCTCATTTCCTGTGTTTCATTTTTTGAAACCTTATTTCATAGCCTCCTGATTTGTTCCCTGAACTCAATTGAGCTCGAGTGCACCTGGTTGCACCAGATGGGCTCAAGTCTGTGCAACTTTGTATAGTAGTTGAGCCAATCCATAAGGCATTTCCATCATCCCGGTGGTCCCGCGGCTAGCTGTTGCCACCATTAGGTTAGTCATGACTGAGTGAGTGCAACGAAACTGTCGGAGAGTCGAATGGCTCACTGCGCAGGGAGAATTGCCCCTCCACTGTGAACCCTAGGTGGAATCAACATGTCAAATTAGGGTTATGCATTTAGGTCGTTACTCTTTGGGCTTTCGCTTCTATTGGCTAGCTCTTGTCCTGGGCTTTCAAACGACGGTTGGTATGCCCTCTGGTTCTGTCGAAATGAGGAGCCAAGTCAAACCCTAGTTCCTCCCCTCTTAGTTTCAATGGGAAGAAGAAGTACATTGCCGCGGTTCGGCTGGTTCGCATTCCTGAACCGGCCGGTTCAGTCGCTATTTTAATACATGTCATGGAATCTTTTTGGAATATTCCTTGATGCCAAATTTAAATAAATGAAAATCATATGTTTAATTAATGCAAATTCTATTTATTAAACAACTTTAAAAATACTTATCCAAATTATGGAAAATTATATATTATTTTATTCAAAAAAATAAGAGGAATATTATGTTGAAATCTGATTTAAAATTTGAAGCTTAATTTTTTTAATCATTTTTCAATTGCAATTAGGTGACCCGAAAATTCTAATTTTCCAATGTTGTTCAAAGTTGACCTACTTAGTTTCATTTTTCTCCTTATAATGTGAGGATTCCATATTTACTATTATTATTTTGATTGGACATCAATTTGATAATTTAGATTTTTGGCTCCCCAAACCTTCATTTAATGTGATTTTCTTAACTTTGATACTTGCATAATTTAAGCCTTTTTCCCAAGTACAATAAGCTTAACTTATTGTTTGAACTTTCATGTCACTTTAGAATATGAGATTAAGTCTTGATTAATATAGTTAGATGCTTGAGTAGCTTAGTAAACTTATGATTCAAGCCTTAATAATAGGAGAGATATTGTATGTTGGAAATCCCTAATATTGTCTAATTGTCATTCTAAGTGTAGCAAACCCATACATTATGTGTAGTTATCTAAGATCTTGCCTTACTAGTAGGATGTATCTCTATTAGTACTAATTGCTAGTACTTGGAATTAGACTTAGTAATCCTTCCCTTTCAATTGTAAGCCTTACCTTAACCTTCCTAATCTCTAAGTTAGAACCTCTTAGATATCCAAGAATAGTCTAGTTCTTTTTAGCCTTAGCATCTTATTTGGCATAAGTAAGCCCAACACTTCTAGATTGTAACATTTCTCTTAACTATGCATCTAGAACCTCCCAATGGAGTGCTTAGCTAGTTTAGTGAACTATTAAGCTAGAACCCATTAAATTTAAGTTACCTTAATAAGCTTCTTAGTAGTGAACCTACAACTTACACCTCTTAATTGTAGTGAACCTTCAATCTATATCACCTCATTATAGAACCTTTGCCTTAAGTCTACCAACGAATGAAGATTTTTTGGCTTAGGAATAGTGCAGGATTAGTGTCATATTGCATATATGCAAATATATTATTTTTCCATTTAATTAAATCTAAATCAAGCTACTATTTTCTAAATCTCAAATACTTATAGTATCATCTTTCAATTGACTTAAATATTGACATATCTAAGTCAATTTGGAGCTTAATTAGCTCCAATCATTAAGTTAAGTGACTAAATTTAGACAACAATGGATATCACATAATTTACAATTAACTTAAATTCCTTGAAAATTGTTGTGCTTTAAAACTACAACCTTGAATATTCATAAATGAATTGGTATATAAATAAATCATTAAAATATTAAGCATAAAGGTTTCATGTGGTGGACTACAAGCTAGTAGGCTACCGAGTAATAAAGAGGCCTTATATATCTTAGAGGAGAATGTGAGTGTTTTGAGAGACTCTGTTTTTCTACTTGTTAGGCAGACATGCTTAGCTCTTCATTTTGTTTTGTAATTTATGCTCGCAGAACAATACTTTATACAACTTAAATAACTTCACATTTTTATTATCGCAATCTTATAGATTGTGAGTTACTTTTCATAGCCTTTTGGCTATGCTTACTCATCATAGTCTTTGATTATGTTTACTTAATTCATATGACTAAGCCTCACGTTACTTTATTTTACTGTACAGTTCTTACTTCTTACTATTGCTTACCTCACATTACAGTCTTTACTTTATGCAGTGTATATTGCTTTACTTATATTTTATGCTTTACTACTTTCTATCATTTATACTTACTTATATATTCATTTATAATATTTATTGTTGAACATATTTATATATTTATTTATGCTTTCATATGCACTTTAGTAGCTTTCTAGCCTTATTAAGATGTATATTTTTCCTTGTTGTTGCAGGTTAGAGCAAACTTACAAGTGAGTTCTCACCCCCTTACTTTACTTACTATTTTTACTTACTTTCATACTCTACTTTTGATGTTTAATGTTTCACTTATTCTTTTATAATTGTAAATAGCAAATGTGATATCCATTTAAATTAAATAAAACTTAGTATAACTTTAAAATATACTTGGACTTTTAAGTCTAATAACTTATTTTTATTTTATTGGTTGTGCCCTACCGTATTAAAAATTAAATACGATATGTCATGAGCATTAATAAATAGTGGAGCTGGGACTAGTACCGGGCACCTGTAGCTTGAAGATTCAGCTTTCGTCTTTACTACTTTTAGTGCAAATGAGTGAATTTACTTTAATTACTTTAAATTAAGTTTGTAGTAACTTAATTTCTGTGATATTTTTACTTTATTTTGTGATGGATGTATTTTCATTTTATTTGCTTGGTTTGAATGGTGAATATAGATGTTTCCATTTTTGCTTCATATTTCCTACTTGTTCATTTTTACTTTTAACTTATTTGCATAAAAAAATTATTGCCACATAAAACATGATGTTGGGTTAATTTTTTTCTAATTCAGTGTTAAGTGCTATATGAATGCTATAGTATTATATTGGGTTCTTGATTTAATATTAGGGTCGTTACAGTAGATGATCGAGACCTATCATTGATCTAGCCCAAATCAACTTTTTAATGCATAACATTGTACTTAAAGATTGATTTACAACCATTTTGGCAAAAAAATACTGCTCATATGTTACTGGACAAAACCTTCGCTTCCCGCTGCATTTTTAGGTTCCATTTACATTTTAGTCTCAGGTATTCCTGATCAAATTGGCATAGATTTGATGCATTATTGGTGAGGAATATGATAAACTGTGTTTCTAGAGGTGAAATTTGGCAAATATACGACATATTAAGAAGTGAGCTATTTGTCTTTATCTCTCAATGGACTAGCTGAGGTAGTTGAATCAAAAGTTTTAAGGTCAAGCCATAAATCGAGAAGTCTTAATCAACCTAACCATAGGGCATCAAAGCCAGCTAGCCAAGGACGAAAGCATTTTAGCCTTGGGCTAGTAAGTTGGGTAGCGTAACTTTATGGATAATTCCTAGCCACAAATCCACTTATGGTTTCGATCTGATAGTCTGATGCATGATAACCTTAAGTAGCCTTGATCTATTGTTCATTCCATATTTATGATCAACAATTACAATTATCATCACAGTTAATTATCATAATGATTAAATCACTACTTAGGTAAATCCAACAGATCTCTTTGGCATTTCTTTTGAATACCAATTGTCACATCAAAATATAGTGGTACGACAGTCGAGATTCATCCCATATTTTCTAATACAGATTATTTTGATATAAATAATGATAAATCATAGAAAATTCTATTAATTTAGTACATAACTTTTCACTCATTTTAAGTAACTAAAATTCTATATATATTTTAGCATTTAGATCACTAAATTATATATTTTTATTTTTAAAGCTTAAAACCTTAAAAATTCATATTAGAAGATTTTTTTTTAACCGAATGGTCTCCTATTTGAACCATAGGTTTTTCATTAAGTGTTCAATTTAAAGGACAATCCTCTAAATTTTCCCACTAATCCTTAAAGAATTATTTCAAAATTTTAGTTTACTTTAATCATTAAAATTTCAACTTAATTATGCTTAACAACATTACGTTGTTGCATGATAATTCCTAAAAATATCACATATACAAGTACACCCCTTCATCGTGGGTCAAAAGTACTTATCATTCTTCCAAAAGTCTATATAGATGCCTAAGAAGTACCCATATGAAACTATTATTTTGAAAGAGACAATTTCCTTATAAGATATAATATGATATTAGAAAATGGTAATACATTGCAATTGAAGCATAAAAACAATAATTGTTGATGGCTTAAGCTTTCAATGCTCTTAAAATATTTGTATACAGACTCAACTAGATGATCTAGCTCAAGATCTATCTCTTAAATCCTTTTCTTCAACTCTATAATAAATATTTAAGTGATTATAATAGAATATTTAAGTGATTATAATAGATTTTATTATTAAAATGCCAAATTTAAAATTTATATATTTCTTATATGCATATATTTATTTTAAGTAATTACTCTTAATGGAATTATTTAGAAATAAATGTCTATATACATATACATACATGCATATATGCATATATATATATATATATATATGTATGTATGTGTGTGTGTAGATATGTATGTCTCATTTTCACTTTCTATTCCATTTATTAACTTGCATTCTAAATCCTTGCTAAATTATTTATTTAACAAAATATGAAGCTTATGCCAAACTAATTTAAATAGCTTATGAAATTTGTTAAATCATAAACATTTTCAGTAATAGAAAACATCTACATATAACATAAAAAGTTATTGTGACCTAAACTAAGTGTACAATTTATCATTCAAGATGCACACAAAATCTAAGGGTTTGGAACATTATTGTAGTAAGGTTAGGAGATTAATTAGGGTTGTCCAAGATGCATCTCAAGGTAAGAACCAAAATAAAACAAATACATAATTAAATTAATATTTCAAAAGAGCTAAAGATGTAAAAATTGTGGCAAGATATCTTTGATTAAGGATTTGTTTTTAGATTACTCAAGAATCTAGCTTGTAGAGTTTGATACATTATTTTATATTTTAATAAATTGTGTTTAATCATAGAAGAACAACAACCAATAAGCCAAATCTTGAGTAGCTATCATCCTAATCTATTTACCTTGAGAATACGGCAAAGCTTGCTGGATTGAAGTGAAAGTTGAATTTCTTAAAATACCCTTCATTCACACTATAACATAATAGTAAGTGCACTTCCAACCATCTAAAAACCTAATATTTACTTCTTGTGCTTGCAAATGTTATACGTATAATTAACAACATTACTTCTCCATAATCTAGTGTTATTACATATTCTAATAACCGTTAAAGAAATTAAAATTAAGAAAAAAACTCTAAAATTTTCTTCAATCATTTCAGTTTAATATATATTCCTTCAATTCTTCCAACAGTTTTCAGATAAAGCATTAGTTTGCATTGCCAAAAGAGGCTATAAACAATACCAACATCGCTGCAATGAACACACTGTAGAGCGAACATATATGCATTGGAAGATTAGAGAGAGAGCTGAATAAATTCCAACACGATTAATCCCATTACAAAGGCACGACAGATACCACTCTTAACAAGACTAATAATAATAAATCCAAAATATAAAGGGAAATAAATGAGTAGCACAAAAAAGTGAAAGCAATATATGATAGATTCGCTAAATCATCTTTTGGGGTGACTGAGGAATTAATTCTATGCCTTGTTAGCGATGTTGTTGGAAAGCCAGTCGAGTCCCTCATACAGGCCTTCGCCAGATGTGGCACAGGTGCTCTGGATGTACCTGACGAGTAGAAATGAAAGGGTTTGTTAGATTTCATTCAAAGCAATGGTATGCTTCAATGGAAGATTGGTGGGGAACAAAGAAAAAACCAGTGGCGTTGCCGAAGAGAATGCAGCCCAAGCTTATCGGTGATCTCTGCAGCATTCATTGCGTTAGGAAGGTCTTGCTTGTTTGCAAAGACCAGCAACACCGCATCCCTCAGTTCATCCTGAACATATGTATATATATGTTAATCAATATAGTATATATACATATTTGAAATTGTAAAATTGGCCACGTTAAGGGGAACTGATTACCTCATTAAGCATCCTGTGAAGTTCATCCCTTGCCTCGACAACACGGTCTCTGTCATTGCTATCTACCACAAAGATGAGGCCCTGTGTGTTTTGGAAGTAGTGCCTCCACAAAGGACGGATCTGATGATATGCACACACAATAAATTGACAAACAACAACTTCTTTGTGTGGTATTGTAGCTCAATGGTTGAGCTCTTAAGTTTGAACTCTTGATAGGTCAAAGGCTCAAATCCCACCGGTCACATATTTAATTTATAAAACTCAACTTCTTCAAAAAAAAAAAACAACCCCAAGCTTAAATCGTACTAGGTAGAGACGGCTACAAGACAATAAATTGATAAACAAATAAACAAAAATTAACAGAACACTAAGAAAAAAAAAAACATAACATAACATCACAAAACGCATCTGCTATTTTTTCGCTAAACCGGAACACAAATCACCCCAAAGACACCCTAATAACAACAGCAAGGTATGTGCGCACCTTGTCTTGGCCGCCAACATCCCAAACAGTGAAGCTGATATTCTTGTATTCCACAGTCTCCACATTAAACCCTGGACAAAGAATTAAGAAACGATGGTATCAGAGTATTTAACAATCACAAAAAATCAAACTATCTATTGGAATCAAATAAAATTGAGAGTAATTCATTCTCGGAAGGTGCACTGCGCAGGCACATCTAAACAAGACAAACAAACACAAAAACTACGAAAAACAGGGTGCCACATGCCAAAAAAACTGCATTTTATATTAAATTTAAACTTAAAATATGGAAGTCAAATGCTAATTATTGCTATTTCTGTTAGAAGCTTTAACGAGCAAAACATAATAATATATCATACATTTCATATAATAAATCTAATGATAATAATAATAATAATACTGAGAAAATATTTTATTTCTCTTAAAAAGATGTTAAGATTAGTATCTCAAATGGATTACCTTGCTTCATTCACCAACATAATATACACAAAATCACTTCACCTTGAATTAGAAAAGAATAAAAATTAGACAGATTGAATAAATAAATTGTCATGTTGAACTAATGTCAGACCTTATGGGAGAGTTTGTTGCATCAATCAAGGAAGACCTCTTGCAATGTCCAAGCTTGCTCAAAAGTAATTTTGAAAGGCAAGTTCCAATAACTACTTTTAAAAAAATTCAAACTAACTAGCAATTAATAAAACTTTGCTTGGAGCATTTCATTAATTGCTCAATGTTTATTTTGGGTGTAAACTAGCAATCTCCATTAAAATAAATAAACTTAGCTTAGAGCGTTTCTTTCATTGGTCATGCTTTTTATGACTAATTTAACAAATCTACACCAATGTTGAGATCTTACTCTTGAATAGATTTTATTTACTTGTGATCAATGTGCCATCTTGGTTATATGTGTAACCATTCATTATGCACACTTATTAATCAATTGATAGCCTATCAATCCAAATTTATCATGTTTCACCAAAGTTGTTATGATCTGAGTAAATGTAATAAGATATTCTTTTGAATTAGAAATTTTTAAAATCATAATTTTCCATATTAAGTACTAGCTAATTCGTCAATAACACAGGGCATCATGATACGAGATCCCATGAAGCTACGGTGCACAGCAGCACCGTCAAGGCAGATAGAGCAAAAATAATGTTTGTAAGAATATGCAACGATCCTTTAAAAAGGATATCCATATGTAAAAGATCAGAATCTTACATATCCTCCTCCATTTTTATCAACACATCTCAATGCAAATGACTTCAAAATTTAAAGGTTTAGAATCAAGTATTTTTAGACTATTATCATCTTAAATCCTAACCATTAAATTGCATTGAAAAACATGCAAGGGCAAAAGCTTCTTTGTTTCTAAGAGATCAGTGTCTTATTCATATGTTTAGCAAAAATCCAATAGCAGTTAAAATAAAGTATGTTATCTGAGCTTTACACTATAGCTCCTATATAGCACAAATAATTTGCACTATTTTGAAAGTGTGCATCTGACTACGCTAACATTAGGCTCTATTGGGATAGACATATAAGGATCTAAACAGCATTCATTTGAACAAGAGAAACTCAATTGTACTTATAAAGAATCCAATTTTGATGTTTATTTTCAATTATCCCATGCAACAACTAAGCTTACTGAAGTGACCCCTGAGTGATGAGATAAAATCATGTTGTGTAATGGAGACTTTAGTGTCCAGCTGCAGCGGCGCGCCGCGGCGCGCCCCTGATAGTTCCAATCCAAAGTTGAGGCGCTGCAGCGCACCTCAGCGGTCAGCAACCAAAATGCAGGCACTGCAGCGCGCCAAAGCGGATCACGGCGCTGCAGCGCGCCGCGGCGTCATTTCAAGTAAAACATTTTTCGGATCATATTCAAACTAATAGGTCGCTGTTTCAAAAATCAACGCGCCGCAGCGCGCCGCAGAGCCCGACGGAGACATGCTTTTGTTCCAGGTCACGATCTGAAGAAATCTGATGGTATTTTGGATATTTTAAAGTTCGGGAATGACCTAAGTACTTAAGGCTAAGTGCTGAGAAGATGTCCAAGGCTTTTTGCAATCAATTTAGAGGCTTTGGTGGCTGTGGAAAGGAGAACCCTAGAAGAAACCCTAGGGAGCTTCTGAGCAAGAAAAAGCTTGTTGTTTAAAGAAGAAATTTCAAGAGATAGCAGCTTCTTACTTTCTCCATTCTAAGAGTAGAGCTACAGCTGTGTATGTTGAGGTGATATAGCTCTTGTAACTCTGTAAACCTTAAAGCTTTTTTCATAGTGGATTTTCTCGTTGGTGTGGCTCCGTGGTTTTTCCCAATCCTTGGGTTTTCCACGTATATGCTGGTGTTTGGATGATTTTTTGTGCTGCGTTCTTCTTGTTATGATTTTGTAGTTTCTAAGCTAGCTTGGTAACCGTCAACGCACCCCGATCCTCAAAGACTTTGGACTTTGGTTTGTTGTGTGCATTACAAGTGTCATTCCGCATTGGTATCTTGTGTATTGCTGGTGTTCACAATAAATCAGTCCTTGTAGCAACTTATGACACTTATTTTTATGAGCAGGTCATGTTTACTTTAACATGCCATCCAAGATAAACAGAAATATTGATTGCTAAAATATTCTTTGAAGCTCAGCTCAGTCTTTAGATATAGTTATTTTGCATTTCCCAAAGTTCTAATGAACCATAGGTCAAGTGCCATTAACAGTATCATAATTTAGAAGATCACCTCAAAAGCACAAGTTGTTCCTTTTAAGCAATTGGTAGCTTTTAACTAAATTCCAGAAACTCAAGTACCTTTTGAATCACAATATAGTCATTCATTGGCTTAAGAACTGACAATCTGTATGCTGGCAATGCCATCTATAAAATTTATTGTAGAATAACTTTAAAACCAGCAATCTACTTTCTGCTCGACTATCTTATAAAAATAAACACAATATCAAAAAAGAAGAATGGATGTTTAATGTTTTCACTTATAAATGTAAGGTACTAATCCAAATAAATGATAAACTTGTGAGCTACAGTTAACACATAATAAAACAACCTTTTAAGAGATGTTAGGGTCGCTAATGGTTCAAATACAGCTAATAAAGCCAATGCAACACTGATTTAAAATATAATAGAACTCAGCATTTTCCAAAATCATTCATGGAAATAATTTAAGCTCTGAAAATCAAACAAAGACACAAAATTTAATTAAACATGTAAAATATCATCCCAACAAAAGCTGTCTGAGGCCTCAAACCTTTTGGAAGTGATCAAATGACATATTATTTCCATGAAAAAAAAAACATACCGATGGTTGGGATGGTTGTTACAATCTCTCCAAGCTTCAGCTTATACAAAATAGTAGTTTTACCAGCAGCATCAAGACCAACCATGAGAATGCGCATCTCTTTCTTGGCAAAAAGCCGATTGAAGAGTTTAGTGAAAGACAGACCCATCTCGCCTCTGACAGAAATCCACAGCAAATTAACAAATTTATGACACAGTTATGTAAACAAAGTAATGACAAACAATGCAAATCTTCCTTAAGATGGCCTACAAAATTGACACTTTCATCTCAATATTTTTAAAGTGCATGGCAACTAAAAACACTTATGCAATGAATCATAGGTAGATCACGGGTGTCAAATCTCATAATCGGCCAAACCAAAAAGTGGTAAACGGCAATGTAACATAATCCTAAATGCTCCATCTCCCCCACAAATTCCCAATTTTGTTAGATCATGGGCACGTCTGATTGCAAGATCACAAAATTCCACCAGCAAAAATCTTGTAAACCCACTAAAGGAGGAAAAAACTAAAATCAGAGATTACGGGATTTAGTTCCGAATGTTGCCTCAGTTCTCCATACAGCTAACAGTGAAATTTGAGATTAAAAAAGAACTATTAAAAGCAAATTGTAGAATTGAAAAATACCATCAAAATGAGAGCAAAATATGACTTTCTTAAACAAAATTACCAATTAAATACCAATAAAAAAGCAGCGCTTTCAAAATCAACAACTATAGAAGTATGAGATAAGACTTCAAGAAAACCCATAATATTTTATGGAATTTCGCAAATCTTTCATAATCCAGGATTTCATTGTTGGCCAGTGGGTGGGAGAAACATAGATAATATTGTGAATTAATCCCAATTTCACTCATTTCTCCATTTGATGAAATTGCAAGATTTCTAATAGTAAAATCCTGCAATTAAACACGCACCCCGGGGGTGGAGGATTTCAGGATTTACTAAATCCTGAAAGTTCCAAGATTTATTTTTTTTATCAAGAGAATCTAAGCCTCAAATAAGAGGCAAATATGTGGCAAGTAAGACTTGAACTCCTAATACGGGACAACAAATCTTGAGCCTTAAGACACTAGCCACTTGGCTATAACAACACCATTAACAAAATTCCATCAAAAAATGCAATCCTGGTTACCAAGCACTACTTAGTGTTAAATATGAAAATAAAGAAAAAGTTTGCTATATGTACATGGAAATTCTAAGAGAATAAAGGGCCCCCTTATAAATTGATCCATAACTCATATAAATAATTATGTGAATCACAAGCAACGATCGATTTGCATAAGGGAAAAAAAATCATGCGAAAACCATTAAACCAACAAAAGCAAAATAATAATTGTCTTATATACTCACAATAAACATACAAAGGCAGGCAGAAACAACAAATAAACATACAAAGGCAGGCAGAAACAACAAATAAACATACAAAGGCAGGCAGAAACAACAAACTCGCATAAGAATATATCACCAACTATAAAACCGTCACAACAAATAATTTTCAAACGAACACGTTATGAAAAATTTCCGGCCCAAAATTCTCTTGAGCAAAGAAAAATTTTCTAAGAATCAAATCACAAGTTCAATCTTTGCTCTTAAACCAGGAAACAGATCTAATAGCAAAAAGTAAAAAAATTTCTATCCCCTATCAATTAAATCAAGCAATAGCACAAAACATAAGAAAAGGTTAAGGATCTACCCATGTAAATCACCCTAAATCCGCTTTCCGTCATCTACAGTCATATTTATTCAATGTATAATTCAAACTATCAAAACAAGATATATCAAAACTCAGATCAGAAGTAGATATAACGATGTATGACTTTGAAACCCTATTTCATTAAATCAGCACAAAAGCAAATAAGAGTTATGAAATCGAAGAGTAAAAGGACTTACGAGATCTCAGTTAGCGAGAAGGCAGAGCAAACAGAATCCGAGAGATCTCTGTAAGCTATTGGCCACCAGATCTCGGAGAAAATGGAGAAGGCTCCTGTCTTCTCTAATTTTAAATCGATAGTTTTAGGCAAACGAGGACGTCGAAGGCACCCGAAAGCGTGACAACCGTCAGATTTGCCAGCAGCCGGTGGTTTTCTCCGGGAATTAATGGACGAGTGGATCATTGAACGATCCTGACCGTTCAGCATTAATTTCGAAAATGCTTAAAGATTTACTAAATAAAATAATAGATATGCAACGTAAAATAGATTGGATTTTGAGAACTTGTAGTTAGGGTTTGTTCGATTCGAGCGAGTCAAGTTTAATTTGAATTTAAAATTTTCGAGTTAAGCTCAACTCAAACTCAAATCGAGTTCTGAGTCAAGTCAAATTTGAATTTGAGTTGACTCAAACTTAATTTGTGTCAGCTTGAAATTTTATTTCGATTTAAACTTTTAAATTCGAGTGAACTTGAAAAAATAAGAACATGTTTTTTTAAAGTCTATTTATTTCACAAAAAAAAAAGTAAATAGTATATGATATATCATATAAGCTTTCAAAATTAGCAAATTAAATTAGGGTTAAAACATTCATTCGTAGTTTCATACACATTTGTCACAGTTCACTAACTAAATATATAAAATTATACATTAATTTAATATAAATCAGAAACAATAATGATTCAACTCAAGTCACTCAACATTCAACAATCATTTAATAGATATGCAAGGCATACATGACTGCAACTTTACAAGCCAACTCCCAACATTCTAGCAAAGCAGAAACAACCCAAGTCAAAACACTTTAAACACATACAAATATGCAACATACATGTTTAGCCAACATCTTCACAATCCTAAGCATGCAATATGAAAAATCTTCACAAAAAATTATACAATAATTCAAGTAAAAAGTATAATAAGTTGTTAATAAAAATAAAATTACAAATAATACTTATATGAATTAATATCAAAAGATCTGATTGATTGATTTTGATTGTGCCTCACTTGCTTTTTTTAAAGAAGACTCAATTTAACATCACTTCTTACAATTATGGCCTAACAGGTTTAGTAAATTAATCAATACTCAATATTAATAATTTATTATAGACCTAATCTAACTATATCAAATGATTGCTCAAATTCAAAATCAAACAGATAAAAACAAAAAAATTAAGTTCAAATACTTTAGAAAATAAAAAAGCTATTATAAGATGATAGAAAAATGAGTCAATAACATTATAGTAGCAATACAGACTAATATAGTATAATGTATGCATTTTATGATTTTTAGGTGCAACAAGTTATGAGTTTTTTATAGTATGTATTTTGTGTCTAGGCTTTTCAAAAATGCAGCAGCAACAGGTCAGCAGCAACCTAAATAGCAACAGAGGCAACAACAACCCATGAATCAATATAAGCAGCAACTGCCCAAACAATAATAGAGATAACATCAGCCCAAATATTTATAATAGTAATAATTTATGAGACTGTAACTTTATTTTTAGGGTTAAAATGTGAGATGAAATTCTTCTTTTACAGTTACAGACTTACAGCCTAATAATTTATTTAATATTTTATCATACTATTTTTATATTATTTTAGGATTTTCAGTCTTGTAGTAAGTTATTTGCATGTTTTAGAGTTCAAGCTGTAAACTCATGCTATGATTTTGTTTATATTATATAATTCTATTTAATTTTAGAGTTTTTAGACATACAGTAAATCAAAGCTGTAGCAACCCAGGCAATAGCAGCCCAAACAGCGATATCCCAAATAATAGTAGCCCAAACAGCAACAGCAAAGGCAACAGCAGTAAAGGCAACAACAGCCCAAGTAGTAGTAGCATAGACAGTAACAGCCCAAGCAGCAGCAGCAGCAGCAGCAGCCCAGACAACAACTTAAGCAACAACAACCCAAGTAGTAGTAGTCAAAACAAACATCAACCATAGTAATATAGCATCATAAATTTGAAAAATAAAGCAATATAACAAGAAAAAAATTAAATAACCATGATTATCTGTGAAAATGATATAAATATTAAATAATTCATATTATATTCAATATGAAATAATTCAGATATAGCAGCAACAAAGGCAGCAATAATAAATGCAACATTATAAGCAGTAGCAGCATAAGCAACATCAGTTGAGGCAACAACAGCCTAAGCAGCAGTAGTAGCCCAAGTAATAATAGCCAAGCAGCAGCAACCAAAGCAGTGCAGCCAAAGTAATAGTAACCATAGCAATATAACATCATAAATTTGAAAAGAAATACAGTATAGTAAAAAATAATTTTAATAATTATGATTATCTATGAAATGGTCTAAATATCACATAATTCATATTATATTTAATTTGAAATTATTTATAGGCAAAAATAGCAAAGACAGCAGCAACTGAGGAAGTAGTAGCCCAAGCAACAATTGCCCAAGCAATAGCAGCTCAAGTAGCATCAACCCAAGCAGCAGCAACCAAACTAATAGAAAGTCAGCAACCATAATAATATAGGATCATAAATTTGAAAAGAAAGCAATATAATAAAAAAACATAAATTTGAAGCAATCACAAGCATCTATGAAATAGTATAAATATCACATTACATTTAATATAAAATGATTATTTTTCATCATAGTTCCTTTTTTATCACAAGCATGCTTAAATAAGAATCTAAATAAAAATAGTCAGTATTCAGCAATGAGGACTGAAGTAAATAGGCAATATTATAACTTGGTGATTAAATATAAAAAATAAAAAAAGCCTTGGAGTTTTGTAAAAATAGCTATGATAACATAAAAGTTATATCATATATGCCTTTATAAATTATGCAAAAAAAATTAAGTGCAACACACTTAAAGTACTTATAATTCAATAATTACTTGGTTCAATTTAGTAGATCTTACACTTCATCATCTAGTATAGTGCATGTTAGTTGCTCTACTTGTACAAAAAAAAACCTAAAATGCCAAAACAAATTAATTATACTTACATCCAATTTATTTATCTTGTAAATTAGAATATATCAAACTCAAAATCTTACATCTTCATCCATGTTTGTAAGATTAGCTTGAGACCCAGTAAGCCAATTTGCATACAAATAAGAGCATTAACCATATTTAGTGATAAGGAACTTCTATCAAGTACATGATTATCTGCACTAAATGCAGATTCGAAAGCAATAGTTATAATTATAATAGTAAAAATATATTTGTCCATCTTTGTTAATGTAAGTCATTTTAAAGAAATCATTTTTCACAATTCTAGAATATTAAATAAAAATCTTTGTTTTTGTGTCAACTTAATGTAATCCTCATCTAGATAAAGCTCCATCTCTAATTTATATGGTTGGTTGATTCAAGGAAACTCTAAAAAGAAGTCAAAATCTCATAAAACTGAATTTTTTGGTTTATAATAACTTAAATTTATCAGTTTTTTTTCTCAAAGGAATCACTTATATCCTCTATTTAGCTAAAATATTAAATAGAAGTACAAAATATAAAAAGAATCACGACTTCATCTTACGCTTGCACCTTGAATTTTAAAATATGCAAATAACTTACTGCAAGACTGAAAATTCTAAAAAAACACAAATAATTTGACAAAATATTAAATAAATTATTAAATTGTAAGTCTATAAATACAAAAGCACAATCACAACTTAACCTTAAGAATAGAGCTACAGGCTCATAATTATTACATATTTAAAAACCCTAAAATTAAATTAAAATACATAATGTAAACAAAATCACAGCATCAACTTGTAGCTTAAACCCTAAAACATGTAAATAATTTACTACAAGACTGAAAATCCTATAAAAATACAAAAATAATATGATAAAATATTAAATAAATTATCAGATTATAAGTTTGTAACTGTAAATGCACAATTCAAACTCATAACTTAATCATAAGAATAGAGTTATAAGCTCATAATTATTACATGTTTAAAAACTCTAAGATTAAATAGAAGTACAAAATATAAATAAAATCACAGCATCAACTTACAGCTTAAACTCTAAAATATGAGAACAACTTATTGCAAGACTAAAAACTCTTAAAAATATAAAAATAATATAATAAAATATTAAACAACTTATTATTTTGTAAGTCTGTAACTATAAAAGCGCAATTCCAACTCACATCGTAATGCTAAGAATAGAGTTACATACTCATAATTATTACATGTCTAAAAACCTTAAAAATAAACAGAATCACAGGATCAACTTGCAGCTTGAACCCTAAAATATGCAAATAACTTACAATAAGACTGAAAATCCTAAGAAAATACAAAAGTAATATGATAAAATATTAAGTAAATTGTTAGACTGTAAGCCTATAACTGTAAAAGCACAATTTCAAATTACAACTTAACCTTAAAATAGAGTTATAAGTTCATAAAATATTGCATGTCTAAAAACTCTAAAATTAAATAGAAGTACAGAATATAAATATAATCATAGTATCAGCTTACAACTTGAACCCTAAAATATGCAAAATTGAAAGCCTTAAAAAAATAAAATAATATGACAAAATATTAAACTAATTGTTAGACTATAAGTTTGTCAGTAAATGCACACTTCCATCACACAGCATAATATTAAAAATAGAGTTACAAGCTCATAAAATATTACATGTTTAAAAACCTTAAAATTAAATAGAAGTACAGAATGTAAGTAGAATTATAACCTCAGCTTTCAGCTTGAACCCTATGACAGACCTAATTTTTGTGTCTGCGCTTGCACGTAAGTATACGTGGTCTGAAGTAATAAGTGGAATGTGACTTCCGAGAATTTATCGTCCTTAGGGAACAGAGTCTTACTAAGTTATATTTTCTTTTACTAATATTTAAAATATTAAATTTTGGTTTTAGATAGTTCCTAAATTAATAATACAATTCACCTTAGGGTAAGATGTGATTTGTTTAAAAGGAGAGAGTTAGGGTTTTATTGTATGACTTGTAAGGACTTGGTATTGTTACTTTATTATTGAAATGTACAGATTAAATTTTCCATGCCTAATTTAAATCAAGTGAATACTATTAGAATTAGAGTTAACCTCCAATTATAATAAGTTCAAATTTAGTGCAACAAGGAAAACTCCCCTTGGGGTTCTACCTTAACACTTAAATCTTTATGAAATTGTGATTTAAATTAATCTTTGATTTCCTATGCTTCAGTTACCAAATATTATCTTTTAATTGTTAGATCTCATAAATATGATTTTCATCAATCTGTATCATGCGCTGACACACACGGTTTAGCTAGATGAGAGGATGTATTGGGTCAAATGGACTATGTCACATCATTCATTGGGTTTCTAACATCTTCTCATCCTTTCTGTTTTGCTGAGCCGCAGAGTATAAATTGATGGTAACTTGGTTCACAAGTATCAATATCTTGAAAGAGTCCTTAAGAAATTATGCAAGTGAGCTTAAAAATTTGTCACATAATTCTCAACTCTACTTGTACTAATTTAATTAATGAACTTGGAACTCAAGTTATTTTCTTATTGATATTTCATTTTAGTTTTTCTTTTAATAAAGAAATTTTTTAACGGTTCATCAGGCATTCATTCTATAATAATAAATAGTAAATCAGCAATCAATTTTATTCATTCAAACAAATCCATTATAATAATAATTTTACCATACATTTTTCTATAATTACATCCCAACCCTCTCCAAGGAGATTTAGCTTTCCATTACGGTGTAGATGAAAGCATACATGTAAAAGGAAGTAAACATTGGCATCGAATTACAGCAAAATAAAATTAAATAGATTTTAGAAAGAGTACTAGGAAATACCTATAAGTTTTCTAGAGTTCTTTTGATCTTCCTCATTTCTTTCTACTTAACTTCTTCTCCTTTCTTTTGCTGTCTTCTTCTCTTTACTCTTCACGGTCCACTGCTTGCCCCTTGGAGAGTTCTCCTCCTTTTTCTCTTGTAGCCTCCCCTTTTTAAGTCTTAAGAATGTCAAATTTGGGAACCCTTTTTCAATCTTCAAGTTTCTCTTATATAGACTTCCTTTTATCTGTTTAAAATTTAATTCAACAAATAAATTTTATTTAGAAGTTTATGCTTTTATTAAATAATTATTCATTTATTCCCATGATAATGAAGGAATTTAGGCTGTTGCATTAATATTTTATTGTTTAAAATAATTAAATCAATCTCTTACTTTTTCCCATGATAGCTTAAATATATATTTTTTATAATAATTTTTATAATAAAGATTCCTCAATTTTTATTGTAGTCACCCCTTCCATCTTCCTTATATTTTTAATTTATTTATTTATGAATTATTTCTTGAGAATGAGAAATTTAAATTGATTTGATATTAATTTCAATTGTGTTAAGGGAAAGATTAAAATTTTTGGCCTCCCCTATGCTCCATTAAATGCTTATTTTTGGCAAAAATTACGTCGGACATGTTGCAGCAGTTTTGCTACAGAATAGATTTTTATAATGACACCCGTTGCAGCGCTGCAGCACCGAGCTCTCGAGTTGGACTCGCTATGGTGCGCTGTAGCGATTCAAGTTTGGCTTTTGTTCGCCACGGCGCGTGGCAGCATTTAATTAAATTTTATCTTAAATGATTTTAATTTCCATGAATGACGCTGTGGCAGATCAATAATATTTCATTTAATTTATAAATTTTCATTCCGCTGCGGCGCTTGGTAGCGCCGCGCGCTTTGTTTGAACTCGTCATGGCACACTAGGCGTGCCACAACAGTTTTTTTCAAAATTTTGTACTAGCTAGATTTTAATTTGCTCATATATTTTTCTTGAAAAGCACTGAAAGCACATCAAAATATATAATTTTAATTAAAAAGTGCTTACTTTTATTAATTTATTTTACTATAAATTTTGTAGTTATCACACCCCCATACTTAAATTCTTGCTCGTCCTCGAGTAAGCTCAAAAATAAAATTTTCTGATTTTCTCTATTTGCAAAATTCAATTGAATATGTGTGAAGTATTTTTGCCATTTCATGCATTACTTGACAAAGGTGATTAGAATGATTCAAATTATAACAAGTCTCGTACTAGTGTTTTCATTTCTTTTTACTATTTGAGTTTCTAATTCTAAATGTATGATAATCAATAATTCTTCAGCTTGTTCCTTTATTTGCTCAATTATAATAACTTTTTGAACATGGTTAGCTAATTATTGCAATATAAATTCTAACTTAGCCTCAATTGATTCACATAGATGCTTTAGATTTTCTAGATTAAATTCGTTCCTAACTAAGGTTGGTTTAATTTCATGCATATTATTGATCACATTATTACTATAATCGTCCACCGATTCTTCTAAGTAAGATTGCTCACATATCTAATTTATGGTATTAACTTTCATATTAGAGTGAGTGCCATTGTATTGCAAATCATTATCATACTTAATGTTATTAACTAATTTTGTTTTTGATGGTGCAAACGAGTTATTTGTATTACAATTAGAACTTAAATGTGTTCCCCCGCACCACATACAATAATTTTGATTATTGTAATACATGTCCACAATATTCCAGTACCCCATTTAAGCCAATCAAAACTATCCTAAGATATAAGCAATTACAACAGTATATCAGACAAGATCTCACAGAATTCAGCAAGGTAAATTCACAAACAGTAAAGACAGTTCAACAATTAAGATCACACAATTTTCAGCATTCACAAGGTTTTGCGATACAGTTTCAAAAATTACAATAACTAAATTCCACCCTAATTAGTCTTAAAAATCAATTGAAATATAATTACAACCAATAGAAAATGTATACACAAAAAATAAAGTTCTAAATCACTAATTACTAAGAAATTGTACTTAATACAAAACATAATCGTTCCCCGGCAACGACGCCAAAAACTTGTTAGACCTAATTTTCATGTCTCGCTTACATGCAAATGTATGTGGTATAAATTAATAAGTGGAAGATGACTTCTAAAAATTTATCGTCTTCAGGGAATGGAGTCTTGTTACTAAGTTATATTTCCTTTTACTAATATTTAAAATATTGATTTTTAGTTTTAGATGGTTCCTAAATCAACAATACAATTCACCTTAGGGTAAGATACGATTTATTTAAAAGGAGAGAGTTGGGGTTTCATTGTAGGACTTGTAAGGACTTGGTGTTGTTACTTCATTATTGAAATGTACAAATTGATTTTTTCATGCCTAATTAAATCAAGTGAATACTATTAAAATTGGAGTTAACCTCCAATTACAATAAGTTCAGATTTAGTGCAATAAGGAGAACTCCCCTTAGGGTTCTACCTTGGCACCTAAACCCTTAAAAGATCGTAATTTAAATTTATCTTTAATTTCTTATGTCTAGGTTACCAAATATTATCTTTTAATTGTTAGATCTCACAAATATAATTTCCATCAATCTCGTCATGTGCTGACACACGTGATTTAGCTAGATGAGAGGATGCATTGGGTCCAATGGACTATGTCACATCATCTGTTGGGTTTCTAATATCCTCTCATCCCTTTTATTATGCTGAGCTATAGAGCATAAATTAATGGTAACTTGGTTCACAAGAATTAATGTCTTAGAAGAGTCCTTAAGGAATTGTGCAAGTGAGCTTGAGAACTTGTTACATAATTCTCAGCTCTACTTACACTAACTTCTTTGCTCTAGTCCAATGGATGAGCTTGGAACTTAAGTTATTTTCTTATTTATATTTCATTTTATTTTTTATTTTAACAAAGATTTTTTTAACAAAATTTTATCCAGGTATTCATTTTATAATAATAAACAGTAAATCAGCAATCAATTTTATTTATTCAAATAAATCCATTACAACACCAATTATGCTTTACATTTTCCTATAACTACATTCAAACCCTCTCGAAGGAGATTTAGCTTTTCATTACGGAGTAGATAAAAATAGACATGCAAAAGGAAGTAAACCTTGACATTGATTTACAGCAGAAAAAAATTAAATAGAGTTTAGAATGAGTATTAAGAAACACCCAAAGGTTTTCTAAGGTTCTCTTGATCTTCCTCTTTTGCTTCTGCTTGACTACTCCTCCTTTCTTTTGTTGTCTTCTTCTCTTTACTCTTCACGGTTCACTACTTGTCCCTTGGAGAGTTCTCCTCTTTTTCTTCTTACAGCCTCCCCTTTTTAGATCTTAAGAATGTCAAACTTAGGAACCCTTTCTCAATCTTTAAGTCTCCCTTTTATTGACTTTATTTCACCTATTTAAAATTTAATTCAGCAAATAAATCTTATTTAGAAATTTGTGCTTTTATTAAATAATTATTCATTTATTCTTTTGGTAATGAAGGGATTTAGACTGTTACATTTATATTTTATTGTGTAAAATAATTAAATCAGTCTTTTGCTCTTCCCCATAATAGCTTAAACATGTGTTTTTTATAATAATTTTTATAATAAAGATTTCTCAATTTTTATTGCACCCACCTCTTTCATCTTCCTCATATTTTTAATTTAAGCCACAACAATTTTCTTTCAAAATTTTGTACTTAAGCCAAATTTTAAATTGCTCATATTTTGTTCTTGAAAATCAACAAAAGCATATCAAAATATATAATTTTAATTAAAAAGTGCTTACTTTTATTAATTTATTTTACTATACATTTTGCGGTTATTACCCTAAAACATGCAAATAATTTGTTACATAATTGAAAACTCTTAAAAACACAAAATTAATATGATAAAATATAAAAAAAAGTTATACTATAACTCCAAAAGCATAATTCTAACTCATAGCTTAACTCTAAAAATAATATTATAAGCTCATAAAATATTACATGTCTAAAATTTTAAAATTCAATAGAAGTATATAATGTAAACATAATCATAGCATTAGCTTGCAGCTTTAACCCTAAAATATATAAGAAACTTACTATTATACTGAAAACACTAAGAAAATACAAAAATAATATGACATAATATTAAATAAAATTATTAGACTTTAAGTTTGTAACTGTAAATGCACAAATTCAACTCATAGTTTAACACTAAAAATAAAGTTACAGGCTCAAAAATTATTACATATTAAAATTCTAAAATTAAATAGAAGTACAGAATATAAACATAATCACAGCACTAGCTTTGCAGCTTGAACCATAAAATATGCAAACAAATTACTGCAAACTTAAACCTTAAAAAATTCAATAGACTATTAGACTGTAACTCACAAGATCGAAATAAGGTCACAGCATACAACTTCTTGAATGTTTGAAAACCCCAAGAAATTTTATAGGAGCTACTAAACAACTTACAAACCATATGCAAATTTCTGAAACATGTAAAGAAGCCAAGAACAAAAAGTCAAGAAGATCAGATTTAGAACTCGAGAGAGAAGGATCTGTTTGTCAAGAGAAGATAAGAAGAGAGCAGAAGGTGAAAAGCCAGAAGAAGATAAGACTTGAAAGAAAAGCGTAAGAGATAGACTCCTTTGTGACTATGTGTGAAAAGATATCGGATAGAGTGATAGACATAAGATTATTGCGAATTTCAAATCCGCCATAATCCTTTCGAATCCGCTGCAGTGTAACTGAATAAAAAGAATCAACCGAGTTTTGAACCACGGCTGGTCGGGTGATGGGCCAGCGTCACACCAGGCTGTGCTGTAGTATATTTTCATTAAGTAATTGCTTCATATATTAATACATTAATGGTCAGTATATTTTGATTGAACTCAAACCCCATTCGAGTCAAGTCAAGCCTAACATGAAATCGACTCAAATCAAGTTCGAATCCAGATATTCAACTTGAGAATCGACTCGACAATTTCATGCTGAGTTTGATTCGACTAGAAATTTGAGCGATTTTTGAGCGAGTTTCAAATTTTGGGTAAATTTGCCACCTCTACTTGCAACTGATTCAAACTATGTATATAGGAAAAAGTATCATTTGGATCTCCACAACACTTTTAAGAAATAAGGTTAAACAACAAAAATAATAAAATGATGCCATATTGCAGTTTCACAACAAAAATGATATACCAATCCATAAATCTCATTGGATTATATATCAGAGCACTAATCCATGATTCCATGAATGAGAAATAGCAATTAGAAATAACTTACGAAAGAATGACAGAAACCACTCCAGAATCCATTAGATAATATCATAGATGAAATCATATGGTTGAAATTTCATAAGCCAGATCAGTATTAGCATAAGCATCAATCAATAAATATAATATAATTTTAATTTCTATAGTCATGAGTTTTTATAAAGGAACAGAAAACTTACATAAGTGCCTCCCAAGAATCTCCATCAACAATTTAAATTGATAGTTAGAAAAGTATCATAAAGCCGTGAATCCCAACACCAATAATGAGACAGCCCTAAAATCAAATTTAAAGTTCACTTAATTAAGAAATTATACATTTCATAGTTCTTGCAGTCATGAGGAATGAAAATCCTTATAAATTCCTTATGAATATCACCAACACAATACAAATTAATGGCTCAAAAAAATATTATAAGGGTATGTATCAAAAGCATCAATAAGATTGAGATAGCCATTAGAGCAAAATTTTAAATTCAAAAAATCATATATCAGATACATCACAAATACTTATAAGTTCAAACAACCCAGTGTTGACCAAAGCAGTTAATAAAACTGTCAAAGAAAACAAGAATCCCAACAAACATAATAAAAAAACTAAAGAACAACTATCATTCATCAAATGAGAGAATGAAGCGACCTCAGAATATTATAAGAGAAACCCAGGTATCTCAAAAGGATAAGAAGAATAGAAAACCAAGAATAAAATTTGGAAGAAGCAAAACTATTCGAGCCAAAACAAAAAAATAGCTTAAATGAGTGAAGTAATAATTTAATTTATCTCAAAGCCTTGTCATTTGAAAGAAAATATGATTATATATGGTTAGAATATAATTTTTAAGGGAAGTTGAACAATTAGACTAAAACTAGAAAATTCACCACTTTCTTTCTTGCAAAATGCAAAGGTAATAATGCCAATTAAAGTAATCTCTTACTTCTAATTAGTGAAGGGCCATGACCACAAATTCAAGAAGCTGATGAATGGTCAAAGGAAAGAACAAATCAAAAGAAATATTCAACATTTTTGAATGTTGAAGATGTAATTATAGCTAAAAAATTAATGTTCCATGATTTCAAGCAATTCATAACACAAGTATCAAAGGACATTACAAGTAAGGCCAATTTTTGAAAGTTTGTCATGTGCTTTTAAATCAGAGTGAATGCATCTTTGAGAAAAGGATGCAAATTTGAGTTTAAAATGATTATGCCATACTCAAGTATATTAATTAACTCTATATTCCCTATCCAAAACAATGATTTTTTCTTGAGCAATGGTTATTCTAGACTCACCTTCACTTATAACATGAGCAGCAAAGGAAATGGGTGCCCAATTTTCTAAAATTATGCCAATAAGAGCTATAGTAAACCCCCCGGAATCCCATGAGGCATAAACAAGAGATCTCCACCAATAGCCCAATCTAGAATCATTTTTAAGCTACAAATAGTCTGCAAGCTTAATAAATTTTTGGAGAGCGGCGGCATGCAAGAAGCCAGGCTCCCCATATTTCCTTAAAGGAAAAATGTTATACTTACACAAGAATATACACTAAAAAATATTCAGGACCAATAAAAAATTTTCTTTTTTTTTTTTTAATTTTTGCATATAAGTTTTACAAAAAATGTATTCAACTAATAATCTACTTACACATTAAATTAACATATCATCTATATATTTTGGTGTATATTAATGTTCAAGTGTAACAATACTCTTCCTTAAAGTGACAATTTTGTTCCACATTATGCGATGTAGATTTTTTTTTTGCCCACTCCATCATCAAACAAAAATATGCATGCTAAACTGTTGTTTTATTTAAAAATAATAGTTGGAATATGAACACTTTTTGCATATATATGTTAGGATGTTCAAAAAAAGAATTTAACCAGTTGTAAGTGCCTTGTAAAACATATTTTTTTTTGCTACATCCTGAGAGCCAATTTCAATTTTCTTAGGAGATGAAGAAAAATCAAATTTTGAAGTATTGAAGTAGTTACAGGTGGACCCATGTTTTTAAAAAGCATGGAAAGAATTTGTAGTATTATCCTTCCATTTTGAATATTTACATTTGAGGCATTGGAAAGTAGGATGTCAAGATTTTCTAAATTGGTTTCTATCAATAATTTTTAGTAAAGAGTAAACATTCTAACCAAAGAATGTTGTAAGCAGGAAGATGATGGAGGCACTAAAAATTTTCATTGTTCTAAGGAGTGTAAGAACCTTTAGTGACAGCTTTATTAAAAAAAGGATAACCCAGCGACCCAATGATCAAGTCTGAGAATTTTCAAATAATAATTCATACTTAATTAACATAAAATTCTCTTATAAAGTTTAGTTCTCAAAACTTGAAATATATAACAACAATGCTAGTCATGTAGGATTATGTAGAGTATTAAGTAAGAGTTATTTCTAACATTCTATAAAATGTATGAAATTAATAAGAACAATATTTTTATAGGAATTTGCATTGAAGAAGATAAAAGAGCTAAATTTTCATAGGAATTTACATTGTAGAAAACAAAAGAGCTAAATTTCAACTATTAATTTAAAGTGATTACAAAGTTAGGAGATTCTAAAGTTTTCCAAAAAATATGAAAATCTTAAGAAAATGTTGAAGTAAAAATTCAAGATTTTTTTTGAACTTTTGCATTAGAGAAATAATCAAATAGTGCTGTGTAACAATCCTAGTTGTTTACTATACTTAGTCTGAACTAAATAAGCTCATAATTCTTATTCTATTAAATTTTAAATATTATTAGAACATAAACTTGAAAACTTGGGGATCCACCAGAACCCGATTAAATTAATTGATCATTTAGTCAATTATTTGACCTAAATATTATCTAATTTAAATTGATTTTCAAATCAAAATATGAATATATTTTTAAATTTCTTACATCTAAATTAGTTAGGAGTGAATTTTTAGAAATTTTTGGAGCTCAATTGATCTAAAAATACAATTAATTCAAATGATATTAATAAAATAAAATAAAATTAAATTAATTATTTTTGTTTTTTCATTTCCAACGATTTTACTCATTGTCGCACGCAATCGACCACCTTCTTTCATATATATGATAGCCAGATCAGGCGATTTGGGTCATCCCGCTATTATGTGGGTTGAGATCAAACAGCTGGCTTTAAGCCATTGCTAGATTTGATCTCAACCATTGCATCTGGATCAGATCCAATGGTCCTGATATACCCCATCGTGGTTCTGCGTTTAGGATTCATTATGCGCTGCGGGTCGAGTGGTCACAGGGATGTTATTGTAGAAATGATGATGATGCTCACAAAATCAAATCTGCTTCTTAAAGATTCCTGCACACTTTCTTTGCTTGCGGAAGCATTTTCACAAGAAAGTGCACACTTCAAAATGGATTTGAGGATCAGGGTTGTGTTGACGGTTACCAAAAAAACTCAGAAATCACAAGCACATAAGAGAGAAAAGCACACAACATGCACAAAATATTCAAGCACCAAGATATATGTGAAAAACCCAAGAATGGAAAAACTATGGAGCCACACCACAAAGAAATCCACTAGAATAAGTTGAAGGTTACAAAATTATAAGAGCTATCTACCTCAACACATATGCTTCAGCTCTTACTCTAGATTGGAGTGAGGAAGAAGCAGCTATTACTTGGAGTCACTCCTCTAACTTGCAAGCCTTAGCTTGGACTGCAGCTCACTAAGATTTAGCTTAGAGTTCTTCTCCTCACAGCAACTTTTTGCCTCCAAACTGATGTGCCAACACTTATATTTTCTTCCAACACTTAGGCTTAAGTAGTCAACTCAATTTCAGTTTCTAAAATGTCCAAAATACCCCCATATTTGTTTAAAACGAAACCTGGAACAAAGCAGAACTCCACCAAGTGCTACAGTGCGCCACAGCGCCTGAATTTCGAATAATCATCTGCTACGGCCCTATGGCGCGCTATGGCACATAGTAGCACTAGTGCATCAAGTTTGGTATTCGCGCCTTGGAATGGATCCGTTGGGGAGAGCTATGACACTGATTTTTGCTGCAGTGCGCTGCAGCGATAATTTCTGCTATGGTGCGTTGCAGCACCTGCTTCTGGAATGCTGATCGCTGAGGCGCACGACAGTGCCTCAGTTTCAAAAGATAACTGCCTGGGTGCGCTGCGGTGCTCCACGGCGCGTTGCGGCGCTTTTGCTGCTTCTGGACACTAAAAGCTCTCAATACCTAACAATCTCCCACTTGGAGACCTTTTATAAAATCTTCCCTTTTTTCCTTTATTGACTCTTCACTATCTTCTTCTGTGTTTGTCAATAAACATGGTGCGGTTCACTCCACTTTCTCTTAACGTTTTGAGACCAACTGAAGCTGCACATAGCCTCAGTTTCTCCACTATTACTATTTTGGTAAGCACATCAACTGGATTCTTAGAAGTATGGATATTATCCAATCCAAGCTGTCCTTCTTCTAATAGTGTCCGGATGATATAACAACGGAGTTGAATGTGCTTTGTCCTGGCATGAAAAGCATTATTTTCCAAATGAATAGCGCTCATACTATCACTGTAGAGCCTCACATCCTTCTATTCCTTGCCCAGTTATGCCATGAACCCCTTCAACTAAATCATCTCCTTACTTGTCTCTATAATGGCAACATATTCTGCCTCCGTGGTAGATAACGACATGATATTTTGTAGCATGGAGATCCAGCTCACCGCTGCACTTCCCAAAGGTATACACATAGCATGTAGTGCTTCTCCTGCTATCAACATCTATTGTAAGATCTAAATTTATATATCCTTGTAAAATAATGTCAGATCTTCCAAAGAATAAAGCTTTGCGTATTGTACTTTTCAAATACCTTAAGATCCACTTGACTACATCCCAATGGTGCTTTCCTGGGTTTCCCATGAACTTGCTGACCACTCCCACTACATGGGCAATGTCCGGTCTCGTGTAGATCATTGTGTACATTAAGCTCCCAATCGTTGAAGCATAAGGAACCTTCATCATATGTTCCTTCTCCTCTTTAGACTTCAGCATCTGTTATTTTGATAGGCTGAAGAGATTTGCTAGGAGGAGTGCCGATTGGCTTTGCTTCATTTATGTTGAATCTTTTCAGCACCTTTTCAACATAATCCTTTTGCAATACCTTCAGAATTCCTGCACTTCTCTATCTATTGATTCTCATTCCAAGAATCTGCTTGGCTAGCCCCAAGTCCTTTATGTCAAGCTCCCTTGACATCAGCTCTTTCAGCATCTTTATCTTCTCCATGTTTGATCATGCAATCAACATATCATCTACATACAATAATAGAATGATATAAAAGGACTTACACTGTTTTATGTAACAGCAGTGATTCGATTGGCATCTCTTGTACCCAGATTCTGACATGAACCTATCAAGTCTTTTGTATTACTGTCTTAGCGCCTACTTCAAACCATAGAGACTCTTCTTAAGCTTGCTGAGCCTTGTACCATTCAAGCAATTGCATGTATAGTTTTTCTTCCAGTTCTCCATGAAGGAATAAAATTTTAACATACATTTGTCCAGATGGAAATCTTCAACTGCAACTAAGTTTAGTACAATCCTGATGGTTGTCATACAACTGGGGCAAAGATCTCACTGTAGTCGACCCCATGCCTTTGTTAAAAACCTTTTACTACAAGTCTTGCCTTATAGCATTTGCTCCCATTTATCTCTTCCATCACTCGGTAAACCCACCTGTTCTAAAGGGCTTTCTTCCCAGCTGGTAAGGGTGCCAACTCCCATGTCTCATTTAACATGAGTGATGCCATTTCATCATTCATGGTAGCCTCCCACTTGCTTGAATCTTCAACTTGAAGTGCCTTTTCTAAGCTTTCTAGTTCACCACTATCCGTTAGCAACAAATAGAATAAAGAAGGAGAGTACCTCTATGGCAGTAACAATCCACAGTTATTAATCATCATTTAACAGTCCAATTAACTTAAAATCTCTTATAACAGTCTTAATTAGTCATTAGAAGCAAGTTCCAAAATTTTAGTCCAATTTGGAAATCAAACGAATAAAACTCTAATTTTGGGTAATTATTTAAATAAGGAAAATGAGAAAATTTTTTTGAACTTTTATTAAAAATCGAACTTGACCATTGAATTTCGCACTCCCAAATTAGCTATTGTTGAAATTTTGGGGACATTTAGAACTCGTCAGAATTTCCCGTTATTTTATTGTATTTTGACGCCCTGAAAATTATGATAATTAAATTGATCTCAAAATCAAAATCCGCTGTTATATTCCTTATCCCTAATTTACTTAAGAGTACTTTTCTTAAAGAAATTTCAGAAGCATATAATTGTCTAATTCTAACTATATAAAATATTAAATAATTAATTAATTAAATTGATTAATTAAACGAAAAGGAAAGAAAGCCATTTAAATGGATTTTTTTTCATTTCCCGTAAGTTTTTCCCTAAAAAGAATCGCTCGCCCTATCCTAATCCTTTCGAGCGACACATTGAGGATGCCGCTCGATCGAGGTGAGCAGCCGATCCTTCGAGAGAAAGATCGCTTTCACGAGCGACGCGTGGCAATCGCTGCTATCTTCTCCTATGGCTGAGCATAGGAGATGCTCCCAAAGGTTTCAATCCCCTCAATTAAGCCCATATTCCATCTATCTCCTTATCTACCCAAATCGAGCAGTTTTTGCAAGTTCGTGAACGGCAAAAACAAACGACCTCCCGAACCCTAGCGACAACCATGAAACCCTAGTTTTATAATAAAAAAATAAAACTAGTCTCTCTTTAAAACTGAAAGATGATTTTTCTGAACATAGAAATGACCTGCATACACGTTCACTTTTCTAAACATACTTAAGGAGGACGCCTCGTATATTTATACACCCTGATTTTAATAAAGTGAATAACCCATAACTTTTCTGTTCTTAAGGGCGATAAACTCATACTGTAGCCCAACTTAAATGTTTGATTCAAAAGTGCCATTTTACACTAAGCTTAAGTGGCTTGTGAGAAAATATAACTGATTCCGAATCTATTAAAATTTTGTAATATGAATTATTTTTTAATTCATCTAAGCATAATACTAAGGATCAATACTAAGGATATAACTATTGTCTTATATATTGACATATGCACCTAACAAAATAACAAACTTGTGAAACACTTCTTCTTTTCGGTTGTTTGGTTTTCTTTTACTACTTTTTATATGGCGTTTTGTTCTAATTTTTTTACATTTTTAGATTTCAACCAACAATTTTAATTTGGGCTGAATTTCAATGCATGATCACTTCTTTTAAGCATATTTGGTAACATATTTCAATGATAATGAAATTCGTTTTCACAAGTATGCTTTTATTTTAGAAAGTCATAATAGCTTACATTTATATTGAATTTTGATATATCATATTTAAAAAAAAAAATCAAACTAGTAAGTAATTTTCATGTTTTGCTCAAATTTATTATTCAGTTTGGATTGATTAAAGAGAAGTATTAGCAGAATGGTATTTAATAATGTGTCTGTCGAAATGAATAATGCTCCTAATTGGTTATGAAATGAATAGTGCTGCTCTTGACAATGAAATGAATAGTGCTACTGATTGATAGCAAAATGAATAGTGCTGTTATTGACAGCAAAATGAAAAATGCTATTGTAAATTACGAAATGAATAGTGCTGCCATAAGTTACAAAATGAATAGTACTGCTGTAAATTACGAAATAAATAGTGCTGCTGTAAATTACGAAATGAATAGTACTGCTGTTGACAGCGAAATGAATAGTGCTGCTGATCGGTAGCGAAATGAATAGTGCTGCTGTTAAATGCGAAATAAATAGTAACTGTTAATTACGAAATGAATAGTATGTACTACGAAATGAATAGTAATTTGGTTACAAAATAAATAACATTTCTTTATGAAAAATGAATAGTAATTTTTTATGCAAAATGAATAGTAATTTTTTATGCAAAATGAATAATATCCTTTTATACAAAATAAATAGTATTCTTTTATATTTTTTCTGCAAATGATTAGTATTTGTTATGCTAAAGAAATTATATCTTTTTTTTTTACAAAATAAATAATATCTTTTTTGTAAGAAAAATTGTTAAGTATTATTTCATAAAATGAATATTTTTTGTTTTGAGCTTCTTAGTAAATTACTAATAGTAAAATGAATAACTTATGAGAATTCATATTTCCTAAGTTATTTAGGGATTTTATTAGTCTCAAATCATTATGATAGATAATTAAAAATAAAAAATAATGGATATCACGTGGTTTACAATAATTCAATAAATTTATCATACATCAAAACTTTGTGCATATAATAAACATTTAATATATTTTTTAGAGAGATTTATATGGTAGATTTTAGTACATCTGTCATTAAGTCTGGGCAGGCTATTAGTATATCTAGAGACCACATAATACTTTTGAGGGGGAATGTATGTGTTTACAGTTAACCCCACTTTTAGATAAGTTGAGTATACATACTCAACTCCTCATTTATTCTGTGCTCACATAAGAAAAGTACAAGATAAATAAATCATAAATTGTATTTCTCACAATCTTATTGATAGTAAAGGATTAAATTTAGTCTTATGACTATATATATTCAGTCTTGCAAAGAGGTGATGCCCTAAAAATTCTAAGGCACAATCCCAATGGATCCAGACATACCCGATGCTAGAATGAATAATCAAGCAAAAATTTGGGTTCGATCAATTGGTTCAAGACATCATAAGCAGAAGTATTAAACAATAGCATGAATTTGAAAGTAGTGATATACAATTAATCAAATGGAAGGGATGTACCTAATCGAATAGCAGGAAGATCAAAGAAGGTGCAGATTAGCAGGAACTTCAGCTTGCAATCCACTGAAAGGTGTTTGGGTTGAAAATTAAGGGTAAGGGATTAAAGGAGAGCTTTGGAAGACAGCCCTAAGCCGTTCGATCTTAAGTCGAGATTTGATCAGATGGCGCAGAGCGCTACCGTCTGATTAGGTATTGATGCCATGGGATTATAATATTTTAAAATTTTCAGAATTAATTATGCAGTGTAAAGTTTCATACAAAAAATGTAATTTTATTTCTTACACTATTTTTCTTATTTAGCATACAAAATCATTTGAACATATTCAAATTTTCCTTAGTTGCAAATATTTCAATGTTATGCCAACCTATTTGTTGCAGGATTTATAAAAATGCTTAAGGTAAGAAACTTTTCTTACTTTACTTCATTACAATTTTCATGCTTAGTGCACTGTATTTACTTTAAATTTTAAATGACTACTGTGATATCTGCTTAATAATATGCTTAACGTACTCTTAAAATGTACTTAGACTTAAAAAGTCTAATAACTTTTTTTTTTTTGTGCCCTAGCGTATTTAAAAATCAAAATATGGTAGATCAAAAGCATGGACCAGGTGCTGCAGTTAAAGAAGAACCTGAACAGTAACTGAATAAGGAAGCTTGTTTTCTTTCAATTTCTGTAAGTGAGGATGTAAATTTTATTTCTTGAAAAATTATAACTTAAATATTCTATGATATTTATAAAATATTCTTTCATATTGTTTGTAATTTCCTATTATGGATACTGAATATTTGAAATTAGAATAATTGAATTTCCTTCTACTCATATATCTATATAAAATAAGATAGTACTTAATGTTGGATTAGAATTCCCTAACTCAATATTAAGTACTACCGTAATACCCGTTATTACATTTTTTATATCTAATCTAATAGCAGGGCATTACAGTGGCAGTTTAGACACTCTTGTGGATCTTCTTAATATGAGTGTTTGAGGTTCAACATTGACACCCTCTTGAGCTTCTCCATGTTCTCCAACATCTGGCTCAATGCTGTCATCAATCTCTATATGCCGAGGTTCTCCATCTGAAGCATTCTTAAAGTCAGTCTTGATTCCCATACAATCCTTATAAATCTCACTTTCATTGAAAGTGACATCCCTACTTCTGATGATTTTCTAGTTTTGATTGTCCTAAAATCTGTAATTGAACTCGTCCGCACCATATCCAATAAATGTGCACTTGATTGCCTTAGCATCAAGTCTGCTCATGGATACTGCATCAATATGCACATAGGATAAGTAGCCAAATACTTTGAGGCGGTCAGTTTTACCTCCTTTCCACTCTAAGCTTATTTGGGGATCCCTTTATTCAAGGGTACGGAAGGCCCCTATTGATTAAATATACAGCTATGTTAACGACTTCAGCCCAGAACTATTTCGAGAGACCTGCATGCAATCTCATGCTCTTGGCACTCTCTGTGATTGTCCCGTTCATCCGTTCTGCAACACCATTTTGCTGCGGTATTCTAGGATATGTAAACTCCTTCTTGATCTCTCTCAAAGCATAGAACTCCTTGAACTCCTTATCACGGTACTCGCTGCCATTGTCAGATCTTAAGCATTTTATCTTTAATCTGGTCTCATTCTCTACTAAAGCTAACCACTTTTCAAACACATCAAATTTGTCAGATTTGTGCCTTAGAAATTAAACACATACCTTTCTTATATGATCATCAATGAAGGTGACAAAGTATGTTGCTACACCTATGAAAAATATAGGAGCTGGCCCCCATACATTTGCATGCACCAACTCTAATTTCTTACCTTTCTACTCCCTTCCAACTTTGGAGAAAGAAACTTTCTTCAATTTGCCCAGCATGCAATCTTCACAGAATCTAAGTCAATTAACTTTAGCCTTAGAGCTTTCCTTTTAATTGTAGGGATTTTAGCCCCCTCTCACTCATATGGCCAAGCCTTCGGTGCCATAGATCTGCATCCATCTCTACTATAGCTGCAATAGTGTCAGCCACTTTATTAATCAAGTAAAGTGTATCTTTCATATTGCCCGTGTAATAATGAGTGCACCCTTGGTGACCTTCCATGAGTCTCATGTGAAGCATGTGCTATAGCCCTCTCTGGATAACTGGCTTACTGAGATCAAGGTCCTTCTTAGACATGGCACATGTCTAACATCCTTCAGCTTCCAAACTGTGCTGCTTGCTAGCTTCACATCCACATCACTTCTGCCAATAATGTCGCATGCTTTAGCATCTCCAAGGTACACTTTCCCCAAGTCACCCTTGGTGTAACTCTTGAAGGCACTCCTCGATGAAGTGGCATGAAATAATGCTCCTATGTCCACAACATAGGACTCTATGTTGACAAATTAAAGGATCAAAGCATCCTAATCCTCCTCAGCCAAAATATTCATAGTGAGGTTCATCATTTTACCATCACTACTTGGATTCTTCAGAGTAGGGCAATCCTTCTTAAAGTGACCTGCCTTCCCACAGTTCCAGCAATCCGACTTGGCTTTTCTGGGTCTTGATTCACCTCTCTGAGATATCGACCTATTTTTGGTATGTTTTCTCTCAACATGTCTCCTTATGCTTTCAGAATTTAGTGTTGAGGTAGTTGCCTTACCATGAGATTTCTTCCTCACCTCCTCATTTAGAACGACACATTTCTAGATGAATTACTGATGGCTGTAACCAGCCCATCCCAACTATCCGGTAATGAAGAGAGGAACAATAGAGCTCAGACTTCATCATCAAAACTGATGCCCACCGAACCCAACTGACTCGTCATAGCGTTGAACTCATCGAGGTGTTCAGTCATTGAGTACCCATCCATCATCTTCATATTAAACTGTTTCTTCATCAAGAAAACCTTATTCAAAGCCGAGAGCTTCTCATACATCATCGTTAGGGCATTCATGAAATATACAGTAGTTTTCTCATTATCAATATTAAAAGTAACAGAAAAAGATAGTGATAAGCGAATCAAACCCAAAGCGGTTCTATCAAGAACCTCCCATTCTTCATCAGTTATACATGTAGGTTTCTTGTTAGCTCTTTTCAATGGTAGATACAACTTCTTCTGGTAGAGCAGATCCTCCATTTGCATTTTCCAGAACATAAAGTTTGTTCCGTTGAACTTCTCAATCTTGTGTCTCATTTCTTCAGCCATTGCTCCCACTCAAACAAGCAAACCCTTCCTGAATCAACAAGCTAAGAACACATGCTCTGATACCACTTATTGTTGTAGAAATGATGATGATGCGCACAAAATCAAATATGCCTCTTGATGATTCCTGCACACTCTCTTCGCTTGTGGAAGCATTTTCACAAGAAAGCACATCAAATGCACACTTGAAATGGATCTGCTAAGGTGCGCTATGGCGTTGGTATTTGCTGCGGCATGCTACAACGACAATTTCCATTGTGGCGCGCTGCAGCACCCGCTTCTCGAATGCTGACCACTGAGGTGTGCGACAGCGCCTCAGTTTCGAAAGAGAATTGCCTGTGCGTGCTGCGGCGCGCCACAGCACGGGGCAGCGCTTTTGCTGCTCTTGAATACTAAAGGCTCTCCATACATTACAAGGGAGACCAGGTCTGTCCTTCCATCCATGTTGGCCATTCCCCGCAATGGCCTCGACAGCCATACGCAATAGTTGTCTCCTTCCCCACCTTTGCGCTTTTATATGAGGACAATTGGCATTAGTCTTTGTAACAACCCTAGTGTTGTTACCCATTATTGAGAAACTCAATTAGCTTCATTCACTTATAGTACTCGTATAATAGTATTAGGAGCCTTCACCTAAATTTTGGTACAATTTGGAGATCGTTTGCGATCGACAAATATTCCTTATTATTTTGATAATTCTGAAAATACCTATTTTATTTTGATCTCAGAATCAAAATCGGGGTTCTCTATTAAACTCCTACTCTAAAATTAGCCATGTGTGGTATTTTGAGAATATTTGGAAGTCGCTAAATTTTTCCCAAATATTTTAATAATATTTAATTACCCAAAATTAAAATAATTAAATTGATCTCCGATCAGAAATCTAATTGCATTTTTGAGTTCCTCACCCCTCATTTAGCTAAGGGTGAATTTTTGAGATTTTTTGGATGCCGTTGGATTATTTAATTTTGAGTAATTAATTGAGCTAAATTAATTAAATAATTAATATATTTAAATTTAATTTATATATATATATATATATATATATATATATATATATATGTTAACTCCAATGGCTTTAACGGGAATGTGGAGATCCGCTGTAAGGCATCATGCACGAAACAACAAGATCTACACATATGAGCACTCGAGTTGGATTTTTGGGCGATCTGACGGTGAGCGTGATCCGCCTGATCTTACATGACAGTGCTCTAATTAGACGGTCCGGATGAGTCCCCTGTACATTTTTTTCTGAGTAAGAATCGGGCGTATGCTCCGTAGGTGAGCCGCGCTACGGCTGGTATCCCACACTTCTACAAGCCTCCATATCTCTTCCATTTCTCTTTATACCTCTCATTCTTCCATCTCCGACTTGTTGAGAGCTGGAGGAGCGCCAAGGACAGGCTATGCACGATTTCAAGCTAACCTTACATCATGATGGAACCGACATCCTACGAACACCTCCAGGTACCCATCGTCTTTTTCTTTCGATCAATTGAATGTCCTTATTGCTATTCCGAGCCCGAAACTTGATAGGGCTCGATCGAGCCCCATTGAGCTTCATTTGGCTGCCTTGTCCACAGTGGGCTATAGGGATCGCCCAGTTCCGTTTGTTGGGACCTAGGGTATCACCCTGTCGACCGCACAATTGATGTTTGACACTGATCGAAGGCTCGGCGAGTAGACCCTGGTGAGGGCTTGAAGTCGGCATGCAAGCCGTGTCGTGGGACCCATGGGTCTGACCGGGAGCCCAAACCCTAGCTGCACCCCATTCGTCTTCTATTGGGGATGGAGGCACTATGCAGTCCAATGCCTCAAACCAGCAGGTTCAGTCCTTTCTGAACCATGTCGTCACACGCACCGACACCCGACCACGTGCCGACATGTGAGCATCACGAAAATCCATGATGCGCCATTTTTGGTGTCATGCATTTTTCATGCCTGACAGTCTCTCTTTTTCCACGACATCGGCCGTTTTTCAATTAATTAATTATTAATACTTCAAACTTCATTTAATCATAAATTTAATTATACACATCAAAACTGTACAAAATTATATATCATTTTATTTAAAAAAATGAGACAAACACAATGGTATAATTTAATTTATGATTTGAAGCATACTTTTCTTAATCACTTTTTAATCACAGTTAGAAGTTTCGAAAACCCTAATTTTAATATTATACAATTTTGACCTAGTTAGTGTCATTCTTCTTCTTATGATATGAGGATTATATATATGCTATTAATTTTGTGATTGGACAACATTTAGATAACTTGGGTATTTGGCTCCTAAATTCTTCATATTTTGTGATTTATATCAAATTTAATACTTGGATCTTTAGGCTTTAAATGCCCTAGGATAGCAATCTTATTTACTTAACTTGATTTTTATGTCACTTCAATATGTGAGATTTAGTTTGGGTTAGTATAGTTAGATGCCATGTGTAGGATAGTAAACAAATGATTTAAACCTCAACATTAGGAGAGTTAGTGTAGGTTGAGAATCTTTAACTTTGTTCAATTTGCCATTCTAAGTGTAGCTAACATTGCCATTAAGTGTAGTTAACTATTATAATGTATTTGTTTAAGGTTTGTAAGCCTATTGGGATCAATTGCTAGTACTTAGGGTTAGATCCAATGAACTTACCCTCCTTGTCCCAAACCCTACATTAGGCCCCCTAATCTCCATTTTAGTGTCCCTTTAGCTTCTTAAGGATGTTTAGTTCTCTTTTTAAGTATTAGTAACCTTATAGAAATAAGTTAACATAGGGTTTGTAGTTTGCAACACTTCCCTCTCCTATATACTTAGAACCTTCCAATGGAGTGCTTAACTAAATTAATGACTTAATGAGCTAGGATTCATTAAATCTAAGTTGCCTTAGTTAGATTGTAGCAGCTAACCTACAACTTGCACCTTTCAAGTGTAATAAATCTATAACCTTTGCCTTTCTCCATTACCTCCTTAAGCCTTGAATCTAAGAACTAATAAAGATTATGTGGCTTAAGATTAGTGTAGGATTAACCTCATGTTGCATAAGTATACATATAAATTATTTTGTTATTTACATAAACTTAAATCAAATCACTATTTTACAAACTTAATTTACTTATAGTATTACTTTCAATTATCTTAAAGATTATTATGTCCAAATCAATTGGGAGCTCAATTAGCTTTTATCATTAAGTTAGATAATCTAAATCTTAGAAAATAATGCATATCACATAATTTACAATTACTAGAACTCCGTATAACACTACTTTGCTTTGAGACTACAACCTTGAGTATTCATAAATACAATATGCATAATAAAATATTCATAAATAAAACTTAGGGGTTTCATATATAGGATGTCAAACCAGGGAAGGCTATGGAGTAATAAGGAGACCTCACATATCCTAGAGGGGAATGTGAGTTTTTGTTTTGAGACCCAGCTTTTCTACTTAGTTAAGCAAACATACTTAACTCCTCACTTATTCTATAATTTATACCTGCAAAATGGAAAACTTAAAATAACTTGAACAATTTAACATCGTATTATCATAATATTATTGATTATGACTACTTTTCATAGCATTTGAGCTATGCTTACTTATCATAATTCTTGACTATATTTATTTAGTCCATGTGGCTAAGCTTTACTTTACTTTACTTTAAATTATTTTACTTTACTGTTTAGTTCTTACTTTTTGTACTGTAGTTTACTTTACTTTACAATCTTTACCTTCATGCACAATATGCTATTTTACGTTCATTTTATGCTTCACTGCTTCAGTCTCTTTTACTTGGCATAATAATCATTGAACATATTCATGTATTCATTATTGTGATGAACCTAAGAATAATAAAGAAATTAGTGTAGATTTTATGTTCTTACAAGATTATTTGTACTATTACTTTGTCTTTTTAATGCATTTTCAAGGAAAAGAACTCAAAATCTAAAGTGTGGAAGAATATGGGCATAAGACAGAATTTAGCACGCTACAACGCACTGTAGCATCTCACAAACAGCGAGCTTGGTGCTACAGCACACTGTAACGCCTTCCTGCTTAAGAGCACGGTGTTATGACGTGGCACAGTGGACCAAACCCAAGATGTCTATGCTACCGTGCGATTCGACCAGAAGGCCTGGTGCTATTGTGCGCCGCAACAAACCAAATCTGTGAATTTCGTGCTACTGCGCACCATAGCGGACCAAACTCGAGAGGCCCGTGCTACCGTGCGCTGCTGCAAAATATTACTTCTATACAAAATAGAAAGGGGAGCGTTGCAGTGGATGCAAGATAGAAAGCCCGGTGCTATCGAACGCCGTAGTGCCCTCAAGACAGAGAGCCTGACATTACAGTGCGCCGTAGCACCGCCGTAATTTTTGCCAAGTAGAAGGATTCAAAGCAGCACAGAGAAAGCCAAAGAGCATTACTCCTCCTCTTCATATAGTAGGAAATTATTGCAAATACATTAAAGTTTCCTTATTTCTAAAAGCATATCAAAATGAAACTTGATAAAATCCAATTCTCAAGGAATGGGAAAGAGTGGCTGCTTGAATGTTGAAGAGAAAATAGGAGGAGTATAAAAACACAGATTGAAGACAAAAGAAGGGTTCCAGAATTCCTACAGCTCAAGAATTTTTCCAAGAGATTATTCTAAATCAAGGAGAAGGAGAACCCTTCCCCAAAGAGGGCAAGGCTACAGCTAAAGAATAGAAGGAGCACAGAAGGAAGAAGCAGGACAAGGATCAAGCAATGGAGAAAGCAAGGAGAATGCAAGGGGATGTTCCCTATTGTTGTACCTCATTTTTTTCTTAATTATTTTCCTGAACAAACCATGCAAATGGTGATCCTTTTTTATAGCTTTTCTTGTTGTATTTAATTAATGGCAGACTAAACCCTCATTGCGGAGGGTTGGGTGTTAAGTATGTAATGATGTTAGGATGGAAAAATGCTGTGACTCTTCAATTTAAAATAATGTCATTTAGTTTATTTAATCAAATACTGTAAATGAATGATTTGGAAAATATGAAAAAATTGTAAAATCTGTGTGATAATCAATTCATCTTGAAGTCCATTTGTTTACTAGATTTCTTTGACATAAGGAAATGCACAATAGAGAGTGGACGCAGTGAATGCATGTGGTAATATTCGATGTGCGAAAATGCTCGGTGCATGACCTTAAACTTGAGTAGATCTATTGAGCCTCTGAGCATTATATTAATCTCTGAGCTCCATTGATCTCACTTGATTTTTGCAAGGTCAATAGTGCATGTCAAGCCTAGGTCTCAATGACAAGCCCTATTGAGCTTCATAGCACATTGACCTTTGCTAAATCAAAATGATGACGCATGTGAGCCGAGAACTATCAATAGAGCTTTGTAGCTTATTTTAGGTTTACGCAAGGTCTTAGAGCGCTGTGTGTTATAGTATGATGTGACATAAGCCCTCGAAGCCTACTAGCTCAGCTCCTTTGCTAAACCTAAAAATAGACGCATGAGAGCCATTGATGGAGTCCATCTCACGAGATGCTCAAGTCAACTTAATAATTAATAACTTAAATGTAAGGTGTGAGTTCATTAAACTCATATCTCATGAATGTCTAAGTGCTGAGAGTCAACGCAACAACTGTTCCTATTCTAAGCACTAGATAAGATTTAATCATATTTAGGGGATTCCCTGAGTGAGGTTAAACCTCTTGATAGTTAAATAGAAAAATTCATCCAATTCACTAGACATGAGATTGAAGCAAAGAGTACTAATATGGAATCCTTATTGAATTGCATACCAAAACCCAACTCTCCCTATTTTAATTAAATAATATTCTCTAAATAAGAACCCTCAACTTGAGTAATTCAGGATCATAAATCAACCAATTTAATCTCATTTAAATATTAGTGAACTCTGGTAATCTCTAGTAACAAAACAAACACCATTCCCAAATGACGATAAATCTCAGGACTCACCATCCCAATATTACTTCAGACCACGTGTACTTATGTGAAAGCACAGACATGTATTTACAGTATGTCAAGTTTTTGGCACAGTTGCCGGGGAACGATTTGTGTTTCATATTAGAGATAACCTAAAAAGAATTAGTGATTTAAATTTTTGCTGAACATATTTTCTTAGTTTTGTAATTATATTTCAATTAACTTTTTATGTATTTATAGCTTTATTTCTTTTCTTTTATTTTTTCTATTTTTCATATCATTTACTGTAATTGTCAACTGTTATTTAAGTTCTAGTTTGCATGCAGAGAAGGGACTATTCTAACTATCTCTTTGACCTTGAAATTTCTCACGCTATAGATAGACCAAATGTGGAAGAAATAATTTAGAAATAAAACATTCGGCATTACAGATGGTCCAAAACAACCAATTTAGTGAACTGGCTATTGAAGACCCCAACTCACATATCTCCAACTTTTTGGAGATATGTGATACTCTTAGATTTAATGGTGTTAGTGATGACACTATTATATTGAGGTTATTCCCATTTTTGCTGAGAGACGGAGTTAAGAGCTAGCTCAATTTTCTACCTAGCGATTCTATACGCACTTAGGATGATTTGGGTAATTAAGATGGTTCTCGGCTCACATGCGTCATCATTTTGATTTAGCAAGCTTGGGGGATGGGTGGATCGCTGAAGTGCTACTCACGGTATATTATAGATGTGAGCTTCAGCTGGGTCGATCGATCCCAGTCGTATCGATCGACCTTATCAAACCCAGTGATTGCTACACCCTTACAATCACTTACGAAGGAAATGGGTTATTGATTAGAGGACTCAGAGGCTTAAGAATTCGCTGGGATTCACTAGCCTGAGTGTCGACTGGCAGTGGACTCTTAGACGGAATTCACCTCGTCTGGTCCACTGCTAGTCTCCACCAAGGCGATAGCTGCCTACTGAACACTAAGGCGCATCCCTAGCACAACATCTAGAGTAGGGAAAGAGCTAGCCAAGCTGAACCCAGCTTGACAGAGAAGAGGTCAAAGGGTTGTACCTGAGGATGGTAGAGGCGACCGAGACAACGCAAGCGGCTCAGATCACTCCAGACAGTTGCAGGAGCTTGGCAATCCAGACCTCACCCTCTATCAGCGGTGTACAGCAGGGAGTTATACTGGGAGGCTTCGACCAGCAACTGGACTCAACAAAAATGGTAGGAGCTCCAATACTTCAATTCCAGGGGAGATAGTGAGCAGCAGCTTCACTGAAAGGGCTATGGGGAGTATTTATAGCCAGGGAAGAGACTAGGGGTAGTTGCCACAGTTGGGAGCCATGCCATAGGCTCGGGCCGAGCTGTCTCTGCAGCCCACCCCAAATGGGATTAACCCCAGCCTCAGGGTTGCCTAGGAAGGCTCAACCATTAAAGGGATGATTCTAACGGCCTAAGGAGTGAGGCTGAGGAGTGGCATACAGGATCGACATGGCAAATATTTGCGAATCTTCGTGGTTAGGCTGGGAGTCGAGCGGGGACGAAGATGAACAGCTGGGATTCATCCTCAGCCGTCTGATCTGCGAAGCCGTTGGGATTGAATGGTCTGATGAATCCTCAGATAACAGAACAGCGGGCGAGATCACGGCCGTTGGATATGTGCTAATGATCCGACGCTTTCTATTAGATCATAGCGCGTGGGATACAGACCGTTAGATGGAGGCATGGAGATGCGTGTTAACGCATCCGTTCGAGGCTTATGCTGCCTCGCTGTCAGGACCCTGCAGCGAATCTGTCGCGATCCCGACAGCAAATCCTGGATATATAAAAATAAATATATAATTATTTTTTATTAATATTAATTCCTTTTAAATAATTATCTTTAATTCTAATTAATTTATAATTCCAATTTATGCTTAAATGAGCTCCAAAAATTCCCAAAAATTCACCTTTAGCTAATTAAGGTACGGGAAATTCAAAAATGAACTCAGATTTTAATTTAGAGATCAAATTAATTTAGGTATTTTTCAGGGTTCAAAAATAGCCCAAAATTCCAAAAATTCTCGATTTAGCTCCGATTAATTTCAAACTTCTAAAGTTAGATTTAAATGACCCATTGAGTCTAATGGAATCAAAATCAAAACTTAATTTACCTTAATAAATCTGAATTTAACTAGGGTAACAACTAGGATTGTTACAAAATACCACCATCTCGGTCCTTCTCGATCCCTACACCATCCTTCGATGATGGAGAAACAAAGCCCTCCTTCTAATGGGTTCAGGAGTGGCCCAATCAATGGGTCCTTACTCTGACCCAGGCCATGCATGAGGTGTTAGCCTGATCGATTGATATGGCTGATCAGGGTTAACCTATACCTTGGGAATGAGTGCATTGAGTTTGTTTGTCCTAATTCTACAATTACTAAATGGATTAGCTAAGTACAGAGCCTACTCGACTCAGTACAACAAGGAGAGGTACCTGGACAATTGGGGAGGAAGCTTGTTTGAGCGATTTGGAGAGGTCATGTCTTTAAAAGAACTTCAGGAAGCTAGCATGGGACTCAAACTCTGAGTGCACACCCTCAGATACTGTTGGCTGGAACTAGATGAGCCGAGTAATCTTGCGATCTATCAAGCTAAAAGAAATAGGACATGAGTGAAATTGAGATGAAACAATGAGTAAATAGCTTACTGGGCATAGCTTGAGGCTATTTATAGCATCGGGGAATAACTAGGATACAACAAATTGGGTTGAATCGACCTGAGATCTTGGGCCATTGTTGAGCTCTCAAATGCTAAATGGAGCTGGGCCGGGCCACAGGGCCCTATCGGGACACCTAGCTGAGTGAGGGAAGATCTTAATGACATGATGAGGTGGATGAGGAGTAGGGGACATGCTTTAGTGCTAGTGTACAAATGAGTGCCTCTATCGGGGGCTCTGGGGATGAAGATGAGCGATAGCAGAGTGCCCTTGATCGTCTGATCAATCGACTATTGCAAAGGAACATCCCTGATTCGATCTTACCCAACTACCAATCATAGAGACACCATCAGCCATTGGATCATGGCCAGTGGCTGATGAGAAGCACGATGCGAATGTTAGTGACTGTTGGATGTGAGTGCTAAGATGCGTGCCATGCAATCTAATAAGTGCAAAGGCTAAGCCACTGTCAGGGCCTTGCAGCGGATCTGTCGCGGTCCCAACAATAGAATCCTCACCATTAGAAGGTATAAATGAAAATTTAAAATATCACAAAACCTTACGTGCAATTTCTCCAATTAAGATTAAATTCAATTATGGCCTAAATGACTTCCAAAATTTCTTAACATTGCACCACTAGCTAATTTGGGAGTGAAGAATTCAAAAATGCAATCAGATTTTGGATATGAGATTAAGATAATTTGGATATTAATTAGGGTACTTAAATTGACAAAAATACCCATTTGACCTAGCGAAGTCCGATTGACCCCAAATTTTTTGGGTAAGCTTCTAATAACTATGTGAATGCAATGGGATCATAATTAAGATATATTTAAGCTTATAGTTCAGCTAGTAACAACTTAAGGTTGTTATAATAGTAGCTCAACTGCTTAGCTAAACCTAAAAATAGATGCATGAGAGCCATTAATGGAGTTAAGCTCATGAGATGCTCAAGTCAACTAAATAATTCATAACTTAGACATAAGGAGTGAATTCATCAAACTCAGATCTCATGAATGTCTAAGTGTTGAGAGTGAACGTGATAGTTGTGCCTATTTTGAGCATTAGATAAGATTTAAGCATATTTAGGGGATTCCCTGAGTGAGTTTAAATCCATCCAATTCACTTGACATGAAATTGAAGCAAAGAGTACTAATGTGGAATCCTTATTGAATTGAATACCAAAACTTAACTCTCCTTATTTTAATCAAACAATATTTTCTAAATAAGAATCCTTAACTTGAGTAATTCAGGTCCATAAATTAACCAATTTAATCTCATTAAATATTAGTGAACTCATGTAAACTCTAGTAACAAAATGAACACAGTTTCTAGAGAACAATAAATCTTGGGATCTCACCATCCTAATATTACTTCAGATCTCGTGCATTTGTGTGTAAGCGTAGACGTGTATTTACAGTCTGTCAGTATGCTTCAATATACACATTAGTAGTTTTTAGCAATATTAGGATACATATTTTTTCTTTACTTGTTATTGCAAGCTAGAGAAAATATACTTATGAGTTCTTACTATATTACCTTACTTACTATTTTTTATACAGTTCTTGCCTTTACTTTGATGCTTAGTGCTCTGCTTATAGTCTTTAATTATAAAACTGCATATGTGATTTCCAACTAAAACTTAATTTAAAACTATCCTAATCTTAAAAGGTACTTAAACTCTTAGTCTAATCACTTGCTTAAATTTTGTTAGCTGCGCTCTACCATATTCGTAACAAAATATGGTATATTAGGAGCATCTTCTGGATAATGGAGCTGGGAATAGTACCGGTCATGTGTAGACTGAAAATTCTGCTTCCGCACCCTTTTATTGCTTTAGTGAGGATGAGAGAAATTTACTTTATTTCCATTTAATTCAGTTTGTAATAACTTAATTTATGTAATATTTTTACTTTATTTTGTGTCATGGATTTACTTTTATTTACCTGCTTAGTTTGGATAATGGATTGAATGCATTTATTTGTTGCATATTGTAACAACACTAGGTTGTTATTTAGCTCAATCATAAGTTTATTCATGTTCCTATTTTAATTCCATTACATTTAATAGGTCATTTGAAGCTAATCCTAATAGTTTGGGATCAATCAGACCTCTCTAGGTCAAAGAGATATTTTGGTCAATTTAAATAACCTAAATAATATCCAAAATATTTTGATCTTAAATCCAAAATCTAATTGTATTTTGAATTCCTCACCCCCAAATTATCAAAGGTGCAAGTTTGGGAATTTTTGGAGGTTATTTAGGACATAAATCAATTTAATTCAAATTGAAAAAATTGCAAATTAGGGTTCATAACATTTCCTATTTGCAAATATACATTTAACTGAATAACCTGTCTAGGATCCGCTGTGCGGACTACAGGTGATCCACTGTGGCATCCGGGTCACGCGACAGCGAAACCCCACACAATCTAACAATCTCTCCCGCTAATCCCACGGCTATGATTTGATCACGTGGAGGCGTGGATCTGCCATTAAATTCATCCAAGAATTATACAGCCAGGATTGCTCTCGTGCGGCTGTTAGGATCCGAAGGATCAGGATCACCGCGTCTTCCCATTTGATCAATCAGATGGCTCCCGACCCATCTGTGACAGTGGATCTTTGTCCCCACATGCGCGATCTTCCGACAGGCAAAATTTGTTTGTACACCAACTGCTGTTCCTGTCCCTCACTACTTCCTCCAACTTAGCAAAGCCATTAGGCTCCCTCCACTCTTGTCAAGGTCCTATGGTTTGGGCCTTGAAGCCCGAGCTCCATTATTGGAAATTGAAAACTCAGCTTCGGCCCAAGCTCTCGGGAAAATCCATTGAATTTGAAACCTTCCCTTTCCCTTTTGAGGCTATAAATAGCCTTAGTATTCCTTCCATGAGTCATTTTCTCATTAATTAGATTGACATTTTAAGTTTCCCCAATCCTCCATTACTGGACAATCTCAGTTCTCCCAGCGCTTCCAGCTCCTTCCAGTCGCCATCTGAGGGCGCGTCATAATGTTCGGGACCCCTGATACTTGCCTGTAGTTCATACCAGCCTCAAGATCAAACCCAGCAGTTCCAACCAGCATCTTCATATTTGTCCAAGTACCCCATTGATGTACTGATCCAATTAGGCTCAATACCTCAGTCCTTTTGATTTGTAAATGATCACCTAGATTAATCAAACCTATTATAATCAATTTTGAGACCTGACTTAGCCCCGATCGATCGAATTGATCGATCTGGCTAAAGTTTATTTTGAGAGTTGGGTCTGAGATAGGACCCAATGATTAGCTGCTTCCCAAACCCATGCACCATAAGGGTTCGATCCATCTCACCTCCTTGAAGGTATAGGATCAAACCCATAGCAAATTGTGGCCACTGTGGGGAGTATTAACTCCCCACAGTAGCTCCCTGGAGAAGCTCTTGGGTGAGTAAGGTCTGGGAGTTCCCGGCCTTCTCCCAAAGGGCTAATGGGTGCAATCGAAGCTTGATGCTAATCAATATGACTGTAGAACGAACATTCCATCGAGATGTCTCCATCTTGCAAACTAAAGAAGATGATTATCTAAAGTTCAAAGTCGAGATTGAAGGAGGCTGTCATCATGATTTGTAGTTACGTGGTAGCGTAATCTATCAAGGAAATCATTTATGAATTCCTAAATCCATGCACTAAGAGATTCTTGTTGAAGGACATAACTCTAGATACAGGTCCACCCCAGCAGTAAAAAAATGTATCAGGATCTGAAAAAGTCATTTTGGTGACCGGGTTTGAAGAAGAGCGTGGCAGAGTTTGTTGCAAAATGTAATGCGTGTAATCTAGTTAACGCATAATATCAAAGGCCCGGAGGACTTCTTCATCCTCTGGCTATCCCCGAATGGAAATTGTTTGATATTTTCTTGGACTTTGTCATGGGTTTGCCCAAGTTAAGGTCTAGTATTGATTCTATTTGGGTCATAGTTGATCGACAGACCAAGTTAGCACATTTTATTCCAATACGTCAAATCGATACTGCAGAGAAATTGGCAAAACTGTACATTAAGGAAATTGTTAGACTTCATGGTATTCTGAGATCTATCATTTTTGATCATGACAATAGATTCACATCGAAGTTCTGCCAAGCGGTACATCAAAACTTGGGAACTACCCTAGCCATGAGCACTGCCTTCCATCCTCAAACTAATGGATAAACAGAGTGAGTTGATTAGGTTCTTAAAGAACTTCTGCATCTATGTATTCTGAATTTCAGAGGATTCTGGGAAGACCACATTCCTCTCGTAGAGTTTGCTTATAATAACAGTTTCCAAGAAAGTATCAGTATGGCACCGTATGAAGCTTTATATGGCAAAAAATGCAGCACTCCACTAACGTGGTCTGAAATCGGAAGACTTCAATTATATGTATCTGATTTGGTTGAAGAAATGAATAAGAAAGTGCAAATAATTCAACATATAATTAAAGTAGCACAAGATCATAGAGTAAATATCACGATGCTTATCATCGTCCTCTGGAATTCAATATTGGAGATTTTACTTATCTCAAAGTCAGCCCTATAAAGGGAGTATTCTATTTCAGTGTGGTAGGGAAGCTCAGTCCTCGCTACGTCAGACCATTCGAAGTGTTAGAAAAGATAGGCTATGCAGCCTATAAATTAAAACTTCCCAAGGATTTCTCTGCAGTCCACAATGTGTTCCATATCTCCTCGCTATAGAGATGCCTTTGTAATCCAACGCATTTAGTTCAACTTCCAGTGGTCTCTCTCCAGTTGGGTCTTTCAAATGCCGAGGAGCCTATTAAGATCTTAGCTCATAATAAAAAGTAGCTGAGAAATCGCTCCATACATATGGTGAAGGTTTAGTGGAGGAATCGCTCTCTTAAAGAATCCATTTGGGAGAAAGAGGACAATATGCAACAAAAATATCCAAGTCTGTTTGAAAATCCAGGTAACTTTAATTTCTAATTTATGTTCTTAAAATATCATATTTCCTTTCCCTTCCTAGAATGTTGTTGAGAACGACATCGTTCTTGAGTGGGGAGTCTGTAACAACCATACGTTGTTACTTAGCTTAATCATAAGCTTATTCTTGTTCCTATTTTAATCCCATTGCATTTCATAGATCATTTAAAGCTAATCCTAAAAATTTGGGATCAATCAGACCTCTCTAGGTCAAAGGGGTAATTTGGTCAATTTAAATTCCCTAAATAATACCTAAAATATTTTGATCTCAAATCCAAAATTTAATTGTGTTTTTGAGTTCCTCACCCCGAAATTAGCTAGGGGTGCAAGTTTGGGAATTTCTTATGGTCATTTTGGCCATAAATCAATTGAATTCAAATTAAGGAAATTTTAAATTAGGGTTCAATTCCTATTTACAAATATACCTTTAACTGAATAACCCGTCCGGATCCACTGTGCAAAATGTGGGTGATCCGCTACAGAGCCGGGGTCACGTAATAGCGAAGCCCCGCACAATCTCATCGTCACTCCCGTTGTTCCCACGGCTAGGATTGGATCCCGCGGAAGCGTGGATCCACAATTAGATTCATCCCGTGAATCCTACAGACCGGATCGCTCTCATGATTTTCCATTAGGATCCAAATGATCAGGACCATCATGTCTTCCCATTCAATCAATCAGATGGCTCCCAACCCATTAGTGATTGTGGATCTTCGTCCCCACATGCACAATCCTTCAACAGGCGAAATTCATTCGTATGCTAGCTGCCAATCTTGTCCCCCACTACTTCCTCCACCTCAGCATAACTGTTAGGCTCCCTCCACTCTTGGCAAGGTCCCATGGTTCGGGCCCTGAAGCTCGAGCTCAATTATTAGAAATTGAAAGCTCGGCTTCAGCCCGAGCTCTCGGGCCAAGCCATTGCCTCTGGAACCTTCCCTTCCCCTGTTGATGCTATAAATAACCTCAGTATTCCTTCTTGTTTGCTTTTTATTTAGATTGGAATTCAAAGTTCCCTCATTCCTCCATTACCGGCCAATCTCAGTTCTCCCAGCGCTTCCAGCTCCTTCCAGTCGCCATCTGAGGGTGTGTCTTGAAGTTTAGGACCCCTGGTACCTGCCTACAATTCAGACTAGCCTCAAGATTGAACCAAACTGCACCCGCCAGCTTCTTTCCCGTCTGTCCAGGTACCCCCATAGCTGTGCTGACCCAATTAGGCTCAATACATCACTCCTTTTGATTCATAAATGATCACCTAGATTAATCAAACCTATGACAATCCGTTTGGAGATTTAACTTAGCCCTGATGGATCAAATTGATTGATCAGGCTAAGGTTCATTTTGAGAGCTGAGTCTGAGTAAGGACCCAGCAATCAGCTGCATCCCATAACTAACAACAATAGAAGTTCGATTTGTCTCACCTCCCTGAAGGTGTAGGGATCTAACCGGGGAGAATCATGGCCTCTATGAAGAGAATTGACTCCCCACAGTAGCTACATGGAGAAGCTCTTGGGTGAGTAAGGTCCGGGAGTTCCCGGTCTTCTCTCAATGGGCTAATGGGTGCAATCGACACGTCTTGGCTTACTGATCATGTATAGATCAAATTGGGGATGTGGCGTGGTTGGAGCACCCTGCAATTATCCATGGATCCTAACTATAATTTTCTACTCATCAGGGAAGGGGGATTGGGGATGATGCACTGTGCGGGTCGGGCCGACCCGTGACCCGCACTATGCGATAGCCCCGGGTCACTCAGGCCCAGGCCGGCCCATGCCTTTTGGTTAATGGGCTGAGCCCATTTAATAATAATAATAATGAGAATTATTTTCTGTAAGGAAAATAATTTGATTAATCAAATCATCAAAAAATTTAATTAGAAAAATGTAGATTAAATTAATTGAATAACTTTTGATTTACTTATCAAAAATCATTAAAATTATATACCATTTTGTTCCAAAAATCATGAGGAATAATAATGTACAAAAATATTTAGGTTTTTGTGAATGAATTTTCTAATTATGCATAAATACTCTAGAATTTGATTTGTGAAGATCAGTATGTATACTTAGCCAAATTGCATGATTTAAGTTTCATTATGCTTCTTATACCTGTAGAATGAATGGGCTAAGTAGAATAATTTTCTAATTTATAATTTCCTAATTATGTTCTAATCCTTATAATGCATGATTAGTGAAAATTATGGTTTATACTTAATCAAATATAGTAAACTTAGTCTCTGATTGTTCACATGAATAAATAGAACTTAATTGCTAAGTTATATGAAATTTAGATTATTAATTTTGTAATTAAGTGCTAATCCACTTTGGCTTGATTTAGGGTTTGATTAGCTTAAATTACTTCCTATTTTAATCAATGTAATGTTTACATGCTTTATTAACAGTAGTATCCATGTTAGAAAACTAAAACTCTGATTTGGACACTTAAATAATTGATTTGACATTAATCAACATTCAAACCCTTAATGATCTTAAGGAAAAATCTTAATCTAAATAGTAATTGATTTAACTTTATTTTGGACATCAATAATGGTCAATAAACCCATTGATTTGAACATTAAAGAACTTGCATGATTTCAATAATACTTGTTGATTTGACATTGATCTTAAACTAGTAAATTAGAAGTAATTAAGAATTATAATAAACTCATGAGATTGATTATTTGAATCTAACCTTTAGATCCTTTATTTTCTCTTAAGTAAGATACTTAGCATAAGTTAAATTATAAAATGAAATGTATTTGCAAACTCAATCAATTCTCAATAACTCATATGATTGAATCCCATGACTATAGTTTAAGCTATATTCGGATGAGTTTACTCATTTGATTTGTATAAACCAAGTGAGCACTTTAAAGATTGTAAGTGCTAGTAAATCTTTATAACTTAGATTATAGCTTGAGTAATTACAGTTTTAGTACTTATACCCTTAGAACATAAAGATTGTGGATATTTCAGTTAAGAGCTAAATTCCTTTATTTAGGCAAATTATTGAGGTAGGAAGAGCATATTGTCTAATATTGAGGTACAAACATAGAAGCACCTCCTTAACCTTATATATTTAATCATAGATCCTTATGGTAGAATAACCTACAAGTCTTAGACTGAGATCATTCCTTATGGTTGTATCCTAAATTGAGTAACTTTTATGACCTTAGGTGGCTTCTACCATACATCTCTAAAATAGAGTCCTTAGGTGAGCCAAGTGCCTCCGTTAAGCTTTCATAAAGATGTCCTTAGGTGAGCCAAATGGTAGAAGCACCTCCTTTAACAGATTCCTTGGGGGAATCTACATGACTCTAGTAGAAGCACCTCCTTTAACCTTTTATAGAGATGTCTTCATCTCTCAGACAAAAGATAAAGATTATCTTAATTTGATTTATCAAGGTTATTTTCTTTGGATTTCTAAATTTATGAATTAAGAAGTTCTTATTGAAAATCACAATTCTGGATACAAGATCACCCCGATTATTCAAAAATGTACTAAGACTTAAAGCAGTCCTTCTGGTGGCATGGTATGAAGAAAAGTGTAACCGAATTTGTTGCAAAGTATCACACATTTAATCTGGTTAAGGCCAAACATAAAAGGCCTAAAGGATTATTACATCTGCTAGAAATCCTAGAGTGGAAATGGTTCAAAATCTTGATGAACTTTGTTATGGGATTGCCTCACACAAGATATGGTGCCAACGCAATTTGGGTCATCCTTGATCATTTGTCAAAATCTTTGCATTTTATTCCAAACTGTCAAACTAACTCAATGGAAAGCATACAAAGCCTTATATTAAGGAAATTATTAGACTGTATGGTATTCTTAAATCAACTGTATCGTACTGAGATAGCAGATTCACTTCCAAGATTTAGCAGGCAGTACATCAAGATCTAGGAACTACCCTAGTTATGAGCATATCTTTTCATCCTCAAACTGATGGTTAAATGAAAAGAGTGAATCAAGTTCTTAAAGATCTGCTTAAACTCAATATTTTAAATTTTGGTGGTTCCTTGGAAGATCATATTATGTGGATTTTGTGTATAATAACAACTTTCAGGTCATTATTACTGTATGGCAGAAAGCGCAGTACTCCTCTCGCTTGATAAAAAATGAGAAGTATTTAGCTCTTTGGATCTGAATTGGTAGAGGAAACAAATAAAAAGTTCAACTCATTCAACAGAGAATTCGTTCAGCTCAGGATCGTTAGAGCATGTATCATATTGCTTATCATCATTTGTTAGAATTTAGTGTTAGTGATTATGCATATTTAAAGGTCAGACCAATGAAGGTATTTTTAGACTTTGCGTAGCAGGGAAACTCAGTCTCTATTAGGACTTTTTGAGATATTAGTAAAAATGGGGTCAGTAGCTTATAGACTAAATCTCCCTGATGATTTATCTGCAGTTCATAATGTGTTTCATGTTTTGTCATTCAGGAGATATCTCAGAGACCCTTCTCATTTAGTTCAACTTCCAGCATTCGATATCCAGCCTAATCTTTAATATGATGAAGAACTAACTAAAATATTAGCTCATGATCAAAAGCAGCTAAGAAATTGTTCCATTCTAATGGTAAATGTGCAGTATAATAATCATTCTCTTGAGGAATCTACTTGGGCAAAAAAGAAAGATATGCATCATAAGTATTCGAAGCTCTTTGAGAACCCCGGTACATCTCTTATCCTTTCTTAAGCTTCTCATGTCAATATATTTTATTTTAGTGCATTGTTTATTCTTCATTGAGAGATGTTAAGGACAATATTATTCTTATGTGAGGGAGTCTATAACAACCCAATATTGTTACACTAGCTAATTTAAGCTAAACCAAGCCAAAATTCTCATTCCATTGACTTTATCTAGTCATAAAAAACCTAAGCTTGAAAATTTGGGATCAATCGGAGCTCATTTGGGCAAAATGGCTATTTTTGTCAATTTTAGCACCCTAAAAATTAACTAAATTAATTTGATATACAAATTAAAATCTGATTGCATTTTTGAACTCCTCACCCCCAAATTAGTTAAGGATGAATTTTTGGAAATTTTTGGAGATCATTTGGTTATAAATTGGATTTATTTCTATTAGACTTAATCTTATTAATTAATTTAATCATTTAAATTAAATTAAATTCTTAAAAGCTGAGATTTGCTGTTAGGACCACGGCAGATCCACTACAGGACCCCGACAGCGGCACTGTGAATCCAATAAATCCCCATCACTGCACGGGTCTTGACGCCTCCATCAGACGATGCTTATCCTCGGATACTCGAATCCCTTATCAGCCATATGATTGCTTCTGCAATCCATAGACTAACCTCTTTTAAACACTTTTCTGTTAAGCCAAGCGCATATGTATCATCATATTCCAATGATCGATCCATCAAATGGCTTGCATTCCTTCACAATTGTGGAGCTTCATCTCCAATTGATCATGCACGCACCTGGACCCCTCCTGACAGCTCTTCAAGCACCCACTGTTGTGGTAGTATGAGTGTGACCTGGTCTTCCTCTTATGCCCTTGACTCCTATGGCTTGCGGGCAGTGATATCCCCAATCTTCCCTCAATCGGTTGAGCCCATCTGCCTCTTCCTCAGGTGTCTAACACCTACCCTAAGCCCAATTGAACTCAAAGAGCTGTAAATAGCCCTAGGCTTTCTCTATTAAAGCCTTTGCTTACTAAAGGAATTCTCTAAGTGCTCGCAATTTTGCATTTTACAGTATCTTCATCCTTGCTATTCTGGCATTGATACATAGGCTTCATGTATCCATCTCCAACTACACAGGGGGTGTGGTCTGGTTCAGACTCCCCAGTAGAGCTTAACTAATTTACTGCAATTCCTAGAGCCAAGTAGGATTGTGTCTGCCTCCTTTCCATACATCTTCAGGTATTACCTTCTTCTTCATTGAGTCATGTGGGTTCGATGTCAATTAAGTCGCCTTAGGTAGCTCTGTGATGTTATAAACCTTTTTAACCCTCTAACCAGAGTATGTCATGTGTTTGGACTGGCTGAGCTTAGTCCAGACAGCAAGGACTTGCTATCTAGACATAGAAACCACCAAGTGAAGGCGAAGCTACTTCATTAAGCGTCCAAGCTTGATTCCAGTCCAACTAGCTTCATGATTACATCCCTATGACTAGCCCAGCTCAATGCAATCATCCTTGAAGCTAGATCTAGCCCTGATCAATTAGGCTTCAGTGCCACTCACTGCTGAGCTCAAGTAGGGATCCAACACTCAAGCCCCTCCCACGCTGTGCCAAGTTAAGGCTTCTCTTCGCCTTTATGCACTGAATGTGTAGGGATGAAGAGGTATCCATAACATAGCCTCTGTGGAGAGAATTAGCTCCCCACAATGAACCCTAGAAGTACAGCTTAATCATGTAAGGTCTTGGTGTCTCCAGCCACTGGACAGCTTGCTTTTTAGCCAAATCGATGCGTTAGAGGCCAGGAAATGTGTAGCCATCGAGATCGAGGCGCAGCATGACATGACAACAGAGAATTTGGCTCGAAAAAGTAACCCTAGGGCTGGATGTCGGAGGAGGCAAGAAGGAAAAGGCATACAGTATATGGCTGGGTCAGTCCTCGATCCACACCTTTTGGTGTTGGGTTCAGAAAATCAACCGATTTTCTAAATTCATTTCCGTAAGGAAATTAATTCAGAAATCCTTTATCATAGGAAAATTTAATAAAAAACATTTCAATTAAATTTTGTTATATACTATTTTGATCAGAAAAATACAATGAATCTTAATCTAAAATAAAATTATGGTTTTTGTGAGTAAGATTTCAAATTTTGCCTAATCACTCTAAAATCTTAATCTTAATTAGTGAATATTAAATTTCTTTGTTTACCAAATTTCATAATTATGGTTTCTAAATGTTCATATGACAGAGGAGAACCTAATTATGCTATTGAAAATATTTTAGTAATTGTAAGTTTATTAATCACCTCTTAATTGTCCTAACCTTAATTAATGCCTAATTAATTTATTTAAGCTCTGATTTTGGAAAACTCAGTGTCATTCATCTTCTTATGCCTTTTAGAACCTAGTGGTAAGCTTAGATCCCATTTACATGCTCTAATTTTTGTAATCACTTTTCTTAACCCTAAAATGTGATTAGTGCTTGTTGGGCCTATCTTGATAATCAAGTATTAATCCTTTCATTAAATAATAATAAACCTATTATAATTGATTAGGATCAATTTGGATCCCTAAATCTCCAAACCCCCATTTTAACCCTTGAGAGGGGTATTTTGGTCATTACAGTCAAATGTTGGTTTAAGTCCTTGAACCTTAGAAGTCTATTCAAATTCCTTAAATTAGTAAGATAATTGATTAAGTTCATTTAAAAACTCTTAAACTTGGAGAATGGAATCCTAAATGCATATAGCTTTAATTTCTCCCAAAATCTACTTAAGAAATTTATTAAGATCCTTAAGGTAGTTCTTAGACCTTCAATATTTCCTCATTGGGTGAAAGTTAATGCTTATAAAATTAGTACTAACTAAATTAACTTGTTATTAGAACATTCCAATATTTTTCCTAAGCCTATGCCTTAAGAAATTCTTAAGCCTAACCTTAGTTAAGATCTTAATTATTTAATCTCAATCCTTAGATCTTATATTTTAATATCTTAGTTCTATTGAGTGATTAAGCCACTCAATAGATGGAGCCTTCTTAGTACTTATAACCTTCATCAATTTGCATTCTTAAAGATCCTTCAAAAATCTCTTGAGTGCATAATTCCTTAAACTCTCTTCTTTTAGCCTAAGTGATCTCAATTCTATTGAATAATAAAGTAATTCAATAGATTGAATCTAGTTCTTAGATTTATGAGTTTAGCTTGACTATTTTGTCTTACGACCTTTGATTTCAGCCTTTCTAGATTAATATCTTTTCATCAATCTTACAGTCCTTATAATTCTCTAACTTAAGGGTGAGATTTATGTGTGAAACCTTAGATCCTTAGATATTATCATCTTAGATTTGGAGTTTAACTTTAAATCCTTGAGTTTTGATTTTCTTGATCAAGACTGGTTATGGGTCATTTAAATACATCAATTAAGTCATTTATTAATTATTTAACCTTTGTAGATGACATTTCTTATTATGAAATTAGAACTAGTTAAGCTATAATAATTAACCTTTAAGGTCGTAAATTTGAGATTTTACTAGATAGTTAAATATTGAAGATCCTAAGCTTGTATTCTTTCGAAATAAATAGAATGAATTAAATTAGATAATAGCAGATGTCACATGTGTTTTAGTAAAGTCTTGCTTACTTTGACTTTGTTGTTTTTCACACTGACAGATTGGGATTATGAAATTAGAACTAGTTAAGCTATAATAATTAACCTTTAAGGTCGTAAATTTGAGATTTTACTAGATAGTTAAATATTGAAGATCCTAAGCTTGTATTCTTTCAAAACAAATAGAATGAATTAAATTAGATAATAGCAGATGTCACATGTATTTTAGTAGAGTCTTGCTTACTTTGACTTTGTTGTTTTTCACACTGACAGATTGGGAATACAAGTCTGCATTCACACGCAAGTGCACGTCCACTGAGAATGGTGTGTTTTGTTACTATAGTATATTTTATTTTTTTGAAGTTTAAGGAATGATTAATTATTTGATTTTAGTTCTAATTTTAGCAATCAAAGTTTCTTAGATTAGAAACTGCTTATTAAGGAAGTAGGGAGAGTTGGGTTTAGCATGCAATTCATTAAGGGTTTGTGTGAGTACTTTTCTTTATCAACTTTTAGTATCAAATGATTTAGATGTTTGAATTATAATCAAGAAACTTAATCTTCTCCAGGGTGTCCCCCAATTGTATTAAGTTTTGCTTAGTGCTCAGAGATGAACATGAGACAGTTTAATCTCAACACATAGACCATCATGTGACCATTTTTGGTTGAATTTCATACTTATGTTTAAGTTATTAAATTCAAAGTTTTAGTTAGTTCTCACATGAGTTTGATTCCACCGATGGCTCACATGCATCACTTCTAGGCTTAGCTAAGAGAGAGCAATTAGGCTAAGTAGGCTATGTCACATCACCGACAAGCACACATTGTAAATTAATCCTCGTGTAAGCCTATGATGAGCTATGGATCTCAATAGGTGGCTCTTGGCTCACACGCATCAACTTCTCAGCTTAGCCAAAGAAACTATGCTATGACGCTCATAGATCTTATTACTAGGCTCTAGGCAATCGTGCACATATTCTTCGTATATGCTAATAGTAAGTTGTGGAGCTCAAAAAGTTAATATTATTTTATTGCTCTGTTCATACCCTTAGATCCGAGGATTTGCATTGATCATCCTCGCACGGCAAATGCTGTCACTGACATTCGCGGCGAGGACGCTAAATATGCAAACCCTTAGTTCTAATAGAATCACTAGCTTGATGATTTAGCGCTAAAATATTTATCTTCTTAAAATGTAAACAAGCAAAATAGTTCATCCAAGCATTCTCCACATCATTCAATTAACATATTGACTAAATAAAGTATTCATTAACAAATTCAGAGTACAAACACTTTTTCCCTTAACTTATTACATGCATGTGCCCAACCCTCCCCAAGGAGGGTTTAAGCTTCCATTGAAAAGGAAAGACAAGAAAAGCAATTAAGAACTGAGAGAATTTTCATATCTCTTATAGAAAGAAAATGATTTGAGTTTGAGATACAATACTTAAATGATTTGATTTAACTGGTGAATGTGACACCGGTTCCTAGTATTGTATCTAAAACTCAAATCATTTTCTTTTCTGTAAGAGACAAAATGCACTCCATTTTTAATTGTTTTTCTTGTCTTTCCTTTTCAATGGAAGCCGAAACCCTCCTTGGGGAGGGTTGGGCACATGCATGTAATCAGTTACGGGAAAAAGTATTTGTACTCTGAATTTGTCAATGAATACTTTATTTAGTTAATATGTTGATTGAATGATGTGGAGAATACTTGGATGAACTGTTTTGCTTGTTTACATTTTAAGAAGATAAAAATTTTAACGCTTAAATCATCAAGCTAGTGTTTCTATTAGAACTAAGGGTTTGCATATTGAGCGTCCTCGTCGTGAATGTCAGTGACAGCATTTGCCGTGTGAGTATGACTAATGCAAATCCTCAGATCGAAGAGTATGAACAGAGTGATGAAATAATAATGACTCTTTGAGCTCAACAACTTACTATTAGCTTATGCGAAGATTATGTGCATGATTTCCTAGAGCCTAGTGATAAGCTTTATGAGCATCGTAGCATAGTTTCCTTAGCTAAGCTAAGAAGTTGATTCATGTGAGTCGAGAGCCATCGATTGAGCTCAATAGATTGTGCTAGATTTACATGAGGATTAAGATGTGATAGTGTGCTTGTGGGTGATATGACATAACCCATTTAGCCTGATTGCTCTCTCCCTTAGCTACGTCTAGAACTAACGCATGTGAGCCATCGGTGGAATCAAGCTCATGCGATAACTAACTAAAACTACGAATTTAATAACATGGACGTAAGTTTGAAATTCAACTAAAAATGGTCAGGGTCTATGTGCCGAGATTGAACCGTCTTGTGTTCATCTCTGAGCACTAGGCAAAACTTAGTATAATTGGAAGACACCCTGGAGAAGATTATGTTTCTTGATTATAATTCAAACATCTAAATCATTTGATACTAAAAGTTGATAAAGAAGAGTACTCACACAAACCCTTAATGAATTGCATGCTAAAACCTAACTCTTCCTACTTCCTTAACAAGAAGTTTTTAATCTAAGAAACTTTGATTGTTAAAATTAGAACTAAAATCAAACAATTAATCAATCATCAAATATTAATAAATCAAATATACTTTAGTAATGAAACATACTGTTCTCAGTGGATGATAAATCTTAGAACTTCACAATTCCATATTACTTCAGACGTGCACTTGCATGAGAGCGCAGACACGTATTCCCAGTATGAAAAGTTTTTGGCTCTATTGTCAGGGAACAAACCCAGGTCATGCGCTTGACATACAAAAATACTTACCACTATTTGAGATTTTACTGGATAGTTAGATTTTGGAGATCCTCAGCTTTTATTATATCAGAATAGATAGAATAAATTAAATTAGATAACAACAGATGTCACATGTGTTTTAGTAAGGTTTTGCTTACTTTGACTTTGCTATTTTGCACACCTTATATTTGAGCCTTATACTTTGAACATATATAGATGAATATAGAATGTGCAATAAGGATTCTATATCAAATTTTGAATGCATATATATATATATATATATATTTAAATTTAATCAGCACATTCAGTATCTTTAGTTATTAGTTTAATAGAGTGTGTCCTAGTTAGTCTGCCTCTATAGTTCTATTCTTTTGCATTAGAATGGACTGGGTCTAGTGTTGTGACTAGCTAGAAGACACATGTGTGATTCTACAGTCTGGCTCAATCTATCTCTGTTGTTAGCAAGATGATACATGTGGGACTTTTTATTCAGTGTCTTAGTTTAGCTAATATTTTTGCTATGGTTGTACTAATTTGGGCACATCTCTAAATTTTAGTGATTATTTTGTTTCAGTGACTATGTTGGCGAGCTATTCTATTGCAGCATGTCTACTTGTTACTTTTTGTTCAGCACATTTTAATACTATTTCAATATTTTCTTTACCATTGTTTATAAGATGGTAGATTTGATTTCATATTATGCTCTGTTCTATTTTACTTTAGCTCAAATTTACTTTCTGTTAAATTAGCATAGTCCAGATGATCATTTGCATATTTAGGACTTTCTTTTAGTTATTTTCAATCTTATACACGTTGCCTAACCTTATTGCAGCTTCAGGTTGAGGTATATTTCTTTACATACTTTATTTTCTTAAGTTATAAATGCTTTATTTATAGTTATCCTATTTTCTTTGTTGCTTGTTGCACCTTCTAGGCACTTAAATATTCATTTAATGTAATATCTTAAAACATGTAATTTCATTAAATAAACCAAAAATGTACTTAGATAATTATCTAACGTAAGCTTTTATTTTCTTGGCCGGGGCCCTGACAATGTACCGATAATATCGGATTTAGAGTTGGCTGTAGAGGTAGCTTTAGGTGAGGAGCTTAGCCAGGAGGAGGACCTTCCTGCTATTACTGAAGCTTAACTAGTTTTATTTTCTAGTTGTCAGGATGAGTGTGTCTTTCCCTTAAATTTTAATTCAATCTTATAATAATTAATAACAAAGATGCCTTTACTTTTATGCACTTTTACATTGAATTGAGCTATTGTACTTTTCCTTCTGCACTAGGGGAATGGATGTTATACATATTTTGCTTGTGTACTCTATTTTTCTTTGTATATATTGATGAACGAATTACAATTATAGGTGGTATATTTCACGATTATCATTGGGTTGGGCTGAAAGCCTAACTCGGCTATAGTTGAGAAATTGACACAGTGACCACTCTACCGTAATCATGTTAATATTAATATTAACATGACTATGACAGGGACAGGGTCCATAGGTTAAGAAATGTACTTAATGAGAACTAATTATGGTTTAAGCTCATTAGGGAGTGATTAGCAAACTAAACTTTAGAGAATGATAATTTAAACTACAATTAGGTTCTACACCATCTTGGGGTTATTAGACACCTTAAACATAAACATCATAATACTAATAATCTAAATAGTCACTAATTAAGCTTTGAGTAATTAGTGAGTAATTAATATAATTAAGCGCAAGAATTTTTTTTTTATACAGACATATTTTTCTCTGTCTACTGAACATATAGATATTTTGATTTGGCTAAGTTTTTTGAGTAATTAAGGTTTAATTAGAAATTATAATCACAATATGTTGCATTCTTTTGTAGATTAGTGTTCTACATATTTTCCTGATCAGAATCATGTATAAGTTTACTTGATTTGGAGTTTAGTTGATCAAAATTTTGCAATAATGAAAATTAAATTAATTTTCTTAAGTTAGAATCATAGCCAAAATTCTTTTAATGCAATATTTTTCCCATTCCAACCCTTGGGTCTTGTCAGGTTGACCAAAACCTGATGAGCTTAGACAACTCAGAACTGCACGAGCTGCGATGTTCATCTCCTTCACCTGACACTGGGTGTGGGAGAAGGGATTTAGGGTTTGCTTCAAACCTTAAATTCCCACAATATAGATCAAATCATATTGCATATGAGCTATCAAAAAGATCTTATGAATGAGCTCTACACAATCATTTAAGAAGTATTAAATGAGGTGTAGTGAAGTAGTAGAACCTTATTTCCACAAGACAGTGTGCCAAATCTAGGTGTTATTTAGGCCAATTACTAATCAAAATTATGGGTGTGCCAAATCTTGCTAAGATATGTTCTTTTAGGAATTTGGTCACTATTTTTGCATTGTTATTCACACAAGTAATTGCCTCAACCCATTTTGAAACATGCTCAACTCCCACTAGAATGTAAGTGTTGGATTTGGAGGTAGGAAATGGGCCCATAAAATCAATACCCCAAACGTCGAACAACTCAACCTAAAAAATTCCATTTAGTCGTAGCTCATCTCTCTTTCCTAGATTCACGGTTCGTTGGCACTTATCACAGCTTTTGATAAACTCAACTGCATCCTTGAATAATTAAGGCCAAAAGAACCCCGATTGCAGTACCTTAGCAGCTGTGCATTCAATCCCATGATGACCTCCATAAGGGAATGTGTGGCAATGATAAAGGATATTGTTCACTTTAAATTTAGGCACACATCTCCTCAAGAGTTGATCAGCACAATATTTGCAAAGGAAAGGATCATACCAAAAGTAGTTTTTAATGTCAGCAAAAATTTTTTGTCTTTGCTGAAAAATCAACTCTTTTCGTATAATCAACAAACCAAGGAGGTCTACTCACAGCAACAGTGTAGAGTTGCTCATCGGGAAATGTTTCACAAATCTCCGCTCCTTCTTCATGATCAAGATGGGTTAATCTTGAGAGTTGGTTAGCCGCCATATTATCACAACCCTTTTTATCATGAATTTCAAGACCAAACTATTGTAGAAGCAAAACTTAGCATATGAGGCGTGGTTTTGCTTCTTTTTTTTGAAGAAGGTATTTAATTGCCATGATCTATGTATTCAATTATTTTTGACCCAATGAGATAGGATCTGAATTTATTGAAAGCAAAAACAATTGCTAGCATTTCTTTATCAATGTTAACATAATTCCTTTGGGCCTCATCCATTAGTTTACTAGCATAATATATTGAATAGAGAGTTCTCTCTCTCTCTGCTGACCTAAGATTGCCCCTACAGCAGGATCACTAGCATCACACATTATTTTGAATGGGAGATCCCAAGGGCAAAAATTATGGGGGCTAAAATTAAGGCAGATTTTATTGCATTAAATCCCTTCACACAGCCTTCATCTAAGTTGAACTCCACATCCTTTTCTAGAAGACAACACAATAGTAAAATTATTTTGGAAAAGCCCTTAATAAATCTTTAATAAAATCCCACACCCAAGGAAACTTCTTATTCCTTTTGCATTAGTAGGTGGTGGCAGTTTTCAATCACTTCAACATTTGCCTTGTCCACCTCAATTCCTTTTCTTGAGATTAGATGACCCAGGACTATTCCTTCTTCTACCATGAAGTGACATTTTTCCCAATTCAAAATTAGATTTGTGTCTTCACTACATGTTGACATTTCTTATTGCATTTCAGAATGATCTAAATTGAATTTATACTCTAACTATTTCTCATTTTCATTATTTTTTTGAGTTAAAGTTTCTTCATTACAAATCAGCACTTCTTTAGCTTAATCTTTTATCTGTTCATTTATGACAACTTCTTGGATGGTGTTAGCTAATTGTTGCAATATAAATTCTAACTTAGCCTCAATTGATTTACATATATGCTCTTGATCTTCCAGATTAAACTTGTGCCTAATCAAGGTTGGTTCAATTTTGTGCAAATTATTATTCACATAACCACTAAAATCTTTCACCGATTCTTCTAAATAAGACTGCTCACCGCCAGTTTGTGTTATTAATGTTCATATTAGAGTGAGTGTAATTGTGTTGCAAGTTGTGATCAAACTTAATGTCATTAATTTATTTTATTTTTGAAGGTGCAAAAGGGTTGTTTGCATTACAATCAGAACTCGAATGTATTCCCCTGCACCACCTGCACTAATTTTGATTTTTATTGTGCATGACCGTGAGATTTGAGTACTCCATATATAAAAATAAAATCATTAAAATCTAATAGAAAATTAAATCAAAGATATAAAAAAATATATATGTAAAATAAAGATAATTCTAAATCACTATTTACTGATAGATTATCCTTAATACAAAACAAGAACCATTCCCCAGCAATGGCGCCAAAAACTTGACATACCTAAATTTTATGTCTGCGCTTGCACGCAAGTGTACGTGGTCCGAAGTAATAATATGGAATGGTAAGTTCCAGATTTATATCGTCCACAGGGAATGGTGATTTTGTTACTAAGTTTTATCTATGTTCAATAATGTTTAAGCAATTTGTATTTTGATTTTGGTGTGGTTCCTAATTTAACAAAGCAAAGATTAAATTGAAGATACTATTTGATTTAAGAAGAGAGAGATGGGGGTTCATTATGTGACTCGTAAGGACTCAGTGTTGTAATCATGTTATTGAAATTCATAAAGTAATTTTACTATGCCTAATCAATCAAGTGAACATTGCCTTCCTTAGATTGGTCCTCTAATTCTAATAAGTTCATATCTAGTGCACAAGAAGAACACCCTAGGGGTTCTACCTCGGTACATAGATTCTTATGCGATCATAGTTAGTTTAATTTTAATTTCCTATGTCTAGGTTACCAAAACATTCTAATAATTCAATAGATCTCATAAGCTTTGACTCCCACCAATCAGCGTCGTGCACTACACACGCTATTTAGCTAAGGGAGAGGATTCATAGGACTCAATTGACTATGTCACATCATCCATGGGTGTTCGATGATCTCTCCCTCCTTCTACTTTGCTAAGCCATAGAGTATGATTGGAGGGGGCTTGGCTCACAAGCTTCAACTTCTCAAATGAGTTGAAGGAGTGGTGCTAATGGGCTTGAGAACTTGTCACATAGCTCTCAGCTCTATTGCACTCACTCCTTGCTCTAATCCAATTAGTTAACATTGAAGCACAAGTCTTTAAATGTCTTATGCAAAGATTTTCATTCCAGATTTAGTTTATTAAGGATTTACATTTGATAATCATTCCAGGAATTCAACAAAAATAAATAACAATTCAGCTCAAATTTTATTCATTATAAATTCAACATACAATACCATACACCTTACTTAGCACATAATTATAGCCCAACCATCTCTAAGGAGGATTTATCCTTCCATTAAAGTTTCAAGATAGCAAGAGATATAAAAGAACATGAACCTTGATATTGGTTCACAAATAAAGAAAGCAAGATAGGGATGAGAAATAGTACTAAGAATAGCCTTAATTTTCTGGGGTTCTCTTAGTTCTTTATCTTTCCTTCTCTTCTATTCTCTAAGTTCCTTTGCTTCACTTCCCTCTTGAACTTGCAAGGTCATTCTGAACTTTCTTTCCTAGAGAGTTCTCCTTCTCTTTCCCACAGTAACTTATAATTTGGATCAATGAATGTCAAAATTGGGAACCCTCATTTAGTTTCAAAATGGTATTTATATAGGGATTTTTGCAGCCTTGTGCATAAAGTATATCTAACCCTTCCTCTTCCTTGAAATAATGGCAAGCCATTTAATATTATTCCTTTATTCCTCTTGGATACAGTGGGATTTATTGCTTTTGCAGTTTCCAATTGGTTGGAGAATGCCAATGGTTTGAATTTTTTGCCATCTCTATATTGTCATTAATGCCTTGACCTGGGAAAAACTACGTCGGTCATCGTGGCACACTGTAGTGGTTGCATCTCATTCCTGCTGTGCATGGCTCCAGACATATTGTTTATTGGGGATCTACCATAGAGCGCTGTATCATCATCATTCGAAACACTGGTCCACTGCATCGCGCTGTAGCGAGTCAAGTTAATTCAGATTCTCACCACGGTGTGCTGAGGTGGTTTGAGTTTCGAATTCACTGTTCAATTAATTTTTCCCCATGATTTATATAGTTTATCTGAAATGATGCTGCGACTCGCTGAAGCGCGCTAGGGCGCACTGCAGTGGACTCCTTCGAGGTCTGCGTTTTATTTTAGTGGAGCCTAGCGCGCTGTGGCGTGCTGGAGGGCTTAATATTTCAAAATTTACTGTTTAATTAGTTTCCTTATAGTTCAAAATAATATTCTGGAATGTCGTCGTGGCCCACTGTGGCGCGCCACAGTGGTTTTCTTCTAGAATTTTCTTTTTTTCTCTAGATTGTCTTTGCTCCAGCTTTCTCTTGAAAATTATTGAATTTATTTCAAAGTATGCTTGTTTATGTGATGATTTGTATATTTTTCTTCCTTTATTTTGCTATAAATATTGGATTTATCAATAGGAACAACTTCCTTCTTTTCTCCCAATATTATTATGAGATACGCACTGCATCCCTTTCTGACTAATCTTTCTGCTTTCATTGCATTAATCAATGATGCTTGGGTACTAAATCTTTGAATGAAGGTTTCTAATTGACTTCCACTGCCCAAAGTGATTTTCTTCTCTTGGCAGTTTATGGAAGCACCGTGCTTAATTAGCCAATTCATGCCCAGAATTATATCAAAATTTGCAATTAGTAATATAATTAATTTAACTCCATATTTTTGTTCACCAAAAGGAATTTCTATTTTGCAAAATTGATGGGATTGCATACGGGCACCGAAAAGTAACCCGATGCTCAACAAGTTTGCTAGTTGATTGGTTGGTAGCTTAAGAGTTTTCACCCAACTTTATGATATGAAGGAATGACTTGCTCCAGTATCAAAAAGAATGTTACAAGATTTATCATTTATCATTAAGGTGCCTAAGATTACAATAACTTAACAAAAATTACTACTCAAACATTCAAAAATATTGAAATAGCAAAGACTAAATAAAATTAATTTAAGATATACCTGAAATGATATCATTATCTTCAGGTGCAGATGCGGGAGTCAACATGTATATTCTTGCAGGAGTTGTAGGTTGTTTACCCTGGGGCCGCTAGCCTTGGCAATTATAGGCTAGCTTTTGGCAGGTACAACTACTTTAGTATTGAATGTTGAAGTTGAGGCTGGCATCACAGCCAAGGCAGGTTCTCGGTTGATTGCTGGTTGTGCATGAAATACTTGTTTGCGATGGGAGTGGTCGATGAGCACTCCATCAATTGTTGTATTAGAGCTGCAGTCAGAATAACGGTGGCCCTTCCAACCACATGTAAAATACACACCACCAAAGTGGTAGCATTTCCCATATGAATGGTATTTCTTACATTTATAGTTCTGGGGTTGGGATTGTTCAGCTTCGATGTTATAGACTCTCGCTATCTTGCGATGACCAAAGTGCTCCTTCCTCGGTTGCACAAATGCAACCTTGCGCTTCTGGTTCATCTGACATTGAAATCCTTCTTGGAGACGAGCCACCTCCATCAAGTATTGATTTGGCAAGACACTAAATGAGCTTTTATAGAGTCCCTCAGCCCTTTCAAGAATCGATGGCACCTAGCCGCCTCAGTTCTAACCAGGTCCGAAACAAAAAGCAATAGTCTCCAGAACTCCTGTTCATAGTCGAACATGAATTTGTTTCCTTGTGCAAGATGGAGGAGTTCATCCTCTAGGATTGCCTGAGCTGATGGTGGAATGAATGCCTAGCGTAATGCGTCCAAGAACATATCCTATAGGATATCTTCTAACTCGTAATCTGTGAACTTACTATTCTGCTCATTTTCCTACCAGTACTCTGCTTCCTCTTGAAATAGGTGAGTGACCAAGCGAATAGCTTTCAAATTTGGATGTTTAATACTGGACAAATTCTTCTCAATTATCTTTAACCAGGTAACAGTATCCATGGGGTTTAGAGCCATGTTGAAGGTAGGCATCCTTAGATGTAGAAAACTGTAAAGAATTCCATCTCCTGAGAAGTGGGAGGAAGATGGAGCTCCTAATTGTGGAAGAGATTGCTGACAGACACTTAATATAAGGGCACGAGTTTCTTGCACCTATTGCGCATTGCTTTCGATCAGAGCTTTCATCAAACTAGCCGCATGATATAGGACGGGGTGAGGACATGTAACATAATCAAATCCACCAATTAATTAACAAAATTAACCTTGTATATTTAAGTTACTAGAAGATATGCGAATCGCTTGTTGAGAATAAAGAGAAGTGTTGTAAGCGTTCACAAGTAATGAGAGCTAGGATTAAACGAGCACACTTGTAAGGTAGGAGGAAAGAAAATAAAAATAAATGAAGAAGATCTTACGGGAGCCTTATTACCGAATATGCCGCTTATGATAAAGAATATTAACTTCTACGAGCAGTCCTTCACCGCAGATCGAACCTTCTTTCCTTGGAACTCCTTCTCCAAGAATTGTAAACCACACCTCAAGAGTCTTTCTCTTAAGAATGAAGCTCACATAACACAAAGAAGAAGAGAGTATTTTTTTATATCACTTGCAATGCCATAATACATGTGAGGGTGGCCAATTTATAGCCATAAAATACATACCAAATGACCATAAAACCTCTTAACCAACCTCTCATGAAGGACTAAAGTATACTTTCCACTAAAATACCAAAAAAACTATATACTTACTCTCTCATGAAGGACTAAAATATCATTTCACACAAATGATCAAATAAACCATAAACCAACTCTCTCATGAAGGACTAAAGTGTCATTTTACATAAAAAACTCACATGACAATATATGGGCTAGGATGAAGGCCCATTTATGAAATAAATACAAAAGCCCATAGGACTCAAAAATAGAAAAATAAAACATAGTACCATTAAACTAATTTATGATCTGGCACGTCAACGATGATTTCGTTGATGCCCTGCATCAGCACTCCCCGGCTTTGAAGGATTCACCTCTGGTGAATGAAGCTCATTATATTCTTGAAGTATATCTGAATCAAGTTGCTGTAGTTCTTCATGTGTCAACCAAGAGTCTTCTAAAGGTGAAAGGCCTTTCCATCAAATGAGATATCTTTGAACCCCACCATTAGTACTAGCAATTATTTGATCATCAAGTATTTGGGACGGATGATGAGAACGGAGGCGACGAGTCGGTAGTGGCAATGGTAATACTGGTTCTTTGTTTTGTGGTTCCTGAAGGTTAGTAATACAAGTAGAAGCATCCAATATATCGAAAGAAGCATAATCATGGTACAATGTAAGGTTTGCCACATTGAAAACTGGAGATGTTCCAGCATCATTCGGAAGATCAACTTCATAAGCATTTTCATTGACGTTTCTTAATATCTTAAAAGGTCCTGCTCACCTAGCATTCAACTTTTTGAATGTTCCTATTGGAAATCTCTCAGATCTCATCCTTATTAGCACCTTGTCACCTTCTTGAAATTCAACAATGTTTCTTCGCTTATCTGCATTAATTTTATACTTATTGTATGTAATGGTTAATTTATGTTAAATTTCTTGGTGGAGATCATGCATGCTTTGAGCAAATGATGATGTAAACTCACTAGCTCTATATGTTATGGTAAGATCAATTAAGTCGATTGGTTTTCGTGGCTCATAACTAGTTACAATTTGAAAAGGACTTTTACCAGTAGATCTATTAATTGAACTATTATAAACAAACTCAGCAGTGGGTAATATAAGATCCCAGCTAGCAGAATGGTCTGAGATTAAGCATCTAAGCAGATCTCCTAAGCTTCTATTTATCACTTCTATTTGACCATCTGTCTGTGGATGATATGCTGTCGAAAAATGAAGTTTTGTGCCTAGTTTCTTCTAAATAGTCTTCCAAAAATAACTCATAAAGCGTACATCTCGATCAGACACAATTGTTTTAGGTAAACCATGTAACTTGACTACTTCACAAAAAAATAATGTCGCAACATGAGATGCATCGGAAGTTTTATAGCATGGAATAAAGTGTGACATCTTAGAAAATCGATCAACAACTACAAGAATAGAGTCGTAGTGTCGTGTTGTGCGAGGTAATCCTAGTATAAAATCCATACTTATGTCTTCTCAAAGTTTATGAGGAATAGGAAGAGGAGTATAGAGTCCAGAATTATTCTGCTTTCCCTTTGCAAGTTGGCATACACGACATCAATAAACTATATGAGCAACATCTCTCTTTAGACTAGGCCAATAAAATTGATCTTGAATCATTGCAATAGTTTTGTCACACCCAAAATGTCCTGCAATTCCTCCTGCATGTAGCTCGTCAATGAGAAAAATACGAAGAGAAGAATCAGGAATGCAAAGGCGTGTTCCATAAAAAAGATATCCATCTTGAAATTGGTGATTTGCATCAATAACTCGCCCCTTTTCAGATAATGAAGAATAAATTTGACCAAAATATTTGCATGTAGAGTAATCAAAAATCATTTTATCAAACCCAATTACTTTTACTTTCATTGTATGTAAAAGGAGAAACATGCGACTCAAAGCATCTGCGACTTTATTCTCAATACCGGCTTTATGCTTTAAAACAAAAGTGTATTCCTGTAAATATTGAACCCATTTAGCATGACGAGCACTTAACTTTTTTTGAGAGTTTAAGTATTTAAGGGCTTCATGATCAGAGTAAAGAACAAATTCACGAGATAAAAGGTAATGTCGCCAGTACCGTAGAGTTTGAACAACTGCATAAAACTCACGATCATATGTGGAATATTTTTGGCGGGCATCATTTAACTTCTCACTTAAAAAGGCTATCGGATGACCTTCTTGTTTAAGCACTCCACCTATTCCTACCCCAGAAGCATCACATGAAACTTCAAAAACTTTATCAAAGTCTGGCAACTTCAATATTGGTGGACTAGTGAGATGCTCTTTTATTTCAGTAAAAGCCTTAGTGGCTGCAGAAGTCCATTTAAAATCACCTTTTTTTAGGCATTGTGTGATAGGTACCATGATGGTATTGAACCCATGAATGAACCTTCTATAAAATGTGGCCAACCCATGAAAACTCCTAACATCATGAATGGATCTTGGTGTAGGCCATTCTTTAATTACTTTTATCTCTTCAGGATCAGCTGAGACTCCTGGTTTGAAACAATAAATCCTAAAAATATGAGAGATGAAGTCATGAAAGAGCATTTCTTCATATGAATATAAAATTTTTCTTGACGAAGTGTTTCAAATACTTTTCTTAAATGACTTGGATGCTCTTCTTGGGTCTTGCTAAATATTAAAATATCATCAAAATACACAACTAAAAAGACTCCAATATAAGGTTGAAGTATATGTGTCATGATGCGCATAAATATACTAGGAGCATTAGTTAAACCAAAAGGCATAACTAACCATTCATAAAGGCCATTTTGTGTTTTAAAAGCAATCTTCCATTCATCACCATCACGCATTCTAATTTGATGATATCCACTTCGAAGATCAATCTTTAAAAATATTATAGATCCAACCATCATATCAAGCATGTCATCCAACCTTGGAATAGGAAATCGATACTTAATGGTGATCTTATTAATTACCCTACTATCAATACACATGCGCCAAGTTCCATCTTTCTTAGGTGTAAGAAGTGCTGGAACAGCACAAGGGGACAAGCTCTCACGAATGAATCCTTTGTGTAATAAATCATCAACTTGGCGCTTAAGTTCAGCATGCTCAATTGGATTCATTCGATAGTGTGGCAAGTTGGGCAAGGTAGATCCAGGTACCAAATCGATAGCATGTTGTATGTTTCTCAATGGGGGTAGTTCACTAGGAAGTTCTTCAGGACATAAGTCTTGAAATTCAGTCATAAGTTGAGTGACTTCATAGAATTGATTTGAATTTTCATTCCCTTTTAAAGATTCCATAACAATAAGAGCATAGACAATATTATTTTCACTAGAATGCTCAAACTCTTGCCTACTAGTTATAGTTAAAGGTCTCTTCTCTAATGGTGAAGAAGAGTCTTTTGGATTCTCAATCAAAAGTTCCTTTGGCTTTGCCGGGTTTAAGATAATTTTCTTTCCACCAAACATAAAGACGTAAGTATTAGCTCGTCCAAAGTGAGTAACGTCTAAGTCATATAGCCAAGGTCTCCCTAAAAGTATATGTGCAACATCCATAGGGAGAACATCACACCAAATGCGATCAGAATAGGTTGCTAAGTTGAGGGGAATAAGACATCTTTGGGTAATAGAGATACTAGTCTTATCTACCCATACAACCTTATATGGTTGTGGATGAGGCTCCGGGCTTAGTTTCATTCTTACTAATGCACTAGATGAGACAACATTCATGCAGCTACCACTATCAATTATAAGTTTGCAAGACTTATCTCCACTTTTAAAGTAAGTGTGAAAGATATTTGTTCGTTTCCAATCTGTATTGGTTTGGGGGGTAGCTAAGACACAATGAACTACTGTTAAATGTGAATTAATTAAAGCTTCATCAGCATCACTAGCATCTACAATGGATCAGACTCAACATCATTACCTTGTTGATCATCTAGTAATTCTGGATCGATGGAGTCTACATGAAGATTCCTATGTGGACAATTATTTGCATAATGTCCCGTCTTTCCACAAGTAAAACATGTGATGATTGATTTAGCATTTGAATTTCTAGATATGGGTTTTACTCTTTGATCATTTGGTACTTTAGTAACAGATGGTGGTGGTTAATTTGGCTTAAGAGGTGCACCTTGCACATTGTTAAATTTGCGTTGAGAAATTGGCCTTAAGTATTGTTCTATTTGGAGGGCTCTTTGAAATGCTTCTTCAAGTGTATACACCTCTCGAGTCAACATCTCTCAACGAATGTCAGGTCTTAATCCAGCTCGAAACCTAGCTATAGTTGATCTAGAATCTTCAATAGTATCACAGCGAATTAATAACTCATTAAGACGAGTCATATAATCTGCAATACTCATAGATCCTTGCCTAAGAGTTATGAGTTCATCTAACAGCTGGTCTTGAAATATTGAAGGAAGATATTTTTGCTTGAGCATCTCTTTCATTTCTTCCCAAGATCTTACAAATAATTGGCCTGATCGTTGTTCTTATTGTTCTAGATTTACCCAGTAAATTTTAGCATGACCAACAAGTTTCATACTAGCAAATCTAACCTGATGATTTCCAGACATTGTCATCCAATCAAAATACTGATCCATTTCTACAGGCCAATCAGAAAAAATTTTAGGATCAAGACGCTCATCAAAGGTCGGAGGGTCTACTCTAACCTTTCTAGTAATGTCTATATCTTGGTCATGTTCAATGCGCCTTGTGGTGGCGTAAAATTGACCATAACCTCGATAAGGTTCTTCAAATCGTAGATGATTTTGGTTTTGTTTAAAATCTCCTAGTCGGCCCAAAGGTGCATTAGCTCTACGAAGAGTTTGAAATGGAACATCTTCTGCCTCAGGATATTCAAATAAATTATTCTGTGGAAACGTCCTATTTCTTTGTATTCCAAACGTAAGTGGGGAAGAATTTGTGTGCGGGTCATAAGGTGTATTTCGCTCACTATTTTCTGGTGGGGCATCTGGTGTCGGGTTAGATTCCTGAATTGTGTTGTTGTTATTTTTATTTTCTAGGGCGTCCAATCTTCCTATGAACTCTCTACAAGATTGTTGATAAAGAAAAGTTAAATCATCGAGCTGCTCTTGCAGATTAAGAATAACATTCTCACATCTATGACCGAACATTTGATTTTGATATGGGTGACCCTGTGAGTAGTCATAGCTATTCGAGTAGATAATGAAATAACCAACTACAAAAATTGTAAATCTCTTGTCGATTACCCAAAACCTAGATTTATAATGATAAATATAAAAACTTTTGTTTTTTTTATTAATAATTTTAATGAGGCGGATGTGAATAAATTAAAAGTAAGAAAAAAAAAAGAAATTTTTTTTTGTTATTATTATTATCTTTTTTTTTTTTTTGTTTTTTTTTTTTGGTGGCTAAGGATGATATAAATTATAATCTTACTAAATTTTAATAAAACTAATGAACCTTTAATATTTATTAAAATAAAAATTATTATGAATTAATATAGAAATGTAGGACTATATATGAGGATAAATGCTCTAATATCAATCTGATGTAGGACGGGGTGAGGACATGTAACATAATCAAATCCACCAATTAATTAACAAAATTAACCTTACATATTTAAGTTATTAGAAGATATGCGAGTAGCTTGTTGAGAATAAAGAGAAGTGTTGTAAGTGTTCACAAGTAATGAGAGCTAGGATTAAACGAGCACACTTGTAAGGTAGGAGGAAAGATAATAAAAATAAATAAAGAAGATCTTACGGGAATCTTATTACCGAATATGCCGCTTACGATAAAGAAGATTAACTTCTACGAGTAGTACTTCGCTGTAGATCGAACCTTCTTTCCTTGGAAGTCTTTCTCTAAGAATTGTAAACCACACCTCAAGAAGTCATTCTCTTAAGAATGAAGCTTACATAACCCAAAGAAGAAGAGAGTATTTTTTTATATCACTTGCAATGCCATAAAACATGTGAGAGTGATCAATTTATAACTAAAAAATACATACCAAATGATCATAAAAACCCTTAACCAACCTCTCATGAAGAACTAAAATGTCATTTCCTATAAAAGACCAAAAAAATTATATACTTACTCTCTCATGAAGGACTAAAATATCATTTCACACAAATGACCAAATAAACCATAAACCAACTCTCTCATGAAGGACTAAAGTGTCATTTTACATAAAAAACTCACATGATAATATATGGGCTATGATAAAAGCCCATTTATGGAACAAATACAAAAGCCCATAGGACTCAAAAATAAAAAAATAAAACATAGTACCATTAAACTAATTTATGATTTCGTTGATGATGATTTTGTTGATGCCCTGCATCACCGCATGATTCATTTCATCGGGTCCGCCCGAAGATGAGACCGTATTTTTAATTGGAATAGGAGCAAAAGGAGACCCTGGATTCATGATTGTGAATAAAAGTATAGATTCAGTGAATATAACAAAATTTTCATTACCATTTTATTCATTATTTTCTCAAAAGAGAAGTTACATAGTAGGCAAAATGGATAACTGCTATGAAAAAAAAGACATGATATGAGTTCTAAGACTCTAATTATAATATTCTACCCAAAAGACCACACAAAAATTATCATATGTGACTACTCAATGCTTCCTAGCTAGCCTTCTAGAAGCCCAAAACTACCATCGACTGGCTGGTCCCAAAATTAGAAGATGGTACTCGTCGAGACAGGCTGTCTCTCAGAAGGCAGTGGTTACACATTCCAACAACTCTCTAGCCATGACTGGGAGGCTTGTATCTCTGAAGAATGAATGGATAAGGATTTTGTCCAAAACTTCCACTCCACGTGGTGACACTCCTACGGCGACTCTACCATATATCCTACCGTCTAGAAAGTCATCTGCCCAATAATCTTCAAACCTTCTAAGAAAGAACGAGAATACTGACTGTGTATACTTCATACCTAAAATTTCATTTAAGAAATGGCTTAGTCTTATAAATACTTTACTTATATTTGTTGTTTTCTTTAAAGTTTGTTATAGTCCTAGGATGTCCAGTTTATGTTTTATCACGCACTATTTTAATGGTGCTTTTATATTCGTTCAACTCTTAGGATGTCCTCATTCTAGACATATTTAGTTTTCATTTCTGAGATAAGCTTGATGAACCTTAGATGCTGCTTTTCCTACACTTAGTAACTTGTGATCTTTATCTGATATAGAGAACAGATCATAAAGTAGATAAGAACAAACTCCTTATCTGACACTTTATGATCTTCTATGATACCAACTGTAGCGCCCTGCTCCATTGCCGCTTGCAATAAAAAGTAAGATAATCAAATCGGTGGCGAAGTGGTGCGCTACTCGGGAAGAGGAAATATCCCATCTCCCCAAATATCTAAAACAAACACTGAAGATGATTGACTTAACCCCAAAGGAGGGTCGAGAGTTAATACTTAAGATAAAAGTAGTATCCTTATCCTAAGTATTAGACAAATACATTCATTAGATTTAAAATATAACATGAAAGATCCAATATATGTATAAAATATCAGCATTTTCAGTATGCTAATCACATCATAATACTAAGTATAAGTAGAATATAAACAGAGCACGGAAGCTAAGCATACATCCAAAAACATCCATCACAGAACTGAAATAAAAATATTCATCTCAGAATAGAAAAGTAAATACATCTAAAAATTATTACAAATAATTTGATAAAGTAATACTAAAATAAAGTCTAAGTCCTAAACTACAATAATAAAATAAAAATAGTAAAGTTGAAGGAGAAATCTACTACGACTCCACAAACTCCTCCTGAACCTCCTGAACGCCCTCCTGACCTGGCTCCAGCTGCTCAAGATCTAGCAAATGCCGGATCCCAAAAGTACCATGTGTTAAACAATAAGTCTAATACATCAAAATTAATTTAAACAATTCAAATTATTTACATAACATTTAAATGATGTAAATAAACCTGCAAAAATACTATAAAAGTGACTGAAATTCTGAAACTGTACAAAGACTGAAGTAAAGTAAAGTTGAATGTATACTAGATACTAAAAGTGAGTAAAAATCATATATGATTTGAAATTGAGTAAACATGTAAATTTATGATGTATATCACTAAAGTCATGCATCTGAATATGCCGCAATACTGTATGCCATCGATATATAATTGAAATATCACTGAACTGCTATGAGTCGTACGGTCCAATGACTACATACATCCGATTGGAAATATAATTTACTGTGATGCCAAAGCATCCTGAGATTCCCCGATTGATGTATGCAATATTCCATAACTCATAAATCAATACTGATACTCATACATCATGCTTATGTTCATGCTCATGTTTCTTACACTACATGCCTTAAAATCCAAAAATCTAGAAAATGATTTAAATTCAGATAATGGATCAAATGCCTCTATTGTGCAGAATCCATCTAAATGGATTTTGACTTCTAGTTCTACTTTTAAATGATTTGTTTTTCTTAGAATTTTACTTAAAATCATCAGTTGTAAGGGTTGTATACACATATTTAGTATGTTTCTAGGAATGGTGAGTTTAACGCTCAATTTGTTTAAAACATACACTTATTGAAGTGAACCACGATAGGAGGCAGAACCCGGTCGCAGTTTATATCTCAAACTATGATGTTAAATACCTATATTACAAATATACTTAGTGTCTTAAGAATGGTAACTTGGAATACATAGGTTGTTTAAAACTGCACTTATCGAAGCGCACTTCGATAGGAGACAGTACCCAGTTGTAGTTTATACTTCAAACTAAGGATTTAAGTCACTAATTATAACACTCTTATGATTGAATGATTTATTCTAAGTGGGACTGTATCTGCCTAAACTTGCAGGATAGAACACAGACATAGCCCTATATTATAGTGAATCAATCAATCCTGAATATTGCAGAAGTGATCCAGCTCTATGGATATACATTACTATACTCAACTAATAATCTGAGTTCAGTCAATATTATTTAACCAATAAGGATCACCAAAGCTATGAACTCTAAGTTTAATTGAGTGAATCCTACACAAGGTTCCAAGGATATGACCAAAAGGTCACTCAAAGTAGGTTTCTACCATACGGGAGAAATTTCATTCTAAGTACTTTAGGTAATTCTACCACAAGGGTCTAAGATTAAATTCTAAAGTTAAGAAGGATCATCTAAGTTCCTACCCCAAAATGTCATAGTAAGTTCTTCCTACCTTAATGCATTATTCATTAATAAGACTCTTTAGATATTACAATATGAATCCTATTGTAAGATCATCAAGATCTTACACATCTAATATTTAGTTAAGTTCATAAGTTATCTTTATTAAGTTTTGAAGTGATTAGATTAGATTAGATAGTTTAACCCATTTGATCACGTCCAATGTTAAAATCAAGGGATAAAATCAAGAATATTATTGAGATTAAATCATATTATAAATCATTACAGTTTTATAATTATTCTCATGCTAAGAATCTTACATAGGAGAAAACCAGGGATCTCAAGCTTAAGTCTAGATGTTAAATCACATAAGTTCTTTAATTACCTTAGCATTTCTAGTTTAATAATTAGAGATCAATGCCAAATTAATAAATTATTGGAGTCATATTAGTAACATTATCTTATAATCAAGTTGATTAATTTAAGTGATTAAGGATTTAGATCTAAATCAGACAGGTTAGGGTTTAACCCCTAACCTTACCAAACTAAGACCAATGGTTGCTTTATAAATCAATGACAAATCAAATATATTATTAGTGTAATATTGATGGCAATCTCAAATTTAGATCATGTATTTTCACTTGATCAAGATCTTAAGATTCTTAAGATTTAAGTAAGGATTATTCTCAATTTGATTAATTCAAGTGTTCAAGCTACATAGAACTTATTACTAACATTCACATTACTGAAATGAATACATAAAAACATTAGTTCATAGAAATCAGAGGGTAATTAAGGCTAATCAAATCCCAAATCAAATCAAATAGATTAGCACTTAATTATAAATTCAACCATTAGATTTTTATTAAACTTGGCACTTATATTCTACAAAATCATGTAAGCAATCAAAGATTAAGTTTATTAAGTTTCATTAATTAGAAACCTTAATTTTCACTAATCATAGCTTCACAAGATTAGGGCATAATTAAGAATACAATAATCAGAAAAGTAAACAACCTAGTACATGCATTCTACAAGGAACAAGGAACACAGTGGCAATTAAATCATATAATTTGGCTAAGTATACATGCTAATCAACCATAATTAAGATCTAAAGTAATTAGCCAAAATAAGAAACTCTAACCATTAAAAATGTAATATTATTTTATATTTAGATTTCTTGCATTTTTCTGATCAATTTGGTATATAATATCATGCAGTTTGGATCAGTAGCTTAAAAGTTATTCAAATAATTCATTCTGTATTTTTCTAATTAAATTTCCCTATTATTGGATTAATTGAATTATTTTCCTTAAGAAAAATAATTCCAATTAATCGGGTTTATTAAACGGGGTCCGGCCCAAAATAAAATGCGCGGGTCAGCTCAACCCGGAGACCCGCCACTGTCGCACTGCACTGGTCACGGGTCAGCCCGACCCGCACAGTGGCATCGTCCCCGCATTGTATTCCCTCGGAAGAGGCCGATTATGGAAACCATAATCGATAAACTTCTCTACTGGTAGACCCCGTCCTGGCCTTAGGTTGATCGGAACTCCATCCCTAGACTGAGGTACGTCTATGGAGCCCGGAATCCCCTTCACAGGCTGGCTAGAACTGGTTCCTTTTTAAAATTTAAATACAAATTTAGAATTTAGCAGGTTCCTAAAATTTCAAAGAGACCTGGATACTCTTTTTGTGTATCAGACTCTTTTTCCTAAGTGGATTCTTTGAGAGAACGATTCCTCCATTGAACTTTCACCATGGGAATAGAGTGATTTCTTAGCTGCTTTTGATCACAAGCTAAGATTTTAATAGGTTCCTTCGCATAAGAAAGATCCTGTTGAAGAAAAATTGCTGGGAGTTGAATCAAATGAGAATGATTACGAAGGCATCTTGGCAGAGAGGAGATGTGGAACACATTATGAACTGCAGAAAAATCTTCAAGGAGTTTCAATATGTACGCTGGAGAACTGATCTTTTCTAAGACTTCAACAGGTCTGACGTAGCGAGTACTGAGTTTCTCAGCTACACCAAAACGATGTACACCTTTCATCAGACTAACTTTAAGGTACGCAAAATCTCCAACTTTGAATTCCAGGGCAAGATGATGAGCTTCATGATATTTACTCGGGCAATCCTGAGATGTTTTAACTCGCCCTTAGATTAACTGAACCTTTATGTTTGTTTCTTCAACTAACTCTGAGCCATATAACTGAACACTGCCAGTTTCAGACATGCTAGTGGAGTACTGCATTTTATAATATATAATGCTTCATACGGAGCCATGCCAATACTCGCTTGGAAACTGTTATTATATGCAAATTCTATCAATGAAATATGGTCTTCCTTGAAACCACTAAAATCTAAAATACACTGATGAAGAAGATCTTTGAGAATCTGATTGACTCGCTCTGTTTGACCATCAATTTGAGGGTGAAAGGAGGTACTCATGGCAAGGGTAGTCCCCAAGTCTTGATGTACTACCTGCCAGAACTTGGAAGTGAAATGGTTATCTCGATCAGACACAATAGACGTCAAAATCCCATGAAGTCTGACAATTTCCATGATATATAGCTTCACCAATTTCTCTACATAATCGGTCTGACGCATAGAAATAAAATGTGCTGATTTGGTCAGTCGATCAACAATTGATGAATCCAAGATTTTTATTGCATAATAAAGCAAAAAAAATATAAATCCTTAACTTGAACACCATGCTTTGATGTTATATCCAACCATTTTAGGGACAAAAAGAGAAAAATTGCAATTCTGGAGTAGAAGAGAGAATTTTGGGCGAAAACTGCTGTTGCGCGCCCAAGCACGCTGCAGCGCGCCATAACGGATGGAGAAAATCTAAGGAAACCTGGGAGCCATCTGTAAGTCTGGAAGAAGAACTGCTATAGCGTTCCACAGCGCGCTCAAGCGGATCAAACCCGAGAGCTTGGCTCTGCCGCGCGCCGTAGCGGGTCCAACCCGAGAGCTTGGCGCTGCCGCGCACTGCAGCGAAACCTTCCAAAATCAGATTTTGCATTCATTAAGAAGCCCTCGCTACAGTGTGTTATAGCAGATCCAACCTGAGAGCTCGGCGCTACCGCGCGCCACAGTGGGCCAATAGGGAGAAAAAGACTTGGAAGAAAAGATATAAAGGAACCCGCTACAGCGCTCCCAAGCGCGTTGCAGCGTGCTTGAGTGGAATCTTCCCAAAAGCTCGGCGCTACCGCACGTCGCAGTGGGCATCCTTGTAAAATGTATTATGTAGGAAAATTGCTGCAGCACGCCACATCACCCTATGCAGAAATTGCCCAGTTCACCGCATTTATGACTGCCTAGGGAAGACTAGGATATCAAACTATTGGCTTTCCCCAGTCATTTGGAAACTGAAATCACATTAAATTCTGCTATCTTCAAAGATAATAAGGGAATTTAGTTTAAATGATTATCATGAATTCGAGGAAGGGAAAGAAAATGCAGAATTTATGCCAAGGGGCTGAAAGGATTACTATGTAAACTACAAAATGAGACTATGATAGGGTTCCAAATATTGACACTCGTTGACCTAAAATTAGAAGCTGTTGTAAAGGGAAGTTGGAGACCTCACCAGGGAAGGAGAGTGATCCATTCAAGGGAAGGGAAGGATATACACCAAGCAATTAGAGGAGAAAATGAGAGAAGGCAAGGGAGAAAATCCAGTGAATACCAAGGGCAGTTCCTAGTATTCCTCTCAACTTACCTTCTGAATTTTCTTTAGTGTGAACCATGAAAAGGTTTAGTTTCTTGTATGTAATTTCTTGCATGTCTATTGTAATGGAGAGCTAAACCTCCTTGGGGAGGGTTGGGATGTAATCATGTGATAAGTAGGGATTTCAAAAGGGTGTTGTGTGTGAACGTACTATAATAAATAAAATGTGCTTAATTATCAATCTATATTATGTGCTTATAAATGATGGTCTAGAATGTTTGCAATTCTGTAATGAAATTAAAAGTTGTTTATAAAATGAAAATATTACTAAGTCATCTAAACAATCAAGATCTAGAGGGAATGCACATAAAGGTCCTCGCTGCAAAGAAACATCACTGAGCGAGGAATTCTAGGTTTTGAATGGAAGAAATGACTTAGTAAAATAATTATCTTTAGCACCAAAGCTCACAAATTGGTCTAGAGCATAGTTGTGTGTGTAGTTAAAGCTTAGAGCTAAGTGACAAGCTCTTGCGCCTAATTGCACAATTCCTTGAGCTCAACCAAGAGGCTGACGCTTGTGAGCCAAGAGCCACAAATCGAACTCTGCGGCTCAGCAGACATTGAAGGAGGAAGAGGGCATTGAGTACTCATTGATGATGTGACATAGTCCATGAGATTCAATGAATCTGCTTTCTTAGTTAAGCTACGTATGATGCGCAAGAAGCCAATTGGTGGAAATCAATGCTTATGAGATCACAGAACGAAAATATAAATTTTGGTAACCTAGACATAGGATTTCTAAAATTAACTTAAGGTGACCTCATAAGAATCTTTGTGCTAAGGTTGAACCCTAATGAGTTCACCTTGTGCACTGGATTTAAACTTGTCTTAATTAAAGGACCAATCTAATGAACACAAGGTTCACCTGATTAACTAGCATGATAGTATGTACGTAAAATTGCATGAGTCAAAATACAACACCTGTCCCTAACAAATCACATGATGAAATCCAAACTCTCCCTTCTTAATGAAATAGCATCTTCAATTAAGATCTCTGCATTGTTTAATTAGGAACCACCAAAATCAAAATACAAATTATCTAGACATTATTGAGCATAGACATAACTTAGTAACAAAACAACTGTTCCCTGAGAACGATAAAATCCAGAACTTACCATTCCATTATTATTTCGGACCACGTACATTTGCGTGCAAGCGCAAACACGTATTTGGGGTCTGTCAAGTTTTTGGTTGTCAGGGAATAGTTTTTAGTACTGTATTAATCTACAAGTAAATAGTCATTTAAACTTTTCTATATTTTGCATATAGCTACTATTTTTTGTAATTACACTTGTTGCTAACTGTAATGCTAATTAGATTTCTAATTTAGTTGCCTTATTGCTAAAAACTAAAAAACTTGAAAATTGAATTGCTAAAAACTATTGCTAAACGTGAAACTGTTAGAAAAACTATTTGCTAAATTGTGTTTTGCTGATTTGTGATTGCTGAAACTGTATTGTTGTACTACATTGTTGAATCTAAATTTCCTGAATTGCTGAAATTGTTGAGAATTTAGGTTGCTGAAATCTATTTGATAACTTGATTGCTGAATTGTTCTAGCTAGCTGATTCATGTTCATTTGCATGAGTAGGAGAAACTTATCTGAAATTCTATTTGATCCTAAAATTGAAAGAACCTATTTGAGAGCTAGGAGAGAACACACAAATCTATACCAATAACAAGCCCAAATGGAAAATTTAGAAGTAATCCCTGGTGAGCTATTAAAAAATAATAGGGGTAGACCTCTTAGATAATATGCCTTACCAACTGTAGGAGGGGTGCCCAATGCCATTATTAGACATGCCATTCAAGCAAACAACTTCGAAATAAACCCTTCAACTCTAAACATGGTACAAAATAATCAATTTAGTGGTCTAGCTACTGACGATCCGAACTCACACATTTTAAGTTTTCTAGAAATCTATGATACGATTAGATTTAATGGTGTTTCTGATGACGCCATTAGACTAAGATTTTTTCAGTTCTTTTTGAGAGACAGAGCAAAGGACTGGCTCAGCTCTTTGCCTAGCAAGTCTATTAGGGCTTGGGATGACTTGGTTAGAAAATTTCTAGCTAAGTATTTCGCACCTGCTAAAACCTTCAGGCTGAGAAATGAGATAGCTAATTTCTCTCAGCAAAATGGGGAAAATTTTTATGATGGCTGGGAATGCTTTAAGGACTACTTAAGGCATTGCCCCCATCATGGGTTTTCGCTGTGTATGCAAGTGCAGATATTTTACAATGGATTGAATGCATCCACATGAACTCTCATAGATGCAACCGCGGGTGGATCCTTGATTAGTAAGACCCAAGAGGAGGCCTTTAATCATCTTGAGGAAATGGCTGCAAATGCTTACCAATGGCCTAATTAAAAAAAATAGAGGCTAATCAAATAATTGAACAAAATCAAATATTAGCCCTACAAAATGAAATCAAGGCCTTAAATAATAAGATAGAAACCATGAATATGAGTAGCATTCAAGAATTTCATGGTGAATTGTGTGGATGAAATCATCCAAGCAAAAAACTACAACCTGAATAATCCTTTTGCACCCTCCCAAAATGAACAAGTAAACTTTTTGAGAAACAATAATTCCATGAACAACCCCTACTCCAACACCTATAATCCTGGGTGGAAAAATCACCTTAACTTCTCTTTGAGTAACAATAATAATCATAGAAATTTCAATGGGGGGAGTTCATCAAATAAGTAAGGATATAACAATGAGAATAACTATCAACCTCAATCTTCAGACTGGAAGGGATCCTTTAATGCTTTCAAAGCGAAAACCATCCAATTTATGCGTAGAACTGAAACAACAATCACCCGCCATGATGCCTCAATCTAAGGGATAGAGGCATCCCTTGGGAATATAGAAGTCCAGCTTGGGCAAATTTCAAAACAGTTAACCACACGTCAACAAGGAGCATTGCCCAGCTCTACGGAAGTAAATCCTAGGGAAACGGTGAGTATTATCCATTCTGAAGGGATTGAGAGTGATGACCATAATAAAAATAGTGAGACAACTGAAAGAGGTTTAGTGGTTGAAGAAGGGGGTAGAAAATCTGTAGTTGAGACTTAAAGCCCCAAAATGTGAGGACCCCGGCAAGTTAAACATCTCGTGCGTGATAAGGAACGAGGTTCTTTTAGATCCTTTATGTGATCTTGGAGCTTCGGTTAATATCATGCCTTATCATGTGTACAAATAGCTTTAGTTATGAGGAATGGAGACCACCTCCACAATCTTAGAATTTACAAATCTCGGCTCAAGTCCTCTAGGAATAGTTAAAAACGTACATATTGGCTTGGGAGGATTTGTAACAACCCGAGGTTGTTACCAGAATGATTAACTCTAAATTCAATAGGATTAAGTCAAAATTAGAATTTCAATTTTAATCAAATACAATTAAATAAAAATATTCTCAAATAAAGTGTACTGGGGGGATCCTCTTGCAAAAATTTGAGCACAATTGGAGTTCTAGATCGTCCTAAATAAATTCGAGAAGTTTAAACTTCTGGAACTGATAATAGATAAAATATAAATCAGAATTTAGAAATTTTTATATATTTAAGTTAAGCATCATATGAGGATAATATGTTTTAAGTTTTGCGAATTTTTGAGCTCCGGTTTAATCGTAGAGAATTCTTAGAGTTTTTCATTAAAATTACTATAAAATAAAATACTCGTCCAAACTCAATAATTTTTAGATGTGTGTGTTCATCTCATCGAGACGCTCGTTTCGATATTAAGTTTGTAATTTTTGAAATTCAAATGGCTATAGATCAGGGCTTGAGAATTGTCAGCCATCGAATTTTTATTCAATGGCTGTGATAGAGTATAGTTTTGCCTTATATATATATAGTATCTTCTAACCTATGTTTCATAAAAACCAGAGTCCTTTGTTTTCTCTCAGCCGACACTATTCTTCTCCCTCCCAAATGAATACTCTCTTCTCTCCTTCGCCCAAGGCCACCTCTCGACTCTCGGCTGGAGGCCGAGAGCTTCCATCTTCCCACTCTCGGCAGGAGGCCGAGAGGCGTCCGCCGCCTCTCCGTTCTCGATAAAAGGCCGAGAGGCTTCTGCAGCTCCTCTCCACTCTCAACGGAAGGCTGAGAGCCTTCCCTTCCCCTCTCGGCAGAAGGTCAACCCGACTCATCCCCTCCAATCGAAGGTGCAGCCCTTCGTCGATTAGATCAACATCCACCTTTAGCTGCCAATTTTAGAGGTCGTTACTCTTCTCAGCCGCTGCGATTTCATCAATACATCTTCATCAATCAATGTCCATTCAAGTACTGGATTTTACCCAATAAAATCTTAAGCTTAAGTTCATTAATATTATTGATTTAATTATACCATTAAGTTGTATGTTCCTTTTTTCCTACCGTTGAGGAGTTATGTTTCTACTAATTGTTCATGGAATGATGTGTTTAGTTTTCCTTAGGCCGTTAATTGCTGGTCGTTTGTATATACATATGTATGCAGCCCGCTTGTTCATTGGCAAGTTTTCTAGTCGATTTTGGCAAGGTATTAATCACTATAGCTGAATCCTATGAATTTAATTATCATTGTGATTTTATCTATTCAATGCAAGCTTAGTTAGTTATTAAGTATGTATCTTAAGGTTAGAAGATCATAAGCACTATTGATTTACATTTAATTACATGAAATTATGTCAATGGCAGTTTTGGGTAACACTCAATACTTTCATAAAATCTGAATTTATTTTGTTATTATGCTAAGCTAAGTTTAATAAAAGTGCATGTATTCTTATGATCATTGATAGCTTCCTTAAGTGATATCTATGCTTGTAGCCACCTTACTGTGATGGCATAATAATATCTCTACTAAAATTATCAATTAGATTTTGTTTTGCTACAGAGTACATAAATCTTAGTTATGAATACTTTCCAAATATTTTATTTTTGTTGCTATAGCCGCATGCCATTCAGAATACGTTAAGGCTTCAATCATGATAATGAGAATATTATGCATTGCTTATTTTTAAAGATTGGACTTGTTCATTCATAATTAATGATTATGCGTACGACAGATTATTATTGCATGCAATTTATTAATGAACACTATGTCGATTATTTTATAATTTCAATTTGCGCATCAGGTTGTACATTGCTCTAATTTCAATATATATTTCTTGTTGTGTGTATTACATCGCTAATTGTTAGAGTTTGGGGAAATTCAAGTTATATTCATTGTTGGTGATTTTATCAATTTCATACTTGTGCAAGTAGTGGCTCATTAGCTCTAAGGATCTATTTATGTTGCATGCATTACGTCGATTTCAAGTATGGGTTTTGTGGGGTTATGCAACTCTCTTGATCCTATCCATTCTTGATTGGAGATAGTTTAGTAATAGATTATTTCCATTTCTCATCGCATGCATGAAATAATCTAATTTTCTGGATGATAACTTCATGATGCTTGTTGTTTCTAATAGGGTGATAGGTTGTTGACTCTTATTCATGCATCTCTCTTTTCCTTGTTAATTGATCATGTAAGATTAATTTATGCTAGCATCATCCTTGTATACCCTTGTAATGATTAGTCACTGTCTAATCCCTCATCTATATCAATTGGCATGTTAAGATTACAATCTTGTTGAAATGTGAGAGCTTAGGAGGAATTACATTGACTATTATTTTGCACTTGGATTTATCAATAATGAACAAATCAATAGCATGTAATTTATCTCTTGAATCAACTTTTACATGTTAGATCATTAAGTTTTGTAAAGGATTAAGGTGTTTTGATTCTATCTTGAACTTAAGCTTACATCTTTTTGATTTTTCTCTTAAATAAAAGAACCAGAATGTAATAATCTTCTATAACTAATAAGAGATAATGATTCATCAAACAATCAAATCCTAAGAATTTTAATGCCTTATCCCATGAATGGGATTAAAGGAACCTTTGATTTGGATGCTCCACAACCTGCATAAGTCCAACAACTCTTGTTGATTTGTCATTGATCTAAGACTAGTAAACTAGAATAATTAAGAGCTATAACGAACTCATGTGATTTATAATCTTAACTTAAACTTGAGATCTCTGATTTCTTTTATATAAGACCCTTAGCATGAGAATAATTATAAAACTATGTTGATTTAGAACATGATCTAATCTTAATAAAACTCTTGATTAAATCCCATGGTTATATGATGTAATCAAATGGGTCTAACCATCTGGTCTGATCTGATCAATTTAAGTTTAATAAATAAAACTTGTAAACTTTAGCATAGATGTTAGATATGTAAGATATTGATGATCTTACATTAGATTTTATTTGGTAATAATAATAGCCTTAACAAGTGTTAACACATTGAGATAGGGAGGACTTATTATGAGATCTTGAGGTAAGAACCTAGATGATCCTTCTTAATCCTAGAAGTTTGATCTTATACCCTTTCAGTAGAATCACCTAAAGTACTTAGTACTTAGATACGATTTCTTTCATGCGGTAAAAACCTATATTGAGTGATCTCTTTGGTCACATCCTTGGAACCTTGTGTAGGATTCACCTTTTTGTAGTTTAAATCTCATAACCTTGGTGATCCTTGTTGATTAAATATCATTGATTGAACCCAGATTATTAATTGAGTATAGTAGTGTATATTCATAGTGTTGGATCACTCCAACAGAATTTAGGAATTATTGAGTCACTCTAAGTAAGATTCATCTTTGTGCTATACTGCGGGCTTAGGCGGATACAATCTCACTTAGAGAATCAATCCTAAGAGTGTTATCAATAGGGACTTAATTCCTTAATTTGATTAAAATAAAAATTGCCAATGAGTGATGCCTCCTAGCGAAGAACACTTCAATAGGTGTGGCTTAAACAAACTAAACAACTTGAGTTACCCTCTTTAGAATACTAAGTATGCTTGTAATTAGAATATTTAACTGCTTAGTTTGAGATATAAATTGCGACCAGATTCTGCCTCCTATCTTAGTGCACTTCGATAACTGCAGTTTTAAACCAACTAAGTTTTAAATTCACATTTATTGGAAATATACTAATTATGTATATACAATCCTTCCAATTGATGATTTTAAGTAAAATCCTAAGTAAAACTACTATTAAAATTAGAAATAGGAGTTAGAACCCAGTTAGAGGGATTCTGCACAATGGAGATATTTGATTCATTATCTGACTTTGAACCATTTTCTGTATATCAGGATTTTAAGGCATGCAGTATAGAGACATAAGCATGAATATGAGCATGACAATGAGCATGACATATGAGCATTAGTGCTGAATTATGGATTATGGAATGTTGCATATATCAATTAAGGAATTTGTAGGATGACTAGTACTAGATTCCCAATCAAATATATATAGACATTGGACAGTACGATTTATACCCATTCGGTGATATTTTGATTGCATATCAGTTGCATATTGTATCTTGGCATATACAGATGCATGACTTCAGTGACATACAGCATAGTCTTATATGTTATTACTCAGTTTCAAATCATTTAGTATTTTATTTACTTTCAGTATTCAGATTATAGTTCAACTTTACTTTACTTTACTTTAATTTTGTACAGTTTTATACTTTCAGTTATTTTATAGTATTTCTGTAGTTTGATTTCTGTCTTAGTATTATATTGAATAATATCTTTTAAATGCAAGCATATGCTATTTTCTAGCTTAATTGTACTTATACTTTATAAGTCTAATATTATTATTTTTCTTTGTTGGCTTGGCCATATCATATATGTACATATGGTAGCATCAGGTTTAGCTCAAACCTTGCGCTTGGGGGTGTTCTTATGATAGAAGGTCAAGTGAGGTTAGTGTTCTGCAAATAAGGAGAAATTGTTGATATTAAAATTTCTATTGCCCATATCTAATTTAAATGTAATAAATGAGTTCTTTCTTATTATTCTGCATTTTCTATATTGTATGTGAATGGATAAATGTGCATAATGTTTGAATGCCTTTTTCTTATTTTCTGTATTGCTTTACCTATGTTTCTACTAAGGTCATGCTCACTTAGAATTAATGCTATGGATATCCCGCTTAATATATGTGGTGTTAATGACGACCATCACTAAATAGTATTTGAGTTAGTGTTACTCGACGACAGTTAAGAGGTGGTCATTACAATATTTGTCTTTCCTTCTGATTTTATTATTTGCGAATAGGATACGTGGAATGAAAATTCTACTATCATATTTGGGTAACCATTCCTAGCCAGCACCAATTCCATTATTGATGTTGTTAAGGGAATAATGCAAATTAAGGTTCAGGGTGTTGCTGCTATTATTGATTTAAACCCACCTCGTTCACAAAGAAAATGATTGAATTTGCTTGGAGAAAGTGATTAAACCCCAATTTTGGAGTTTAATTCTTAATCCCTTAATCTTGATTTATCTTACTCAAGATTGATTTGGATCATCTAAATTCATTAATTAGGACATGTTGATTAACTATTTAACTTGTAAGAGTCATTGATTAAATTCTATTAAGACCTGATCAGTTCTAATTGTTTTAAGCTTATAAGGTTGTAGATCTGAGTTTATACTTGATAGTAGGGTATTGGAGATCCTGAGCTTGTATAAACTTAGAATAGCTAAAATAGATTAATTAGATAACAGATATCACCTGTGTTTAGTAGTCTCTTGCTTACTATTGAACTTTATACTTTGCATTTTTTGTATTTTGAGCTTTTTTACATTGAACATGTTATATAAGATTATTTGATATATTAAATGAAAATATAGAAATTAGGATAACACTTGCATTGGTTCATGTTCTGGATGTGTATACACATTATTGTCAATGGACAGACAATAAAGAGAAATAAGGATACCTGACACGTACTTATTTGGGAGAGTTGTGTCTAGGTTCGGGGACCCACCTCAGTCTTGCAGACGTGCTTGACTCCTCAGCTACTTCTTGACGTGTCCACAGGAATAAAATAAAATAACTAAAAAACTATTATATATGTATTTTCTGCCTCTTTAGTACTGTACAATTTTTCTGCCTTAGCTTTAAGAAGCTAAGTGATATGATATGATACAGTTTAACTCAGCTACAGTTCAGTGGCTCATTTAGCTAATTTTCTAATATGACAACTTTTACATAGTTCATTCTGTTTCTTGTTACTTTCACTGCAATTCCGCTTTAGTATAGTACTTACTTGCTTATATATATGATAGGATGCTAATTGTTAATTTAGTTTACTTATATGTATCACATTTCAATTTATTTATTTTTAATTTGCATAATTCCATATGATTATCAGCATGTTAGGATAAGTCCATCTTTTCAGTACTTACAATTTATTTTACATATGTATATTGCTTAATCTTGATGCAGCTTTGGGTTTTGGTATATTTCTTTACCTCACTATTTGTTAAGTTATAAATATATTATTTATAAGTTTCCTTGTTCTTTCTTAACTTGTTACACCCATTTATTTGCTTTAGAGCTTTTAAGTAAATAGTGATATCATTTAATACATAATATTAATCAGCCTAAAATATACTTAGATAGTATGTCTAATCAGATTTTCTTTTCTTTTGACTGAGGCCCTGTCATTACGAAACCGACAATGATAGATTCTGAGCTGTTTGAAGTGATTGAGCTAAGAGAGGAGCTAGATCAGGAGGAAGAGTGCCTAGCTGCTGAAGGTCTAGTTTTCTTATTTTCTTGCTTATGAGACTGAGTGTTTTCTTTCCTTTCAATTTTAAACTTATTAAAATGCTGTAATAATTATGGTATACTGTGTATTTTCTTTTTCATTGTATTACTTTATTCTGAGCTGCATAGTTCTTATTTTCTGCATTATGGTATAATGGATGTAAACTCAATTTTTTACTTGCTTCCGCACTCTGGTTGATATGTATGTATTTAGTGAATGATTCTGCTGCTTTTCTTAAGGGCTTATCCCTCCTTTGTTAGTGGATTGGGGATCATACCCTAATCTAATAATGATAAGTGATGGATTTGCCAAGTGACAACCTCCCCCCTCTATGGGCAGGCTGCCACAGTAGTGCCTAGTGGAGTTTTGCTCCGGTTCCAGTTACGCCCTAAGTAAATTGGGGGGCATTTTGAACCTTTCAGGGTTCAAAAATAAGCTGGGTACTTAAGCAAATAAGTTAAGAGGAGTTTATAAAGTTAGCATTCTCAGTTTGGAAGCTAAGGCTGCTGTGAAAAGGAGATCCCAAAATGAAAGCCCTAAGGAAGCTGTTGTGCAGGAAATATTTTGCATGTTGGAGAAGGCACTCCAAGTGGTCATTGCTTCCTCTCCTCTCTATATTAGATTAAGAACTGTGTTTCCTGTCAAAGGATAGCTCTTTGTAACTCTGTAATTTTCATATTTTCATAGTGATATTTTCTATGGTGTGGCTCCGTAGTTTTTCCCGTTCTTAGGTTTTCCACGTAATTTTCTGTGTTTGGATGTTTGTGTGCTTGTGCTTATCTTGCATGCATGTGTTGTGTGATTTTCTACTTGTGGTTTTGTGATTTCAGATTTGCTTGGTAACAGTCAACTCAACCCCGGTCCTTAATCGAGCGCGCTAGTCAAACTGCTTCTGTTGCAGAGTGTGTGCCTAGTGTTCAGATTTCTAACAGTGCATTTCCAACAGTGTGTGCCTGGGCGCCCAACTTGTTGTCTTCTATGCGCCCGAGTGCCAGGCTTCTTGCTGCCTATGGACGCCTGAGCAGCCGTCTTGCCATTGGCTGCTATAGATCCATCTCAGACCATATGAACATTAATTGCACTTCTCTTGGTGATCCAATTGATTTTGATACCATAATATCATGGAGAATGATTTTACTATCTTGTGATGTGGCCATTGTTCACTTTGGCTTGTATTCTATTGTAGAACAATAGTGCCAATATAATTATTTATTTGAGTTTCTTAGATGCATGGGGCTTAAGCAAAAGTTACGAAGATGTCAAAAAGTCAAATGATTCTTTATCTTTTATTTAATATCAAGTGCCCAAAGTTTTCCAAAATGTTTAGTTTTATCATTTTCAGTCCTTGGTGATCATTATATCGCTGCCTTTATCCAACACCCAGCACCTTCTTCGCATTGAATCTTCAATGTCAGACGGGCATCAGCCTCTAGCATCAGGTTGAAGATCGAGCACTTTGGGGTTTGAGCTCTTGATGAGAAATAGATCGAGTAGTACGAGATCTTGATGGACTACAACCTTCAGTGTCGGGAAGAAGATCGAATAGTGCGAGCGACTAGAATCAACCTCCTGCATGAGGTTGAAGATTGAGCAATTAGAGGTCATGACAAAAAGAAAATCGAGCAGATAGAACTCTTGACAGGCGTCAACCAACTTCTTAGCATGCGAGCACCATCTCCGAAGCATGCACTACAAATAGTCCTTATAGTTTCACTTTAACACCAAATTAGTTCATAAAATTTTAGTTTTATCAAATAAGTGTATGTAGTTTATAAGAAATTTTATTTTAATACCTACAATTTTAATTGAATATCAAGTTAGTCCTTAGAAATTTTCATTTAATAAAAGATTTCCCAAATACTCTCCCCACCCCATCATTCTCCGGCCCCTGTCGCTAACTGTTTCATCGGTGGCAAAAACAGCAGCTGCCTCTCCTTGCTCAGGCACCACTTCTTCCTCCTTCGCATCTCATAGCTTCACTGAAAGGTGTTTCCCTCACCACCACACCCACATCCACCGGTCACCACACCTGGTCGTGATAGTATATGTGCCTAAGTTCACGAGCTCTGTCGTTCAGTTGAGCGAAGGTCAATACGAACGCAAACACACAAATAAGTGCACCTAGATGTGCCTACATGGTGGATAAGATCGAGCTAGATTAGCAATAAACTTAGATCAACCTGTACCAATCAATCATGTTGGATTAATCACACCTATGTGTATGAGGATAAGTGTCCACCTGACCTGAACTTCTTATCGTTAGTTTGTACACTTTGGATATGCCCAGACAAGCACAAACATGTTCTTGCATGTGTGGTGGTTGGGTGTATAATGAAAATTTATTCTTGATAGCCTATGACATAATGAAAATTTTATCTTTGAAAACAAAGTTTGTTAAGAAGACATTGGGTAGTGAGAAGTTTGAAAGGCCTAACTTTAATGTTTCTATAGTTTTTGAGGTACTAGAACTTCATTGATGTGTTAGTTTATTTGTTACTACTAGATAGCATTGTACTACTAATTTCATTGAAATATTGCTTAATCCTTGAAATGAAAATCATGTATATATACCCTTGATTATTGCATAATTAAAATTTTGAGGAATTATCAAGCATTGACTGAAATTTTTACATGTAAAAATTATAAATGATGAAAAAGAAACCTAAATAAAAAAGTTAGTATGAGAATTATTGCTTTAGCTCTTATCTACTATCAAGGGTGGTTTATAAGAAAAAGGTTGCTCCCAGTATAACTGAAAGGACAAGAAAACAATCCGAAGCATTCGAATCTATTATCTCACATCAATGATTCCTATTAATGAGCTTAGCTATTGAGTTAGATTAGATGTTCTCACTCTATATATTTATCCAAAGATTATGATGCAATAACCACTATATTTGAAGAGCATCATCTAAGAAATAATAAAATTGCCAATTATTTAACAACTTGGAGCAATAGTTAAACATCTGACAATGTTCATCATAATTAGTTTGTGTTTGAATGTGTGAATGTATGGCATCTTTACTTTTTAATGCATGATCAATGCATGTTGCTAGACGTGTTTGTTGGGCTATATAAAAAGAGGTTTATGATCAATTGCTTTGTAGGTATAGAAATCAAATTTTAAAAAATTGCATTTTATTTTGAGTTTTGAAACTCCATTTTGAAGAATTTCTTTACAGAAAGCAATTCTTAAGAAACAGCTTTCTTTTTAATAATTTATAAAAAGCAAATTTAAGTCAATTTTAAAAAGTGATTTTTTTAATTGCTTTTTATAACTTTTCTATTATGATAATTCAAAGGATGTTGTATACAACCAATGAATATAGTTTATCAATTACAAGAGTTTGGAAACAACTAGAGCTAGTTTCGAGTCTGAGTCAGCCAAAACTCAAATCGAGTTCAAGTTCGAGTCGAGTTTAATTTGAGTCAAGTCGAGTTCGAATTTCAAGGTTCGGGTTAAATTGATAGCCCTAGAAACAACAATATATAACCTTAAGCTCTATTACAGTGTAAATTTTTAGATAATCTCAAGACAATTTTTTAATAGTAGTAGTGATGTTTCTACGGAGTTGTCCAAAGTTTTTAGAGCAACGATTAATTCAACCTAGTACATCCCCATGGGTGTCACTGATTGCTATGATACCCAAGAGAGACGAACAATGGTAAATCTGTATCAATTACTAGTAAATAACAAGGGCACTATCATTCCATAAAAATAGAAGATTTTTCATGTGTGCACCAAAGTTCACGAAGTTAAAAAAGGCAGGAAATTAGAAAACAATTGCTTGAGGATAGCACTTAGTGACCTCTAAGCGAATGCTGGACCAAACCTGCTTGCATGCCTCAAACTTGACCTGCAAGTCAGCGAAGAATGCTTCAGCCCATAATTCTTTGTCCCGCTCCAGGCTGAGCTCAAATGGTACAGAGAAACTGCAGCAATGCAGCAAAAAAAAAAAAAAAAACTTCAATCTGTAAGCTGGCAGAACACTGTAAAAATAGATTTGGTGGAATATGTTGAATGATGAACTAAATCCTAAACAAAATGATAATCAACTTAAGCATATTTCATTTCATTCTTGTAAGAAGTTAAGTGAGGTAGATTGAACTGAGATTATCACATAAAATAATTATAGCTGAGGACAATAATTAGTGTTATTCTTTGAGAGGCTAAGAACCACTTCACGTCAGTTGCGGTGTTTGCAATGCCTTTGTAATCTGCTTCAGTGCTTGGGCCAGTAACAATTTGTTATTTCTTTGACAACCAGGAGAAAAGCGTAAAATCAAGGAATATATAATATCCACTTGTAAGCTTGCGGTCATCCAAGGTTCCGGCCCGAACAGAATTATTGTACGCAGTAATGTGTATATTCTTGCAAGACTTAAGCTTAAACCAAATGTCCAGGTGCTTTTAAATATATGAGAATACATTTTATCTTCTACCAATCATCAATGGTACGAGCATGCATAACTTTACACAATTTGCTGATGCTGAAGGTGATGTTCGAAGTTATGAATTGGAGGTAATACAATGCTTCAATAGAGTGCAGGATCTGGACAGGTGGTTGCTGGATTGGATGATCTTTTGACAGCCAAAGAGATCGGTGTTTGTTGGAATGTAGCATGTCTATTTAAGGATAACTTTGATATAATAAAATAAAATACAAAAAGAATAGAAAAAGAAATCTCATCAAACGTTGAATGTTTCCACGTTTGGGAAACCAATTCGCCAAACTAGGCATATTGAAGCAGAATATCATTTTATCAAAGACAATAATAGATAATTGATTATACTCCTTGCAAAACACTAAAAAATCAGTTGGTAGATGTTTTCATTAATAGCTGCCACCAATACTTTTCCATTCGATCATATTCAAGTTGTCATGCACACTAGCTTGAGAGGGAGAGGAAAAAGCTCGCATTCATGGTCATCCTCCTTGTAAATAAGAATTGTACAAATCAGCATTTCAAGCGATATTTTTTCGTTATATGTACAAATCTTGTAGTCTAAATGGTACAGCCTATACAGTGTACATTTTAACTTTCAGTAAAAATAATTTTCAATTTAACACTTATAAATATTTTTACAGGTAATTAGGTAAAAACTATTAAATAGAATAAAAAAATTAAGCACCTTCTAATTGGTAAAGTGTTGATAATTAGGCAATGCTCTCATTGGTAGATTTAGAATTTGATAATAAAAACATGAAATGATATGAAACCATAGCCATTCATGATTTCATTATGAATTTCCAATCATTGATTTACATATTCAACATTTGAAATTTCCTCTAGCTCAAATTCCAAACTAGACCTAGGAATGGGCTCGGGGCCCTACCTGGCCCGACACCCCACCAGGCTAGACCCAGTTTAATATCGGGCCGAGCCCACGAGCAGTATTGATTTGCCCAGCCCGACTGCCAAAATTTTGTTTGGTATAGATACACTAGCTTAAAACCCGCCCCAAGCCGGAAAAGAGGTGCTCACGTGGATTAAAAATTCACCTCGCAACGCAAGGTTGGCTAAAGAGGAATCCTTTATTTCTCTGTGACGATTAACAAACACCTCCTCGCACATTCCCCCATTGTAGTGCTACTTCATCGCAATAAGGAAAGGCTGTCTTCTTTATTAAAGGAGTTGATTAATCTTTCAACTCAAAATATTCTCTGTGACGAGTAACCTCCATTGATAAATCAAGTATGCTAGTTTTGCATCAAGTCGATTCCTCTTTCATTTTGTTACTTCATTGATAAAACCTGTTGATTTTCATCTAAAGACATTTTAGCAGGCCGGCTCGCCCTAGGCCAAGGTAGATCGGGCCTAGACATGAATAAAGCTCGACTACCAGATCGGCCCTGCCCATGAATACTTTTTGCTTGGCCCGGCCAGACCTGACCTAGGTCTAATTCTAACAAGGTTAAAGTGGAGTTGAAAATGGTATTATAGACTAGTAGTTGAGGTTCATGATTTGTTATCCCAAGTCTTTGGCTCAAATCTCACTGGCCACGTATTTGTTTCATATTTGAAGCTCACTTAATCTAAAAAAAAAGTGAAGTTTTGCTAGTGGTGTAAAAATAAATGTATATCAAGAATAACTATGGGAATGCATGCAGCTTGGAATTCAACTAGTTTAATTTTTCACTATATGGTTAAACATTTAATTCATAACATTATTATCATCGAGTTCAAAGTCTCGATGTGAAATGTGAAGGAATGCGTTTAGATTATCAATAGTTGGTGTAAGACTTTTATTTACAACGACATGAATCTTTCAAAATATTTATGCTAGAGCAAGGGAATACTTGGAACTAAGAATTATTTTGTTTGAATACAATGAACGTGCAAACTGCTACAACAATAAAAAGTACTGCTATACAGTAAAGTAAAGTGAAGCTCAGTCACATGGACTGAGTATACATAGTCAAAGACTATAATAAGTAATTTTTATTTTATTAATGAAGAATCAATATTTTTATTTTATTATCATTATAGATTAATAATGTAATTTGGCAAAGAAAAAAATCAAGCACAAATCAATTAATCAAAATCATGATTCATTATCGTAATAATATTGTCAATTATCTCAAGAAACATCCAAAAGATTGTTATAGTTTCCAAACATTAAGTCAGGAAAATGATTTTTTATGCTTAGTTATTATCAAAAATATTCCCTTAAATCATTCCAGACAATAGATATCTGTCAACCATTGTAACGTTTAAACATTTAAAAACCATTGATACCATTTATGATCATAAGATCTCCAAGAATATTTTGAGTCAGGCATTTAAATCTCATTAATAAATAAAGCCACTAAATTATGAGGTTGATTGTCTATATAGTTTTATCTAGCCAAACCAAGCAAGCAATACATATCCCCCATTACACTCCTTAAGGATTAATGATCGATCATAAGCACTCATTGTTAAACCTTAAACTAAGATTATTTATTCCTTCATTACAGTTCAATCTCATTCCTGAGAGAAGATTCTATTGTACATAAAAAAGTTTAGTGATAAATAAAAGTTAAAAAGTAACGAAACCAAGAGAAATTTTATAAGATTATTTGAATTTATCAATATTATTTTGTTTTTCTTTTATTTTCTTTTGCTTTGGGAAATAGTAAGAAAACTAACCACCTTTAGGAATAATAATTTTTGTTTTTGAGATATCTTTGATAAATGGTGATTAGAGTGGCAGAAACAGGTTGATGCTAAACTACCTATAAAATTTTATATTTGGTTTTTTGTGCCGCAGGAGTTTGGATTTTTTTAAAATGAGGTTAAATATAGGTTGACGCCAAACCACATAAAAATTCTACCTTAGCTTGCTCTGCTTTTCGCATTTTATTTTATTATAGCTATGTTTTTTTTGCATTATTTTTCACAAATCACATATTTTATAAAAATTATAATTCATCCAACTTTTATGTGTCAAATTAATAGATAGAAGTTCGAAATATTGTTAGCAGAATTTATGATTAATATAAAGATAATCATTCTAAATTTAAGAAGCAAATAAGAAAATAAAAATTTAGACTTCAAACTTTGATATCAAATAAATAACATAAATATTTATGATAATATCCTTGAATAATAATCTAAAAGATAAAATAATGGAACTAAAGAAAATGAAAAATAAAATCAAAGCTTTTAAACTTCTAGTATGCAAAGTGACTTTTAAATAATATAGATGTTTACATAAACCAAATGAAACAAAATGCTAGCACAAAGAAATTTAATTTATTTGGAAGAGTTGATTCGATGAATACCCCAAGACATAAGCCAGTTCATAAAATTTAAGTAAATATCAGGAGTATTAGATGAATTTAAGGGTAATCATGGTGGTTTTAGCTTTAGAGCAGCTATTAAAAGGAAAAAATGATCATAGACTTTTATTTAGCCTATAATTTTATGATTATTAAATGTCTTTATCAAAACATTATATATTATAGCAAAAAAATGAGTTCAAAAACTCAAATTGATTATTTATTATAAAGAAAACAAACAATTGTTTTGCAAAGTTTGCAAATTTATAAAAAGAGAGCTTGACAGCCCAACATCAACTATGAATTCAAAATTTTATAATAGTAAGAATAATAAACCCAACTATATAACTAAGAATATATATTAGGAAATCATTCAAATGAGAGTTAGGAATCATTCAAGAAAAAAGTTTAATAGCTTTGAAAGTGCGACATTGAGGGAAAGGTGCTCATTATGTGTTAATTGTGTCGTGACATGACCCAATTAAATAGAATACCAAAACAATAATGAAAATTGAAAGGCCAAAAAATCTTTAACAATTTGTTTTGTTTTGCAAAGCCCAAAAATATGTAAAACTGCTCATACCATCAAAAATTATATAAATAACACATAGGGGCTGTTTAATTTGAGGTAAGTAAATTTTTAAAGTTAAGCAAATCCAATGTAAGACATTTATAAGTAACATTTGATTGTTTAATAGTCTTATGGTGTATTTAATTTTTTGATGCTTGCTTGGCTGATTTTAAAATTTCATGCAAAATAAAAAAAAAGGTAAAATTTATAACTTAAATGACACAAACTGGCACAAAGATAGCCATTCGCAATGGGCGACAAGCCTTGACGAGGGGAGAGCCCTAGCAAAGGGTAGTGAGGCTAGCTTAATAAAATTTTATAAATAGTTGAAAAGAAGAACAAGAGCCCCCTAACAATAATGGAGTTTATGATGCATGAATAAGTTGAATAGAAGAGTTTTATAAGAAGTTCAATATAATATCAATGATATTTGGGTGCAAAACAAATTAGCTTGTTTTAAGTCAAAATTAGTAATGTTAAGATTATAATTTTTTAAAAATTTAGACGAGAAACTACATAATGTTGAGAAAGAGTTATATAAAAGCCAATCAAATTAAAAAAAATTAAAAACTTACTCAAGTTACTTTAAAGAAGATGTTAATAAAAAAATATTTTTTATGGATAAGAACACTCTATAACTATATGAATGCATTATTTCATAAGCTTTTTGATAAAAATTGTAATAATGTTATTAAAATGAGGGCTTAGCGACTAAGGAAAATTTAGTTGTCCTTTCATTTGACAGTCAAGTGAAGCTAAAGTTTTATAATGATGAACAAGTGAAGTGTGGTATTAAATGGCATTCATATTGATGTATGGAGATATTTGGGCGAGGAAATGATTTCTTGGCTCACAAAGATATACAATACAATTTTTAAAATTTTTAAAATGATGAACAAGTGAAGTGTGGTATCGATTAACAAAACAACTATGCTGTGCAACGCAATGTAAATCATGGATGAATAAAATTAATCAATCCTATTTTAAGTCTTTGGAAGAGTGATCAACATAGATTTTGATAAAATCCTTACGTTTCGTAATCAATATTATTGAGTCAGTAGCTTAACTATAAAAGCCATCATTTATAATAATTTGAATAAGAAATTCAAAGAGCAAATATGATAAAGTACTAAGTGATGCTCATTAGAGGATAATAGAAAAAAGATGTGTTGCTTATATTGAAGTTATTAAAATCATGTATAGCAGAAAAATGGTGCAGAGGAACTTCATGTTTAGCTCAGGCTAAATCAAAATACCAGCTTCAAGTTTACATCTTTTTACATTAATTTTCAACGCTCCTACAAAAAAAACATTCAAGAAGAGCAGCTTTGGTTCATTTCGTTTAGAGCTGATATTCATATTAGTGGTAAGATGAAAATGAGATTAAAGCAAAACTACAGCTACAATCTAATAGATTTTTTCTTACTACATCCAAAACAAAATATAGTATATACAAGTTTAATTATAATATAATTTGAGCATTGAGAACATGAAAATTAAAGATCATGGTATAGAGAAGGCTAAGTTGTTCAAATATGTCTTATTATATAAAATAATAAAGAAATAAAGGTAATGTGACTATCAAGATATGGGCATGAAGAATGAAATGAAAGAGCGTTTTTGAGTGGTGTTTCAAAAAATATCCATTCAAGCTTGAATAAATGCTTTATTAAACAATTAAAAGATCAGTAATACTAAATAAGGCAAAATATTGGCTTATAAAATAAAAGTATACTAATAAGTGCTAGAACGGAAGGATACCAAGGTGTATGGGAAAAATAGTACATTTGTAGAAATGTAGAATAACTCTAATTGATACTTAGCTCAAAGAAAGTTATCTTATATATGGTTAAATATAGTTTGAACATATTAAAAGCAAACCATTAAATTCTTTGATCAGGAAAGTAAAAATTGTTTAAGAAAAACAATGTAGCATTAAATGTTAATCATGCTTATGCAAACCATAGTTGTTTTTATGTAAATCATAGTTTAGGGTCAAAATCGGATTAATTTAATGTTTCATGAATCAACCCGAACATGATTATAATATAAATCATGTTCAAGATATTAGCCCAAGCCTAATCTTTTTATCATTTGAATCAACTCAAACACAGATATTTAAAGGTAAATTAATGTAGTGTTATAGCATTGGTTTTTATATTGATACCTTTGGTGGATGCTCAAAGATTCAAACAGTGGAACAATAACGATCAGTGATGGCTTGTTGGGATGAAGTTTGTGCATTAAATGAATAAATCCACCATACGGCTGATTATAAAGAATTTCAATTACATGGCTAATACCAACCCTAATAATTCAAATGCCATATAAATTTACTTCAAATCTAATGTACAAATAAGGAAAATGCATCCATTTAGTTTACTTTTATAATTTTTTTAGACAAACTGCTCCTAAAAAGCATACGATCAAATTACCACGCTACATATTAGTAATGGGACATGAGAATCAAAAGCAAACAAGATTTTGACTTTAGAGACAATAGTAATGTGAAATATATTTTAATCCCTTAAGCAAGAAGGAAGCCTAACGTATGCAGTGCATTATATATATATATATATATATATATATATATATATATATATATTCACACACACACACAAATATACTACATAGGATAATAGAGATCTACTTCCTAGAGATGTGAGCAGGCAAAATTATTATTTTAAACAAAAAACAAAACATCATGAATGCAAACCTTAGCAGCTCTTCTTCACTAATTATTCTGTTGGGCATCTGGCGCCTGCAAAGCAAGTTACAAAACTTCTTAAGGAATACTTAATTAAGAGAATGCTAAAATAATAAGTTATAATCTCCAAACCTGCAAATAACTATCTTGTAGATATTTAGATACTTTGTGGAAAGATTATACACAGCATCAGTAGCGTGATCCTTTCTGAACAAATATACAACAGGATAACCAAGAAGCCACCTACAACAACAGAAAAACTTGCAAATTGATTGGTAGAAGCATAGGAAAAAACTTATCTGCAAAAAATCTTACAACATATCAATTCTAGCTTATAAAAGCATATTCATATAATTCTAAGAAATTGAAATTCTTATAAATATGTGCAAGCAAAGATACTAAGAGAAGACTAACAAAAATTTATTCTATATAAAAAACAGTTCTTCGTACTTGCCATTTTAAGCATTGTAACCTAACAGTACTAGAAAACAGCTAAAATATTTCATCAAAGTTAGGAATTGTTTGACTCAATCAATCTGGCTATCTTGCAATCAAATACATGTTGTAACCTCATTATAAATATCAATAATAACATTAATATATGCACAATATTTTTTCTTTATAAAACAATTCAAAAAACTTCTCTTGGTACTCTATCTTTCAAGGTCAATAAAAATTAAAAAATCTTTCATTTACTAAATTTCTCCATCAAACCTCTAAATAAATGTATGGTTCTATAATATAACTTCCCAAGCCTTTTTTTGGTCTACCTCTACCACTTTAAGCATTCAAAATCTCAATTTTACTAACTCGCCAAATAAATGTGCAATTGATATCATTTTTATAAACATTAAACTCATATTAATTAAATTTGTGCAACCTTCATTAAGAAGCATAGTAATATAATCCATCACTCTATATTGAATATCTTCATTCTTACAATCAATGATCATAATCTTTAATACAATTCACTTAAGTCATTGGTTCTTCTATTTCTATATTTGGCTAACTTATATAAGCATCACTCAGCAATTATAAATTTATCATAAAAATTCTCAAATGTTGTAATCTTTGTATCATGAATTGCTTTTCTAGAGTCACGATAAGCTATCATAATTCTTCCAATTCTAATAATTGTTAATATTAAATCATTCTACAGAACATATCATTTTTTCTTTAAATTTAACTTAAACATCTATTTTTCACCTTCGAGCAACTTTACTATTCAGTGTTTCCCTTTAAATTCTCCAAGTATAATTTTAACTACATAATGGATAATCTTATAATCAAATTTAGCATAAAGTTGCAGTACTAACACTTCACTCCTAAGAATATTTATATAGGTTTAACCATCAAGTTTTAAACATATTTTATTCAATATTATTTTTTATTCTTTATTTTCAAATCTAAAATCAACAATTAATGTTGAGTTGTCAAGCAACCACTTAGAATAATCTTATGATCCTAGCAACATAAATGATATCTTCTTTAAAAAAAATAATCAATCAAGTCTTAAAAGCCCCATTTTTATAAGTGATACATACTCTTTTTTTTCAAGTGTCGGCAATCATTATCATTAATGTATTGTCTTTGAACATTTTCACTACATTAAGTAATGCAACATCACTTCCAAGGGATGCCCTAACTATAGTACAATTTTTAATATAATCATGTTATAAGATGGGTTGACAAAGCTTTACACTGTTTCTTGACTATCTAATATAACCCTCTTTTTCATTCGAGACTTGGGGCCTAGCTACAATAATGTTTTAAATTATGCTTTATAGATTATGTTTTCATTAATTATGTTCTCAAAATTCTATAATTTTGGCTATAAAATAAATTAAACTAAATAATTTATTACATAAGAAAATATTTTAACTAGAAATTATTACACTTTTACCATTATAATTTTAGTTAAATAATCTAATTTTTTCAAATATATACATATATATATATGAGAAATGTTATCAAACCAAAATTTTGCACTTGCATAAACACCTGTATTAGCATTTTAAAGGAGCCCATATGGGTCCCACACTAAAGATTAGCCACTTAAGTTGGCTAATTTTGGGACAATTTGGCTCATAAAGGAAACTTAAGAAGTTTAAGCTTCAGCCAAACAATATAATTCTTTGAAAATAAAGGAGTGACAGCTCACATTTACAAGTGCAAATGATTTAATATACCAAGATGCCATGGATCCACATCATCTTGTTAGAAAACATGATTGATAAATACAAGCATATGGATCATCATCTAAATTATTGATACATAACAAGCATAAAACTATTGTTATACTAATATTCCTTTATTATCATGTATATCAATATATATAGACCAGTTTGCTTGTATTATGAATATCATAGAATTAGTTATTTTAATATCTAACATAACAATTATGCTACCTATTATCCTCAACCTTCTTTATATTCTCTAAAATACCACAAAACATCCCTCTTCAATGAACAAAATTTCCTTCTGCAAGTGGCTCCTCACATGAGCAAGGCTTTGACCAACATTTACCATCACAAAAGTTCTTAAAGTTGTCAAAATCGCTTTAAAAACGAAGCACCTTAAAAGGCTTAAAATCTTTGGCTTCCACTATAGCTAGAACTTTAGTGTCTCAACAAGAGGGTAGATTTCTAAAAATTCTATTTACCTTCTCATTAATAAGACTTTTTCCTAAAGAATGAACAGTAGTAATGACCTTGGTCAACCTCGTATACCTTTCTAATTTGTTGAAATCGAGTTTTATCCTAAAAGCTTACATTCTAAAGTTAAAAAATAAATATGACTTTGCTAAATATTATTAGTTCTTCATAAATAATAATTAAAATATCCCAAATCTTTTAGCAGTAGCACGATAAAACTCTCCTATAATCTTCTTGTTTTAGGTCACATTAAAAGTAAGTGACTTACTTAACAATTAAATATGCATCTCGAATACCATTATATATCTATTGTTTATATCAATTAGTAGGTTTAAAGCAACCTTCAATCATTAACCGCATATGACAATGTATAAAATTTCTATACAAATTTCTAAAAATCAAAATCTATTCTAACAAACAATTGATGGATGGTATAAGAAGCACCTTCCAATGCACAAATGTTCCCTTCTCTAAATAATGATATTCAAACGGATCTTTACTCTACAAAACTATAAGATTTAGTATAGTAGAGGCATGCACTAATATCACTTATTGGCTTTTTAAGGCCAAAGCGCACTACCCAAAAAGAGAATGAATTGGTTTGTAACTAAGAAAAATTAAACTTAAAACTTTAATATTTTTAAGTGAGTTTGGTATATTATAATTAATTCAAGGAAACTTACAAATGCAAGTGAACACGTAAAGCTAAAACTAATAAGCACATTACAGAAAAACATACATAAATTTATAAAAGTTCAAGTCAACCATAGACTCTACATCCAATATTTGAAGATTCACCACTTTTAAAATTCTACCCGTATAAGAGTTATCTCCTTTGATGTCCCCCACAATAGACCGAGAAACCCATAACTTTGATCACAAAGCAATGAAAGTCAACCTCCTCAAAGTCATTTCTTAGTGGAGCTACCAAGATCCCTCCTTAAAACTCTTTAATTGCAAAGTTGATGAGCTTTCCTCCTTCCCAAAACTGTGCCAATGCAGAGCATCCGCAATCATTTTGCAAAGTTGTGGAGCCTTCCCTCCTCGTAACTTTGTCGAGGTTGAGCTTTATTGAACCCTTTATTGCAAACTTTGCCATATGGAAATGTCAAAATCTCTCTTGCACATCCCTCAATAATAGAGTAAGAAACAAATAAAAATTATGAAAAAAAAAAATACTTATAGCCTTGAGGTCAAATCTAGAAGATTAGAAATTTCTAAATTTTGAGAAAAGACTTAAATTTCTGAAAGCGCTTTCAGATCTTTCATAGGATGCTTAGAGGTATTTTCTTGTTGCTAAAGGTGCGTTTATAGACCAAATCACGATCCTTATTTAAAGGTGCAGAGTGAGGGTTGGTTTAGACAACGCACCAAGACACACAGTTATGGCGTGTCTAGGCATGTGAGATGGCAATTCGTGGGTCGGACTATGCCATGATGAGCTAGCTCATATGCAAGTTAAAGCCCGTCTAAGCATGTTTACGCGTGACTTTGGGTGCCAATCCACTACCCCACGGTTCGGCCCACACCAATTACAATGCACCTGGGCACGTGATTATTCCCCATCGTGTGTGAACCTAGACACATTGAGACTGGGCATGAAAGTCTAGGCACATTAAGATTTGTGTCTGGATGCAAGAACATGTTAGGAATAATGCAATATGTGGTTAGCTCGCTCTCTAGATGATAGCTCTCCCTCAAACTAAGCTAAAGCAGAAATCATCAATTTAGAGTTATGAACTAGCTAACTAATATTCCTGAGCTTTTTTGAAACATTCACTAGACAAATCATCAGTAAACAAAGTCAACACCAAAATCATACTAAAAATATAAGTTGAATTCAGGTTACCAATACTTCCACTATCATGTGGTTACTGAATCCTCACACGTGATACAATGCTCGAAATGTTCTACACAGACAACCAAATCTGAAGATAAATCTAGCTTAAAACTAATTTAAAACTGACATACAAATAAAACAGTTCCTGCACTACCTCATCTACAAAAGCAAAATTTCAAGTAAGAGAGATCATTATGACTTTTCAAAAGACAAGTTCTATTGGGTCAAGAGAGTTGATGCAAAATATCAGCACACTTCAAAGATTGATCTATCATTTCAAATATTTTTTAGTTATATTTTGGATCTTGTATAAAACGAATTGTTTTAATGTATTGAGGTGCTGCTTTTTCTCTAAATTAGATTATATGATTTTTAGTAACTAACGTATTAAGTTCCAAATCAGTTAAATTTTAGATTTAACCCAGCACTTGCAAATGCGGCTCAATTATTGTAATGTTTATTATCAATTATGAAAAAAAAGTAAGAAAATATCACTATCACTCCCTTCAATTTATTATAGAAATCTTAGCAAAATTAGAAAATTGGCTCTTTCATAAACATAACAAAAGCCTTCTACCATGGTCATCAATTCTTTCCTAGCAGGAGAACATAAGTAACCTTAAATACAAATCCAAGGTTAAATAAAAAAAAGAAAATCAAAGAGATCCATTATCAAGATTCATCAAAGAGATTTATCAAAGAGATTCATCACACCTAGGTTTCTTTGCCCTTCAATTTTATCATTGTTATTTTAAAATTTTGGAAAATCTGCTCTTTTTGTTCAAGCAAAGAGGTGCAAGTCCAGACAAAAGCCTTCTATCATGTGATCATAAATTCTCTCCTAGAGGAAGAACACAATTACTCCAAGCACAAAGAGAAAAAAAATCAAAGAGATAAAACATAAAGAACACATTGTCAAGCTAGCATCAAGAACACCTCACTTTCTCCATCAAGAAGCATATTTTTTGCTGTTTTATAGCATAAAATCTCCAATGCACGTCATACATATAGAAAATGCCACAAAATGATGTTTATTTGGAAATGTGGGTATAAAAAAATTTTATATCAAGAGACAAAACTAGTTTCCATTAAAATGAAAATAAAATGCTACTTTCCCTAGCAAAACTATTTAAGGAAAATGATATCTATGGTAAGACATCATTCTGGTAAGAATATAAAGGTCATGGTAAACGGCCTGGCAGATACCTCCACAAGAGTTTCAACCATTAAGCTAGAAAAACTAGCAGTAGAATTTCAATACTTTGAAATTTTAAAAACAAAACTATTAAAGAGTTTTATTGGTCACCCTTAAACCAACAATCAATAAAAATTATGCAATTAAACTCTTCTATCTTTCTTAGAAATTAAATGTTTAAGAGACTTAACAGAACTTACAAAGTATTAGAATATTATTAGCATTACGGCCAGCCTTTTTACATAACACAAGACAAAAATTCAAAGTATTAAATTATGTGCGTACAATTACCCATTAATCACTGGAATGGTAATCCGTGCATCTTTTATAACCTTGGACAAATTAAGGATCTCACATGGTTGAGAAACAGCAGGACCAGCACTAGAAGCCAAATCAGTATTGTGTTCCAAAAGCTCTACCATTGGATTCATGGATGAGGGCTTTGCTCCATGTAAAGTATCAGCAGTAAAATTGTATGGAAATATAGACAAGAATAACTTTTGAAGTGACACAAATTCAGAAATGAGAAGTGTCTGATTTGTTTGCAAAAGCAACTGAAACAGAAAAAAATGCAAGTAATAACCACTTCTTGTTTTGAAAATTATTTGAGCAATTAGAGCTACCTGTGGAGGATCAACTTCAAGGTTTACAAATAGCAGTTGTCTCTGCAAACTCAAGCTTGAAAACTTGGCAAGTTCTTCAACATGTACCATGTATATCATATCTTCTATTACCATAATTCTCAAAGGAAGTAACAAAGTGCTCTCCTGTAACATAAAATCTGCAGCATTTGGAATCTTTCATGAAGAGGCAAAAGCATTTAATAGAATAATTTTGGTTACTGAAAAGAAATACTGAAAGTAGATGAACCTTAACTGCTTTTGAAAGAAAAACTTTAGAAGTTGTTTGATTGGGCTTAGCTTTTTAAGCCAAATTAAATCACAAATAAGTATTTTTTCCCTATAATTAACAGGACTGATTAAACCGTCGCACCTTCAGAAAGCAAGCAAAGCACGCTAATCCCCCAAAATATAAGTGCCTGATATTCAGGTGCTTAAGGCCATTTACATGCTTTAAAAATACCACGCCCATGTGTATGTCCCAGTAATGAACCATGTGGTCATAAGTAAATTTAAAAAAAGTAATCGTGCCATCAATAACTAAAAGAAATTTTTTAAATGAAACTATTAAAGAGTTTTATAAGTCACCCTTAAACCAACATACAACAAAAATTATGCAATTAAACTCTTCTATCTTTCTTAGAAATTAAATGTTTAAAAGACTTAACAGTTAACTTACCAAGTATTAGTTATGCTAAAATTATCAAGCAACCGTTAATTTCTCGAATTTATATGACAAAGATAAATTTGAATCTTAATAAAAATAAATTTAAATACATATAATGCTAAATACAGTTCATCCTGGTAGTTATATGCCAAATGTTTAACAGCTTTAAGATAAAGCATCAATATTTCATGTTTAAAGTATTTCTTAAAAAAGATAGGTCAAAGGATTAACCATTTCTTAATAATCATCACATTAAAAATGTCAAAGGAACCAATTCGGACTTGAATGCCAATTTGGTACTTGTTAAGGAGTTCATTGAGAAAATTAAGATCCAATTTTAAAAAAATGAATTAACTCGTAAAACAATATGGTTTGTTTTGGACTACAAGACATGATATCTTAGTTCTTAGATGAAATTAGAATATCGGAAAGCAGAAAGAGTAAACTTTCTCATGAACACATTTTTAATTAAAGAGTTATGCCATAATTAACTATAAAGCTATGAAATAGAGATGCTTTATAATTGAACATCATGCAAATTAGAGTAAATATTTGGTAGGGTTTGAAACTAATGTGCAACCTGCAAAAATTTTGAAAATAATATAATAATTTAAAGGTTTTTGTATTGATACCTAATAGAGAACCCATTCATAAGGGTAGTTATGATTTTAAAAGTGCTATGTTGTGTGTCTCAGGCATCATTTGGAGATTTTTTTGATTCATGGGTTGCATACATTAGATGAATTGGGTCACTTTGGTTAGACTAAGACAGTGGCAATGATCGAGAATAAAAAGAGTTGTCACTAAAATATTAGCTTGAAGTAAGACTGTAAGAAATGAAAAAACAGTTTTATACACACCGGTACCCATTCCAATCAAGTTACGAAACATGTATCATCTATAAGCTTTGTGTTAAGACAATTTCATATTCTTAAGAAACATAATTAAAAATCAAAGTAATTGATAAATTTTCCAAAATGATCCACTTCATTTCTGATCACCAAATCATTGATGCATTGCCAAGTTATATTTCCATCAACTGAACTACATGGCCTTCACAAATCTGTAATTTTTATAGCTTCCAAGTTTGGTATTTTTTTCCAAAATAGTCTACAAAAAGATAGGGATTGCCTTAAACTTTCCAATGCATATCACCTATAAACTAGTGGAAAATGAAAGTAGTAAATAAGAGCTTAAAAGATCTTTTGCAATAATTTGTAAGAGATCATACTCCTATAGCATAATTTGAAAGAAGTCTACAAGTATAAATCAATTTAGAATTGCCATAGGTTATAAGGGAAACTAAACTTAGTGCATTAGGTTAGTTAATCACAATACAAATTGTACAAGGAGAATCATATATAATTAATGAGTTATTTATCAAAATGATCCCTTGATTCTTGCAAAATGTTCAAAATGATCCTTGACTTTTGAAAATACTATTTTTGGCCCCTTGAGTCTTGCTTAATTGCTATTTTTAGTCCCTAACATCTAAAATGCCCTTTAACATCCATTGTTTACGTTAAATGAGAGAGTAAATTGGGAATATGCAAATTGCAATTTATGCTAAACTCTTTTTTTAATGAATTTTCATACAAAGCTCCCCAATATCCCCCAAACAGATCCTAAATATACAAAATAATATTTTTATTTCAAAAAACCATCAATGGATTCAAATTTGCATGTAGGGCATACAAAAAAATATTCTTTGTAGTTATTTAGGGGTCAAATAATATTTTTTTTTTTATTAATTTTAACCAAAGAGTGAATGATTTATGCCTGCTAGAAAAATATGATTCGCAAAATTGATTTTTTATGAAGTTCATATTTTTTCAATAATATTTTAAGAGTACAAAAATTGAACAAGAAATTTTTAATAAGCTCGTAAGTTTCACATTTAAAAAAATGATTAATCTAGTGCATTAAATTTTTTGAAATTTATATTTTTTAAAACACAATCAAAGAATTTCTAAAAAAATCTTTGTTAAACACATGTAGCAACCCCATTACACAAATTCATTAGATATGCCTCACAAGTTCTTTTTTTTTTCCAATACACTACAAAGATTTCTCTTCAATCTAAGGTGTAAGGGACCGTGGATCAAGAGTTTAGAAGAACAAGACTTTGATGCAATACTTCACTAATTAAGAAATCATTAGACAAGCCTCTTTGTGCTCAAAGGTAATTATTTTTTTCTTTTTCATTTCATTGTTTCAAAAAATATAAATTAAAGAAAATTTAATGCATTAGTTCAAGCACTATTTCTAAAATATGAAACTTGCAAGCTATCAAATTTTTTTTTATCCAATTTTCTGTACTCTTAAAAATATTATTGAATAAAATATAAACTTCATAAAAAATCAATTTTATGAATCATATTTTATTAGCAAAATAATAACTTTTTTTTCAGAAAATTTGCAGACAGAAATTGCTTACACTTTTGTTCAAATTGAAAAAGAAAAATATCATTCGACTCCAAAATAACTTCAAAAAATATTTTTTTTTGCAGTATACCAAAATTGGATTCATTGATTCTTTTTGAAATAAAAATGTTATTTTATATTTTTATAACATGTTTGGGGATATTTGGAAGCTTTGTATAAAAATCCTTTGACAGAAGAGTTAGCAAAAATTGCAACTTTCATATTCCCAATTCACTCTCCGATTTAATGTAAGAAATGGATGTTAAAGTGCATTTTAGGTGTTAGATACCAAAAATAGCAATTAAGCAAAACTCAAGGGACTAAAAATAATATTTTCAAGAGTCAAGAACCATTTTGAACATTTTACTAGAGTCAATGGATCATTTTGATAAATAACTATATACTTAAATTTAACTTATGAGCAATATAAATTTTATAAGGATTCAACTATAATATACATGTTAAATTTAAAGATCCACTTAGGACAATAACATTTGTCTCATGAAGCAGCTATGAATCTGCAGCATGATGACATGAAGTTGTATGAAGCAATCGTAACTAAAGCAATAAATAATGTTTATGAATTCAGCTCATGCTCTGATGTGCAACATCTGAAATTGCCTATATATTGTTTGTATTTATAACAAGTAAAAACGATGTTATTGGAGGCACCAATGGACGATCAACAACTGTGGTATACACCAGATCACTCAAATCAAATTTAAGTTCAAATTAAATAGACTTTTTGTATGGAACATCTTACAAATACTATCAATGCCCTGTATTTACTTTTCATTGCAAACCTAAGCGTTCATGTCGAACGACAGTGTTCAGACAAGCCTAAGCATTTGTTGACTTTTTTCCTTCCAGTTGTAGATGAGAGGTTTAACTCGGCAAACAATTCATATTGTGTTACATATAAGAACTTCTTAGCACTTTAGTGCCTTCTTTGTTATCACTCACAGCATTGATTTGAAGTTGAATCTTAAAATCTCGAGATGAATTGACAGTGAAAGACTTTGTTCATTATCAACTTGTAGATAGCAAATCACTCTCTAGATGACTAGTTAAATCTCATTGTCTTATCCTCTTTGGGTCTTCAAAAAAAATGGGAATAAGAGACTTTGCTCATTGTGCCAAGAGATCTCTTCTTAACAATTTTAAAACATCTCTTCAAAATGGAGCTAAAGCATCTCCTCTAAGCATCGATATCTCAACAATGTCAGGAGACTCATCTTAACAGTGTTTTCTCTGCAATCTCAAGTAAAGTTGGCACATCAAACACGCATTCTGATCATAACCCATGTAAATCACTATGCAAACATGATTTAGAGTGCAGATAGCTTGACAAAGTTTAATATTTGCACATGCTAGGTCACGCCATTTGTCAACCAAGCCATTCATCAGCCATGCCATATGTCAAGCACATATTCCAGTAATTTCCCAAGTTTTACGCTGGGTGATTATAAGCTTTACTTGATTCTAGGTTTGCACATGCATCAATCCAAAGCATGATAAATTGATGCTTTGACCAGTATAAATTGTGACTTGGCATATATGTTCCCTTCACATTCTTGTGATCATAAATCTCAATCACACAAAGACAGCATGAGTTGTCCCTTTTTACTTATAGACAGGTCCTGTTGAACGTTGACTCAAGTGGACCGACATATCAAGTAAACTTGTCTATTTAATAATTTGAAAGTTCAAGTTTTCTAGTGTGTGCGCTCAAATAATGTGTTTTATAACTAGCCTAAAGATTCAAATGAATAATAATTTGATTACTAAAGTTAAAACTAAATTTCAACATAATTTAAGGAATGATGTTAATATTATCACACCACAAGACAATATTAAACTCTAAGACATCAGATTAGTCAATCAATCAAAAATTAATATAGCTTATTTCCGTGCACTGAGATTTAGGCTATGTATGATAACTAACATTTACAAAAAGATTTTTACTAAGAATCATGCACACTTCAAAACGTTGGTGTCCATGGCAGATGCATGTCAACATAACACACATCTGAGACACTCAACAATTGTTCAATATATTAAGAAGTATTTCACTTAAATTATAGCCTAGCATAGACTAATCAATCTTTTTGCTCTTTGATATGGTTTTTGCCACAATTCGTAATTGAACAAGAAAGAAAATTATTGATGAGTGTTAATAGATGTTATTCTTAAGACAATTAAGATATTTTTATAATCATTAAGTTTATTATATGAAGTATATGACATTACATTTTATTTAATTGTATTTTAAATATAAAATATTAATAATGCCATTTGAATTTGTTTTTCAAATTAATATTCTATAAATAGAGAAAAATGTTAATGTATGACAAAGATTTATACATTTTACTATCCAAGACTAAAGAAATTCACTATTTTACTTTTTTTATAAGCAGGCCCAAGCAAAAATGCATTGCAACAAACTTCTTTTTACACAAAAGTATGTCATGTCATCACTCCCAATGGTGTATTTCATTGTGTGATCGTAGCGGAAGTCTCAATAGAATATCATGCTCTCAGGATGTCGTTTCCACTTTTTATAGTTTTGTAGTGCCGTTATGTCCATGATGTGTTCTGGCATGTGTCGGTATCTATCCTTTATAAATTTGCAATCCCAAGTGCCCGATAGAAAGCTTTTCTTAATAAATAACAGCTCTAGTTTGAACTTCAGGCTAAGGGGTTGTTGATAATCTGAAGTTTTAAATTTTCTCAAACTTAATGGGTGAAAGAGCAGAACTGGCGACATCAGATGTCGAGAAAAAGTATAGATGGTCTTTTTTTAACTATTTGAGATCATATGACAATGAAGCAAACATTTGAAATCCCATAATAACATAACAGAACATTGAGATTGGTTAAACAAACAACCCCGTAAGACAAAATATGAAACGCTTATATGGCATTCAAAATCATTGATATTCGCTAAAGAAAACAGGCACAAATTCTTCAAGGAAATAACAATGCAGAAACACGCCGAAACAATCAAAGATAACAAAAAGGGCGTGAGAGTTCATAAGAGGTGAAACCTTGCGCATACTATTCACTAGAGCACATAAATGATCTTGTAGCTCTGGCATCTTCCCGCCATAATCAATCATCACCACTGCCCTCAACCGGGTGCAAAGAGCAAGGACATCTGAAAACCTAATCTCTCATCAATTCACGATTTATCGTATAGATGAAACAAGTATACTCTTCGTTTCACAAAGAGGGTCTAAAGGAGGGAGGAGAGAATCTAAGAACAGAGTAAATATTCCATTCATTTACAGGGAAGAGCGAAACCCTGATAAAAAACCTAACGTTGAGGATGGAGGTGCTGAGAGAAAAGGGTAATGCAGGGGTAGAGTGAGCAAGATAACCAGTTTCTAAGCGGCGCTTAGCCAAAAGCCTGAGCCGCCATTTGACGATTGAAATGCAAGAATCGAGAACAACCAAGATCTCCTGTGCGTTGTGCATGTCCATTACTCATTCAAGTTGAGCATGAAGGCTAAATTGAGGTTCAAGAGAATCATTTATTTTTTAGAGAAATGCTATTTGAATTTATTGAGGTGGTACTTAAAAAAAGTTAAAAAATAAATATTAAAAATTAAAAATTTAATTTAGAAAAATTCAGGATCTCAATCGCATTTCAATTTTGATAATTGGATTCTTATATTGGGCTTTTTATCTATTGATATTTTTATTTGACTTAATTCTTTCAATTTAAAAGATTGATATAGTAACAATCTCAAATTATTACAATGACAATTATAAATATAAATCTTATAAACAAAAAGTGAAATAATTAAAATGTAAAATAAATGGAATGAATCATTCTCTTATTACTCAAGAGTTGAGGCCTTCTTGCCATTTCTTTGGGTGCTTACATTCCCATCCACAAGGCGTTCTCAATTGCTTATTAATAAGAAATTCATTTTTAATAAAAATTTATTATTATTATTAAATAAATATATAAATATACTTTGAAAATTAATAGCATATAAAATATGAATCGAAATTCAAAAAAATTTGCAGGTTTAAATGGAGCATCAAATGATGATGTTCTGTTTCAGGTTTCATTAAATTCAGAGCTTCAGATTATCGTAATTAATTTTTAAAATTATAAAATTTAGAAATTATTATAAAAAAATATAAGCTCAAATTTGATAATATTTATTGATGAATGTGCACCTCATCGAGACACTAAAATTGGTCTAAAATTTGTACTTTTTGGAGTCCAAATAGCAGTTGATCTCAGCTTAGAAAATAAGGGTCATTTATAGCCACCCGATCTCTATCAAACGGTCATGATCTACCAAGATGGCTATATAAGGATATGTTTCCCCTGCCCTAATATTTGGAATGCCTCCATTGGATGTTATTTCCTTATTCGTGAAACACACAACTCTATTCCCTGCGAGCAGTCATTGCAACTCGCTCCTCACCTCCCTAATCGATGTTTATCTTCCTCTCTACCAGCCTCTACCTGAGCATCGTCCACCTCCATAAAGGTCAATCCACAATATGTTGTTGGGCTCCTAACGATTCCTGTAACCCATGGTTGCTATTTTGGCTAAACTTAGCCTAATCAATCTTAGATCATCTCTATTAGTCTTTAATCGTCATTAGGAATGAGCTCCTGAGTTTTGGTTTGATTTGGGAATCAATCAGGCCAAGCCATAATTTCCAATTAATTAAATAATTAACAAAATTTTGATAATTATTTTGAGCTCCAAATTGAAATCCAACTTTGTCATTAAATTTCCCACCCCAAATTAGCTTGTGCGAAGTTTTGAGAATTTTTAGAAGTTGTATATTTCATCAAATATTTTAATATAATTAAACACTCAAATAAATAAAATAACTATTTAGGCATCGGATCAAAAATCCAATTGTATTTTGGAGTTCCTAGTACCCAAATTAGCTAAGAGTAAAATTTTAGTATTTTTCGGAATCTAGTTTATTAAGTTAGCATTTTTATAATTTCAAAATATTAATTAAATAAATTATTTAAATTTCCAAACAGCTCCAATCGTTTTAATCGCCGCCTTCCCTGATCCGCTGCGAGCCCCGAACGCGGAACAACCGGATACAGAGATCTGGGCTATTCTGCAGTTCTTTGGATTGAATATGGCAGCTACCGTGCATCGATATGATCCAGCCGTTGGATCAGAGGCCAGATCCAACGGCTAGCCTCTTCCTCGCTTACCCGACACGAGCTCGAGCGCCTGCAAGCCCGCGTGCGCCTGCGCTAGTCCCCGTCTGTGCCTCTGCTCCACTCCGCCTCTGCCAGCCTGCGACTCCTTTTGCTGTCGACTGGCAGTGTCCCCCACTCCCTCCTACCAACTTAACAAACTCCCTCTCATCTCTTAAAATCCCCTCTAGCTCGTTATCAAGTTGCTGAACCTCTGGACCTCTTCTCCTTCTTCTTTGTTTCCGTGAGCTTGATCCTTCCTCCAAGCGAGCAGTCCAGCCATCTTCAGCGACAATTGAGCGTATGGAGTCATAAGTGTCGTTCGTGTTTGCACCCTGGGCTCGGCACCATTGCGATTTGAGCTCGGGCATCGACTGCTGGAGCTCATCTGCAACTCAATGGATCGGCGAACCAGCAACCTTCATGTACTCCTCTATTCAAGTACATTTTCTACGCTCAATGAAATTGGGGTGGCTAATTGCCATCCCACAACAATTGCAATCACCCCATAATATCTATTGGGTTCGATCAAACCAAATCGAGCGACTCCGGGCTCGGGTATGTACAATGGGGTACATGGACCCGAGCCCCCACCAAGCACCCGATAAACCAAGACATCTCGCAACACGTAAGATCCCTCAATGGGTCGGTCTCGGCATGCTGATGGTGCTGGGTTGATCCCTGACCAGATGGTGGACTGTGAAGGGAGAATTCTCCATGCACAATAAATGCTAAATCCATAAAATGTGAATTAGGGTTACGGTGATAGAATCCATCCCATTTAGGGCTTCTGGTTCTTTCTTCTTGGGCTCCTTCTCAAGAGTATTTTAAATCCTAAATCGTAGTGACTGGTGGTCTGTGCAGTGAGGAATTAGGGTTTTGAACGAAACCCTAATTTCCCTCGCTCGAGAAATCCCTAATCCTTTCGCTCGGGGACAATGCCTGTAACACGGGTCGGGCCGGCCCAAACCTACGCTGTTTAGTAGTGCTAGGCTGGCGGGTCCCGGTCGACTCGCGTCTTTTCATTCGAGCCAGCCTATCAGGTCTTGATCAACCTGACAGGGATCCGAGTGCCTTTTTAAATGGATTTAAATTTAATTTAATTGCATAAACAATTTCCAACATTTTAATCTTAGGAATTATTTAATTAAATTAGGGTTTAGCATAACTCAGTCAATACTTATCCAAACATAATGAACTTATATACCATTTTAACTAGAAAAATGTGTAAAATCTGAATATATAATAATATTCAAGTTTTTGTAATTCATTTTTCTAATTATTGCATAATTAGGTTAAATATTGATTAGTGCTTAATTTTGTGATTTGACATCTAAAACCTTCAAACTTAGTTTCTAATAGCTCAATAGGCAGTAGAGAATATTCTGGCATGCTTAATTTCAGAATCTTGTAATGCTAATTGTAAATTATCTCTTAAATGATATTTTTGGATGATTAGCCTAGCTTAGGAGTTTGAGATCTCCAATTTTTGAGATCTTATTGTCTGTGCTTTCATTAGGATGTATAGAACCTAATGGCTTGCTTAGTTTTTTTATTAACCTTGTGCCTTGGAAAGTGACCATTTTGCCATTGCAACTTGATTAACCTAGTCCTTTGGTTTATATTTGATCTTTTGATGTCTAAGCCCTTCCTAAGCCTTAGTGGTAAGTCAATTTGACTTGACACTAGCTAGATGCTTGTGTAGGTAACCCTACCCTAGTTTGGGAGGTTGAATCCCTAGTTAAGGTTAGCTTTGCTTAACCCTTATCTTAAGCTTTTAGTGATTTCCTTGTTGGTGTCCAAAGTGCTCCTATACTTTTTGGACAACAACCTATCATTAGGGCTTAGTCAGTTCCAACCTTAGATGCCATTTGACTAAGTCACATTTTGTGACTTAGTGTAAAAGTCGCCTTTAGGTGAGGAGTCTTATCCATTTTGGATAACATGAATTTCATCCCTTGAGAGTTTGCTTGCAACCTTAGGATTTTGTGGCTAAGCCATTTTGTGACTTAGGCTTTAGCTTAGTCATTCCTTTTGGAATGAGTTCTCATTTTTGGTTGGATAATTTAGATATAACCCTTGGATTCTTTGGTTGGCTAATTCACATATTGTGACTTATGTGCCAATCTAGTTTAGTTATAGATTTTTTTGCATAAGTCATAGATTATGACTTGTGCCAGTAGTCTTATTATAGTAATATCTTAAAAACTTTAGTGTTAAGTCACATTATATGACTTGATGCTTTTGCTTTCTTCATCTCTTTTTAGGCTAAGCATCCAACTTGGATACTTATCTTTGTTGCTTTAGGATAACCCTTAGCAAGAGATGAATATCTCTTTAGTGGAAGAAGCCTTAAAATGGAATAACTTTGTATGGTAAGTTCATTCTAATCCCTCCTTAGTGTGAGATCACACTTAGTTAAAATGATATAACATTTAAGTGTAATCTCATGTGTAGATCTTAGTAGCCAATCCCTTGGCTTCATTAGTAGACTTATTCAAATAATGGTGCTTTAGCTAGCTCTTATGTTTTGATCCTAATTGTGTAAGTAGTCAAATAACTCTAGTTCTTTGATACCAAGCCTTCTGGATTCCAATTCATTGAATTAAAATTATTGGTTATCTTTTAGCCTTGGTTAAGTCTTGTGGTGACTTAACTTGCTAGCTTAAACCTTCTTAAGTGATGAATATCATTTAATTGTATACCTCTAAGTGATTCTTGATCCTTAGTATATCATGTGCTTAGTATGTGATGTCACATACTAAGTAGTATACATAACCTGTAAGTTTTAAGTTATATGTTATGAGTTAGGAGTTATCTTTTAATCCTTTAGGGGTACATGCAACTTAGTTGAATGTTAGTATCCCTTCTTCAGCAACCTTCCTTATTAAGTGATGAATTTCACTTGGTTTGGTTAGCTCCTTGTAAGCTAGAATTGTAGTTAGAATTCTCTAACCTTAGCCTATAAGGTAGAATTATGAAGGTTAAGCCTTATACCTTAAGTTTGATTTTGAATTCTATAATTAGAATCCTTGAGCCTTTTTAGTATATTTAAACCTTAGCTCTTTGCTTAATTTAGATTCCTAATTTGTGGATTAGATCTTAAGTCTAAATCAGTAGTCATCCCTTAGAACCTTAAGATATATTTAGATATTTATGTTTGATTTCTCAATAAATCAGATCAAATTCAAGCTTCTGATGTCAAGTGTGGCACCCCGCCCCTATCGTGGTCCTGTTAACATACATGTTAACATGATTACGGTGGGGTGTCCGTCACAACAGATCCACTTATCATTAGATTAGGTCTTTACCATAAATCACTAATAAGAGAATGATATGCCACATACTGAGCTGAGATTTCACTAAATGCAAATAAAAGAATTACAGAGTGTGAAAGCAAATAAAAGCTAACATCTATTTAACCATAATACAGAAAAATATATAATCCAACTCAGGATAAAATGCGCAATAAAGAAAATACATCTGAAACTTGTATTATTACAACATTGAATTAAAATTTGACATAAAGAAATAAACACTCAGCTTCACAGAAAACAAAAGAGTAACCTATCTAAGGGTCCTTAGCAACAAAATAATCCACCTTCTGTTTTGGCTCTTCTCCTGGTGCTACCACCTTAAAAAGCTTAGAATCTAATAATGTAAATTTCACAATGTTAGGGCCCCAGTTAAAAAAATAATGAGAAAAAAATAATTAGACAATTATCTAAGTACATTTTAGGCAAATATTTTCTTATATTTTATGATATCACAAATCATCCTAAGTAAATATGAGCTACAAAGCATCAAATAAAATGATAAAAGCTATAAACCATACATTTATAATATAACCAAAATGTGAGGTAAGAAATTATGGCACCTCAACCCCGTCGTGGTCTTGTTAACTTTTAAGTTAACATGATAACGATGAAGTGGTCACCAAATGATAAATTCCTCATTTATAATTAGATTAGACATTCATTCTAATCCAATATAATTAAGGAAATTGCCATTTACAAGAGTATTTTACTAAATGATAAATACAAGAAATATATTGAGAGTGCAGAAGCAAAATATAAACATTCATTCCATCACAATACAGTAAGTAATAATATACAACTCAGAATAAGTACAGTAAAATAAAATATAAAATTATTATTATAACACAATTAAAGAGTTAAGCAGAAAAATAAAATAAACACTCATTCTCACTAGCAAAGAAGTAAAAAGAGTAAAGGAACTAAGGCTCTCTAGCAGCACGATCCTCCTCTTGAACTCGGTCTTTAGAAGGCTCCACAACCTCAAATAGCTAAGAATCCATCATTGTTGGTTTCACAATGATAGGGCCCCAGCCAAAAAAAGAGAAAATCTGATTAGACATATTGTCTAAGTACATTTTATGCACATTCTCTTAAAAATCACCAATACTTAACAACCAAGCAAACACACAGGTGCAGGAATGCATATGAAATGAAAAGGATGCTATAAACAATAAGTTTATAACTTAAACAAGTGGAAGAGAGCACATACCTCCAAATCAATGCTATAATAAGGTTAGATAATGAAAGAGAATAAATGCTAATAATTGAAAAGAAACTCATCTTAAACATGCTTATGATCAATGTGAACTTATGTTAATTAACATAACATAAATGAACATGAAATACATTTAAACAATTTAAAAGTAAATCTAGCATCCTATGCATCAACAAGTAAGCAAGACTAGCATCCTATATATAAATTAATAAGCAAGACTAGCATCCTACACATGAATATATGAGTAAATTAACATCTTATATATGAACAATTAAATAAAAACTAACATCCTATTTATACACAGATAAGTAAATCTAACAACCTAGCATATAAATAATTAAACAGGCTAACATACTAGCACATGCATAAATAAATAATAAGCTAGTAATCCAGTAAATAGTAAGTAAGAAAGTGCTGAAATACAGTAAAAATGAATTGAAAACAGTAATATAAAACTGAAAATTGTTATGGCCAAATAAATCACTCAAACTGAAAATAAGTAACATCTCACTTAGCCTGCTGGGCTAAAGCAGAAACATTGAATTGAAATATGCACAGATTCACTTAGCTTGTCGGGCTAAGGTAAAAAAAAAAGCCAAACTGAAAATATAGAAGTGCACCTAAAACTAGTACTATCATAACATAAGAAGGCTAAACTAGCCTGCTGAACCAAAGAGTCTAGCAATGCCATCCTAGACCTCCATAAGTCTAGGCTTGGTTAGACTTGTTGAAGACAGGCAATACTATCCTAGCCAAGCATAGGCCTAGGCCTGGCCTGTAACAACATCAAAAGAACTAAACTGAGAGGCAGACTAATTAGGTCACACTTTACTAAACCAAAAATTAGGAAAACTAAAAGCATTAACAAAAATGCAATTGATGTTTATGTAATTCAAATTTGACATGTGATAATCATCAAATATCCTATGTCCACCAACTATGTCCAAGGCATAATGCTCAAATACAAGGTAAGCAAAGAATCAAAGTTTCAAAGTAAGCAAGAGACTCTACTAAAACACAAGTAATATCTATTATTATATAATTATCCATCCTATTTATTCTAAGTTACACAAGTTTAAGATCTCTAATTCCTACTATTGAGTGTAAATTAGACTCACAGCCTTATAAGTTCAAAATAATTAGAACTTATCAGGTTCTAATATGGTTTAATCAATATCGATTATATAAGTTAAACAAGTAAATCAATCAACCTATTTTAATGATTTAAGTAACCCAAATCCATCTTAATTTAATTTAAGATAAATTAAGATGGAATGATTAAAAATTAAACACCAATTATTGGGGTTTAATCATATAATCATAGAGGTTAAAGCTTAAAACCCAATCTTACGGATTAAAGATTAAGGCATATCCTATTAAATAAAGTCAGTTTTAATAAGATAGATCTCTAATCTTAAGTTTAAAGTTGTAAAATCAAATAATCATAAATAAATTATAAAAATCTATAAACTAGTAAAATTAAGGCTTCATCCATTGAGTAATCCAATTTACCCAATGAATGAATTCTAATCTGTCCTATTCTAACTCCTAAGGAAGAAGATATTAAGGAGGAAAGATGAACACTCAAGTACTAAAGCTAATTAATCTTATTATACTAAATTGATATATTATAAGACTTAAGAAAAAAAAAACATAAGGTGAGCTAGTTTTACTTTATGAAGTTTAAATTAGGACTTAGGGATTCTTAAGGTGGATTTTAGAGTTTTGATTAGACACTTAATTAATAAGCCTAAAAATCAAAGGAATTGATTCTTAATCAATTTAATTACTAATTTTAATGATTTAATTAAGATTCTAAGGCCTAAGAATGTTTAAACCTAAATTTGGATAAAATGATCATTTTGCCCTTACTTAAGGGTCTAAAAAATTATTTTTTAATTTAGAGCTCTAAATTAAAGTTTTCAATGGTAAAAGATTACTTATTATATAACATGAAGATAGACAGTAAATACACTCAATTTAGATAAGAATTAAACCTTTTGAGCTCAATTTAAGGAAATTGACTGCTAAGGGAAAAAATGATAATTTTACCTAATGAAGTTTAAAAATTTATGCATTTTATTAATAATTGATGTTCAAAGATTCCATAAAGTCCAAGAACACTAAAATTTGAGATTTAATGATTAAGCTATAGGAAAATCAATTTTGAGATCTAATTATGTAAATTTAGGGTTTTAAAAAATGATGTCAAAAATCTAATTTTTTCATTTAAAGTCCAAATTCAGCAAACTCAGTGGCTATATCTTCCATATAAAACACTGATTACTTTAATTAGAAGTAGAGTTAATTTGGACTCCATTTGGTTAAGTTACGACCTAATTAAGGTTAATGGTGATTAGTGAGTGATTAGTGAAATAAATTATATAATACAAAACCAACTACACCATTAGATTCTACTCTACTCTATGAGCTATCAAAAATTTGAATCACTCAATTTGGATAACTAATTATGCTAATATTCACTAATTAAGTTTTAGGGTGATTAAAGCTAATTAAGGAATATAATCATCCAATCATAAATATTTTTACAGTTTACTATTTATTAGGTCTTTCTGATCAAATGATATATTGGAAGACCTAATTTGGAGCTTATTTAATTAAGTTATGATCAATTGAATTTCTAGGGTTTAAGGGTGCAATTATGATAGGGTCCTAAAAGTAATTAGGCAAAATACACTCCAAATAGAAAAATTAACACTACTAGAATAACCTTGAAAGTCTCCTAATTAAAATGAGACTCATATTGAATATGTTTGGATGAGTGTGTGTAAAGTTATGATAGTTTTAAGTTTAGGGGCATTTAGGTAATTAAATAAGGGTCCTAAATGTCACTAGGTGAAATACACATCCAAATGAAAATTTGGCAGTGCCATAATGCTCTTCATAATTTTCTTATTAAAATGACATCTATTTAATACATTTGGATTTATAGTTTGCAAATTATGAGGGTTTAAATATTTATGATTAATTATATTAATTAACTATTTCTATTTTAAATTATAATATAATATAACTATATTAATTAAATGTCGGCATAGCGGGACCATAGACTGAAGCAAACAGCGGCTGGAGGAACCCACGGACACGTGGCGCACATAGATTGGAGACGAGACAACTACGGGACCCACCTAACATCAAAAGAACATACCGCGAGACCCACTCTTAAATCCCACGACGCATGCGAGCGGGGCCTGCAATGCTAAGATCGGCCTGCAGATCTTTACTCGGGTCGGGTCCAGCCTGACCCGACCCGAGATGAGACCTGCATCTTTAGCACGGCTCCGACGCCAAATTATTAGGGCAAAGGATTTACAACCTTCCCGATGTCGAGGTGACTCGGCCTGCTCACCATTAGGTAAGGCCTGAAGAGCATTACACAACAGCAGTTGATTCATGACATGAGGTATCCTGTACTACCTATAAGGACTAACCCTAGATGACTAGGCGCAATGAAGGAGGCAGTATTGTAGAGTACTGGGGATTAAGTTCCAAATTAGAACAAATGGGTTCGATCAATCTCAATCGAACCCGTTCAATCTTTAATCTAAAGCATGTAATAGCAATGCGATACAAAAATAGCGATCATGTAAGGAATTTGGGAGGTAGGAGATGTGGCGCGAGCTGGTAGGGACGAAGCGGAGGTCGCCCGATATTTTGATCAGACGGTCGAGATCGACCGTCAGATCCAAACTAAGAAGGCAAACGACATTAATCAGAAGAAACGACGCCGGTTAAGTATTTATTTAAATATATTATTATTTAAATAAGTTAAATTGATTTTATTACTTAAAATTAGTTCATTAAATGCATCCCAAAAATTTCCAATAAATCACCACTAGCTAAATGAAGGGTGAGGAACGCAATGACGAAGTTGGATTTTTGTTCTGACGAGTATTTATTTTTTTCAATTTCTGGGGTATTTAAATGATATTAAAATATTCGCTGAAAATCCAACGACTTTCAAATGCTTCCAAAGTATCACCCCTAGCTAATTTGGTGGTGATGAGCGCAATGACGAAGTTAAAATTTTTGATTTGAGGTCAATTTAAACAAGTTAAATTCCAGGGTTCCTGAAATTTCCAAAATCAGGATTTGATCTAATTAACTCCTGATTTGGACTAGGTCTTTGTGGTGAAATTCTAATGACTTAATTAATGCACTAGAATCACAATTAGGACTTGATTTAGTTCTAATTGACCTAAATAACAACTTGAGTTTTTATAAACTCCCCCACTTATAACGATGTGGTCCTCGACATCATTCAAGTGGGAAGAATGAAGCGGAATAAAAGATAATGAATTAAAATGATAAAGAGTTAAGGAAGTACCTGAATTAATGAGGTTCATATATTTTTGATGCATGTCCACCTTTATCTCCCAAGTAGCTTCATTTTGAGAACGATTCTTCCATTGAATCTTAACCATATTAATATAATGACTTCTCAGTTGTTTTCGATCTCGAGCCAAGATTCGGTTCGATTCTTTAGCCAAACTTAACCACTACCATTCTGGGATCTCAAGAGGGTGGAGCAAACAACCAGCATTTTGATGATCAGTCTTGACTAAATTACAAGCATGGCATTTAAATACAAAATCTACTTTATTACTTTTCATTCTGGGCTACCAAAAAGATTATTTCAGGTCTTGATACATTTTATCGTATAACGACCCAAAAATCATTATTTTGTAAATTGGATCAAATCCCGCCTTAGAAATTAGAATTCCAAGGATGTTCAAATTAGGGCAAACAAAAATACCATATGTAAGATTTATTTTAAAGATCAAAGTGCCATAATTTGGAAAAAATCCGAATAACGGAAGCTCTCATTTTATTTCCTAAATCATTTTAATTCTAAAAATCTTGAACATTGAAATACGTGCCCAAATTCATCATTTTCAATGTCATTATGATCAGTATATTATTTAAAGTCTGCTCGAGAATTTTCATCAAATTTTGAGCGCCGGTTTGATTGTGGTTAATTTTTAAAGTTTTAAATTCAAAATTTAATATAAAATAAAATATTATTTCGAATCGAAATTTTTTGGCACGAGGGTGTTCATAATATCATACATACCTCAGTGTCAAGTTTCATTATATTTAGATGCCAAACAATAAAAAAATACGATTAATTTAAGTTTAAGTAGTTTTAAGAAAATCCCTTAAATTTTTTCTCTTTCCTTCTCCCCCCCCCCCATTCTTACAATCAAGTTTCGATAATTAGTGGTAACTTTCACTAAAACATGCGACATTTGCGGCCTTTAGCCCCATAATGGTGCTAAATGCTCAATTATCCCTTATCCCATCCCTCCTCTATTAAAACCCCCTCCCTTCCCTCCTTCTCCTCCCCACATAGCCAACTCTCTTCTTCCCCATAGCAGCATCCTCTCCTCAGCCCCACAACAGCAGCTCTCTCCTCCTCTCCCCACACAGCAGCAGCCAGCTCCCATTCCAGCCCCTACCAACTTCTCTACCAGCCCCCACAATAACTCATCCCTCAGCCCATAACAGCCAGCAAGCTGCCAACTCCTCCCTCAGTCCCTACCAGTCCCCCTGCCACCCATCAGACCATAGCCAGCCCTCTTCTCCCCATAGCCAACCAACCCACAGCAGCCCCTCCTCCTCCTTAGCCCACATCAACTAAGCCTCCTTCACCTCCCCAAACAGCTGTCATTCTAGCCCTCTATTCTCTCCAAACAGCAGCCCCTAAACCCCTACCAACTCCCCTGCCACAGTCGGCAACCCCCTACCAAGTCTCTCATAGCCATCAGTTTCTTCTTCTCCATTCTAACCAGCTCCCAGCAGTTCTCCCAGCCTCTCCTCCTGCCATTCCAGCCCTCTCCAACTTCCACAGCAGCTCCCCCAGCCTTTAGCCCTTAGCCAACAGCAGCTACTAGCTCTCCTCCTTAGCCCCACAGCAGCAACCCTCTCCTCCTCTCAGCACCACAGCAGCAACCCTCTCATCCTCTTAGCCCCACAGCAACAGCCCTCTTCTCCTCTCAGCCCTACAGCAACAACCATCTTCTCCTCTGCCCCACAACAGCAGTAACCAGCTCTAATTTTAGCCCATACCAGCTTCTCTATCAGCCCCGCAGCAACTCCTCCCTCAGCCCACAACAGCCAGCAAGCTGCCAGCCACCCAATAACCCTCTCTTACCATCGCCAGCCAGCCCTCTTGCTGCAGCAACCTAGGTTAACCATCCGATCATCCATTTCAACTTCCTTCAAGCAATCTAAATCCTAAGGTAAAAGGTATTGGGAAGGAAGAAAATAAAAGGAAAACATTTTGCTAAAAAAAAAATAATAACTCTATACATTTTTATGAAAATTTATATTTAGTCATTCACATTTTTAGCATTCTCATTAATTAATAATAAGAACAATTCAAATATTATAAAATGACTACTATTTTTATTTAAGTATTATTTTTCATTTCTTTTTTTGTCTTTATTCTTTCATAATATTAACATGATCATAATAAATAAAATATGAAATGATTTAATAATTACAAACTTATATCATTATAAGAATATGAAAGAATAAAGATAAGAAAGAAGAATGCAAATCTTTAAAAAAAAATAATATTCCTAAAATCATTGGCTAAAATACTAAAATATCGAAAACTTAAAATGCTGGTTGAGCGAACTGTCACTCATCCAAACTTAAAGGCTAAAAAGGTACCCAATATATGATAAGTATTATATTTTGTATTTGTTACTACCGCTTAGCTTTTAATTGCCTTGAGCCAAAATTTTAATTTGAAGCTTGGTTGATTGTTCGGAACCAACCTTACAACATTCGTGGCTAGTTACTAGAAAAATAACATCAATAACAGTATTTGTGGCTAATTACTGGAAAGAAGACATCATTAGTAACATTCATAGCCAGTTACTAGAAAAATGACATCAGTAATGGCATTCGTGGCTAATTACCAGAAAAATGATATCGATAATAGCATTCGTGGGCTGTTACTAGAAAGAAGACATCAGTAACAATATTTGTGGCAGATTACTAGAAAAATGACATCAGTAACCTGTATTTTTGTGCTAATATCTTTTGCAAGAAATTAATTATTTTATTTGCACTTTTACCTTATTATTTTTCCTGCATTTCTTTCACAAATTGGATCTCTGCTATTATAAAATATAATACTGTATTGATTACTGTGGTACTTAGAGTACTCTCTAATTACTGGGAATTCCAATCACAATATTGTTTATTGTACGATAACAGGTCAAGTACTTCTGGAAGAGCTTAAACAAGAACCCTAATGCTTAAAATTTTCAATCTGCAAATGGATATATGACGCTGCTATTTTTGCTTAAATTTTATATTATATTTATTTTTCACTTTTGTACGAGGAGTACGATGTCAGATCTTGTAATATGAAGTTTGAAATAACTGAGAAATGTCTTATATTTTTATGTGTCACTTTTCTTTCATTACTCAAAATAATCCTGCGGTAAGTGAACACTCGGGTCGGAACGATTTCCGTTAAACCGGCATCGGGACATCACATATCGCATCCAGGATGAATTGCATATTCTTAGCTATGGCCCTCAATCAACACTTCACGGTGCTTAGATTTGGGAATCCATAAATGGTTTTCTTGATAAATATCACATTTATGAAAACGAAGATCAGGACGGTGACCACTCTTGATTGCTTGCTTTAAATTCAAATACTCTTTATCTTTAGTCTGAGAAATGGATACATCTGTGTGGAAAGTGGGTTCCATATTACTCATTGAGATCATTTCACTCAACATATAACTATGAACTAGTTTAATATCCAATTTATGGAATTCTTCTTTTAAGGAGCTTGTGGCGATCATAGCTGTAAGCGTAGCACGACGGCTAAGGGTGTCGCTACAACATTGGCTTTATTGGGATGATATTGGATGTCCAGATCATAATCACTGATTAATTCTAGCCATCTTCTTTGCCTGCAGTTTAGTTCTCTTTGAGTGAATAGGTATTTTAAGCTTTGATGATCTGTAAAGACGGAGCACTGAACTCCATACAAGTAATCACGCCAAATCTTTAGGGCGAAAACTACTGCCGTTAATTCAAGGTCATGAACTGCATAATTCCTTTTGTGTAGCTTTAGCTGACGAGACGCATATACAATAACTCTTTTTTCCTGCATTAGAACACATCCCATACCAGTTCTTGAGGCACCTGTGTATACTTGATAGTTTAATCATTCTTTAGGAAGGACTAGCACTAGAGCAGAGGATTGTGCATCCTTCAAAGTCTAAAATTATAACAACCCAAGTTATTACCCAATTTAATTAGGGCTAATCCATGCCCTAACCTCAATCTTAGTACTCAAATTAGGTTATTAGGAGTCTTCCACCAAGACCTAGTCCAAATCAGGAGTCAAATTGATCAAATTCTGATTTTGGAAAAAAAATACAGAAACTCTTGAATTTGACATACCTAAATTGATCTCAGATAAAAAATTGGACTTCGCCACTACGCTCATTGCCCCTAAATTAGCAAGGGGTGACGTTTTCGTGTCAATCAGAAGTCGTCAAAATTTTGTCGAATATTTTAATAATATTTAAAAACACCGAAAATTAGAAAATTAAAATACTCGTCGAATTAAAAATCCGACCTCGCCGCTACGTTCCTCACCCCTCAATTAGTAGCTAGGGATGAATATTTGAAAATTTTAGGAGCCATTTGAATAATTAAAATTAATTAATAAAAAAATAGGAATTTAATTATTTAATTATTATATTAATTATATGGTTTTTAAACAAACGGTGGGACCCACCTTAATTACGTATCGGGTCGGGTCCCCGTAGCTGGTCGGATCCCGCTTATCGGGTCCGCACCCGATAGGGATCGATCGCCTCGATTTGAGCCGATCGATCCGAGTCGTCCAATCGGACGGCTCGCGATCCGTCCAATCGGATGGCTCGCGATCCGTCCATATCCTCGCAGGTGTCGCCACGCCACGCGACAGGCCGCCGCCTCGTCTGCCCAACCGGTGGTCTCCCTCGCCTCGCAAGCTCCGTCGAGTCTTAGTTAAACCTTCCTTGGGGCTCCCCTCTGTGGGCACGATCCGAGAGGTTGCAGCCGTGGAGGAAGCTCGAACCCTCTCTCGTCGTCGTCCATTTCAGGTACACCCTGATCCTCCCAATCCTTCTGTTCAATTTGTAACTTATCGTTTTGCATGGCAATTGCTGGAGCTCGATTAACGGTTGATCAGCTCGATCGAGCCATCGTGCGAGGGATCTGCGGTTTTTGCCGGGTAGGTTAGTATCGTCCCAAACCCTAAACGCTAGGGTTCGCCCTTGCCGGCAGCTCAGGTCGCCTCCGTCAACGATCATATCACGGATGAGAAGCTCTCGTCGCCCCCACCTGTCATCGTGTGGGTCGAGTCCCGATGTCGCCGGGAAGGCCGACGAGCCTCGTGCCCTAACCTCCTCCTCGTAGTGATGCGCTGAGGTTAGCGAGTGGGCCTCGGGTCAGGTCAGGCCGGACCCGCTCGGCTGATCTCGGGCCGGCTCGCGGACCCGCGAGTCGGGTACGTGTCACACGCGGACGCTGCGGGGCCCACCAGCGTCGCGTCTGTCAAGCGCGGGTCCCGCTCGCGGTCAGTGTGACCGCTGGCCTACCGCCACGTGTGGGGCTGGGACCCACTTGCTGTCCCCCAGCCGCTCATCCCTGCCACGTGGAAAATTGCGGGTCCCGCCATCAAATCCCTATAGAATAAAAATTTAATAAATTAATATATATATATATATATATATATATATATATATATATATATATATATATATACTCTTTACATAGATACATAAACAAATATATATATAATTATATGAACAGTAGAATACTTAATTCTATAAATATAATTAAATATTAAATAACAGTTAGTTAAACATATATTAATATATAGTTATATATATATATTTATATATATATATATATATATATGAAATATGTTAACTTAAAGATAGTGAAATAATTAATGAATACTTTATGTTAATCATAATAAAACAGTAAGTTAAATATTCAGCAGTAATATTAAATGCGATATAATTAAGTTAATTATTAAAAATAGTAAATTAATAATAAAATCATTTAAATTAAATTTAATTAATGGAAACTTGAGAGTCTCATTTAAATTAAATATATTATGTCCACCAACTAAGTCCAAGGCATAAAGCTCAAACATAAGATAAGCAAATCATCAAAAATTCAAAATAAGAAAAACCTTTTACTAAAATACAAGTGAAATCCATTATTATCTAATTATCTGTTCTATATATTCTAAGTTACACAAGTTCAAGATCTCCAATTTCTACTATCGAGTATAACTCAAACTCACGACCTTGTACGTTGAAAATAATTAGAACTGATCAGATTCTAATATTATTTAATCAATGTCGACTATATAAGTTAAACAAGTAAATCAATTAACCTATTTTGATAATTTAAGCAACCCAAACCCATCTTCATTTAAGATAAATCAAGATGGAATGATTAAAAATTAAACTCTAATTATTGGGGTTTAATCAATTAATCCCAAAGGTGATCTTAAAGGCTAAAGTTTAAAACACAATCTCATGGACTAAAGATTAAAGCATATCCTATTAAGTAAAGTCAAACTTAATAGGATGGATCTCTAATCTTAAGTCTAAGATTGAAAAATCAAATAATCATAAACAAATTCTGAAAATCTATAAATTAGTAAAATCAAAGCTTTATCCATTGAGTAACCCAATTTACCCAATGAATGAATTCTAACGTAAGGCTTATTCCTAACTCCAAAGGAAGAAGATCTTAAGGAGAAAAGATGAACACTCAAGCACTAAAGCTAACTTATTGATACATTATAAAACTTAAGGAAAAATACATAAGGTGAGCTAGTTTCACCTTATGAAGCTTAAATTAGGACTTAGGGATTCTTAAAGTGGATTTTAAAGTTTTGATTAGACACTTAATTAATAAGCCTAAAAATCAATGGAATTGATTCTAAATCAATTTAATTACTGATTTTAATAATTTAATTAAGTTTATAAGGCCTAAGAATGCTTAAACTTAAATTTGGACAAAATGATTATTTTGTCCTTACTTAAAGGTCTTAAAAGTTATTTTTTTAATATAGGGCTTTAAATTGGAAGTTTTCAATGGCAAGATATTATTTACTGTCTAACATGAAGATAGATAGTAAGTACACCAAATTTGGATAAGAATTAAGCTTTATGAGCTCAATTTAAGAAAATTGACTCATAAGGGTAAAAATGGTAATTTTACCTAATGAAGTCTAAAAATTTATGCAGTTTATTAATACTTGTCGTTTAAGGATTCCATAGAGCTCAAGAACTCTAAATTGATGTTTATGTAATTCAAATTTGACACGTGATAATCATCAATTATCCTATGTCCACCAACTATGTCCAAGGCATAAAGTTCAAATACAAGGTAAGCAAAGAATCAAAGTTTCAAAGTAAGCAAGAGACTCTACTAAAACATAAGTAATATCTATTATTATATAATTATCCATCCTATCTATTCTAAGTTACACAAGCTTAGGATCTCCAATCCCTACTATTGAGTGTAAATCAGACTCACAGCTTTATAAGTCCAAAATAATTAGAACTTATCAGTTCTAATATGGTTTAATCAATATCGATTATATAAGTTAAACAAGTAAATCAATCGACCTATTTTGATGATTTAAGCAACCCAAATCCATCTTAATTTAAGACAAATTAAGATGGAATGATTAAGAATTAAACTCCAATTATTGGGGTTTAATCACATAATCATAAAGGCTAAAGCTTAAAACCTAATTTTACGGATTAAAGATTAAGGCATATCCTATTAAATAAAGTCAAATTTAATAAGATGGATCTCTAATCTTAAGTCTAAGGTTGAAAGATTAAATAATCATAAATAAATTATAAAAATCTATAAATTAGTAAAATCAAGGCTTCATCTATTGAGTAATCCAATTTACCCAATAAATGAATTCTAACATAAGTCCTATTCCTAACTCCTAAGGAAGAAGATATTAAGGAGGAAAGATGAGCACTCAAGTACTAAAGCTAATTGATCTTATTATACTAAATTGATATATTATAAGAGTTAAGAAAAAATACATAAGGTGAGCTAGTTTTACCTTATGAAGTTTAAATTAGGAATTAGGGATTCTTAAGGTGGATTTTAGAGTTTTGATTAGACACTTAATTAATAAGCCTAAAAATCAAAAGAATTGATTCTTAATTAATTTAATTAATAATTTTAATGATTTAATTAAGATTTTAAGGCCTAAGAATGCTTAAACTTAAATTTGGGCAAAATGACCATTTTGCCCTTACTTAAGGGTTTAAAAAATTATTTTTTAATTTAGAGCTCTAAATTAAAGTTTTTCAATGGCAAAAGATTACTTACTATCTAACATGAAGATAGACAGTAAATACACTCAATTTTGATAAGAATTAAACCTTTTGAGCTCAATTTAAAGAAATTGACTGCTAAGGGCAAAAATGATAATTTTACCTAATGAAGTCTAAAAATTTATGCATTTTATTAATAATTGATGTTCAAAGATTTCATAGAGTCCAAAAACACTAAATTTTGAGTTTTAATGATTAAGTTATAGGCAAATCAATTTTGAGGTCTAATTATGTAAATTTAGGGTTTTAAAAAATGGTGTCAAAAATCTAATTTTTTTGTTTGAAGTCCAAATTCAGTAAATTCAATTACTATTGCTTCCCTATAATACACTAACTATTTTAACTGGGAGTAGACCCAATTTGAACTCCATTTGGTTGTTACGACCTAATTAGGGTTAAGGGTGATCAATGAGTGATTAGTAAAATTAATCATAAAATCACAAAACCAACCACACCACTAGATTCTACTCTACTATATGAGCTATTAAGGACTTGAATCACTTAATTTGGATCACTAATTATGCTAATAAATACTAATCAAGTTCTGGGGTGATTATGGCTAAATAAGTAATCTAATCACCCAATCTTAAATATTTTTATAATTTACTATTTATTAGGTCTTTCTGATCAAAATAGTATATTGGAAGACCTAATTTAGAGCTCAATTAATCAAGTTATGATCAATTGAATTTTTAGGATTTAAGGGTGCAATTAGGGTAGAGTCCTAAAAGTGATTAGAAAAAATATACTCTAAATAGAAAAATTAACATTACTAGAATAATCTTGAGAGTCTCCAAATTAAAATGAGACCCATATTAGATATGTTTGGGTGAGTATGTGCAAAGTTATGATAAATTAAAGTTTAGGGGCATTTTGGTAATTAAATAAGGGTCCTAAATATCACTAGATAAAATACACATCCATATGGAAAATTGAAAGTGCCATAATGCTCCTCATAATTTTCTGGTTAAAATGATATATGTATTTAATACATTTGAATTTATAGTTTGCAAATTATGAGGGTTTAAATATTAATGATTAATTAAATTAATTAATTTATTTCTATTTTAAATTATACTATAATATAACTATATTAATTAAATGCGGGCTTGGTGGGACCCACAAACAAAAGTAGATAGCAACTGGAGCGGGACCCACGGACACTCAGCGCACTGAGATTGGAGATGAGATGCTTGCGGGACCCACCTAACATCAACAGAACAGACCACGGGACCCACTCTCAAATCCCGCAACGCATGTGAGTGGGGCCCGCAGCACTACGGTCGGCCCACGAATATTTACACGAGTCGGGTCCAGCCCAACACGACCCGAGATGAGACCTGCATTTTAGGAACGGCTCCGATGCCAAATGATTAGGGCAAAGGATTTAGCAATGTTCCCGGCATCGAGGTGACTCGGCCTGCTCGCCATTGGGTAGGGCCTGAAGAGCAGTACACAATGGTAGATTATTCATGACATGAGGTGTCATGTACTACCTATAAGGACTAACCCTAGATGACTAAGCGTGATGAAGGAGACAGTACTGTAGAGTGCTGTGGATTAAGTTCCAAATTAGAACAAACGGTTTTGATCAATCTCGATCGGACCCGCTCAATCTTTAATCTAAAGTATGAAATAGCAATATGAAATACAAAAATAACGATCGCGTAAGGAATTTAGGAGGTATGAGATGTACTTGTTCGATGGCCAGAAACGATGGCTCAATCGGAGACACCTCGATTCTTCGCTGAGCTCCGAATCTGGGTAAGCGGGGCATCGGGGAGTCAATTAGGAGTCTTAATTCAAACATAGAGAGGTGGCAACGCAGCAAAGGGAGGCGCTTGGCGAGCGGAGCTCATGGTGCAAGCAAGCGATTGCCACGCGCTCTGCGCGTGGCATGAGCTGGCAGGGATGAAGCAGAAGTTGTCCGATCTTTCGATCGGACGATTGAGATCGATCGTCAGATCAAAACTAAGAAGGCGAACGATGTTAATCAGAGGAAACGACGTCGGTTAAGTATTTATTTAAATATATTATTTTTTAAATAATTTAAATTAATTTTATTACTTAAAATTAGTTGATTAAATGCATCCCAAAAAATTTCAATAAATCTCCCCTAGCTCAATGAAGGGTGAGGAACACAATGGCGAAGTCGGATTTTTGTTCCGGTGAGTATTTAATTTTCTCAATTTCTGAGGTATTTAAAATATGTTAAAATATTTGCTGAAAATCCCACGACTTCTAAATACTTCCCCCCTAACTAATTTGGGGGTGATGAGCACAATGATGAAGTTAGATTTTCAATTTGAGGTCAATTTAAACAGGTCAAATTCTAGGGTTCTTAAAATTTCCAAAATCAATATTTGATCTAATGGACTCCTGATTTGGACTAGGTCTTTGTTGTGAACTTTCAATAATGTAATTAATGCAATAGAATCGCAATCAAGATTTGATTTAGTCCTAATTGACCTAAGTAATAACTTGGGTTGTTACAAAAATATACCTCAACCCAAAGCTGCATAAAAATTAAGCATTTTAATATATTAACTACTATGTACAAAAAAAATCCTAAACATATATGATCAAATTACTTATGCTGATTTTCTGAATAAAATGCAATATAAACAAAACTGAACTAAAAACTAGCATCATAACATGCCTGCACATATAATCAAAAATTATTGAAAATACGAAAAATATTGAAAATGCTATAAATACTAAAAATATTGAAAATACTGAAGTAAAAATAATTGAAACTGAACTGAAAATAATTTTATTGGACATGTGTCTAGATTAGTCCTATCATAAAAGAAATTGGCTAAACTAGCCACCGAATCTAAAACTGAAGCATCTAGGACACTAATGCTTAGATTGACAGATAAATCTTCTATGACACTAATGCCTGGGCCTAAGCTGAACTAATCTGTATTGTATCTCAAAATTGTAGCTGTGGCGTCCCGCTCCACTGTGGTCCTGTTAATACACATGCTAATATGATTATGGTGGGGTAGTCGCCACAACAAATCTCTCACTTATCATTAGATTAGGTCTCCACCATAATCCACTAATAAGGAAATGATATGCCATATGCTGAGCTAAGATCTCATTAAACGTAAATACAATAATTTCATAGTGCAAAAGTAAATAAAAGCTAACATCCTTTTAACCATAAAATAAAAATAAATAAATCCAACTCAGAATAAAATGTGTAGTAAAAAAAAATACAATATAAAATTTGTATTATTATAAAATTAAATTAAAGTTTACTAAAAGTAAATAAACACTCAGACTCACATAATATAAAAGAGCATCCTATCTAAGGGTTCTCAACAACAAGGTAATCCTCCTCTTGAGCTGGTTCCTCTCCTGGTGCTACCACCTTAAATAGCTCAGAATCTAATATTGTCGGTTTCACAATATCAGGGCCCTAGCAAAAAAAAATGACAAGACAATTGTCAAAGTACATTTTAGGCTGATATTGTTTTGTATTTTATGATATCACAAATCATCATAATCAAATAAGAGCTACAAAGCATCAAATGAAAGAATTAAAGCTATAATTCATACATTTATAATTTAAATAAGATGTGAGATAAAAAGACATATCTCAACTCAAAGTTGTAGAAAAGGTTAAGCATTATATATATATAAACTACTAAGTACAAGAAAGATCATAAACATATATGATCAAATTACTTATGCTGATTTTCTAAATAAAATGCAATATAAATAAAACTAAACTAAAAATTAGCATCATAACATGCTTGCACATAAAACCAGAAATGTTGAAAATATAGAAATACTGAAAATACTATAAATACTGAAAGTACTAAAAATATTGAAAATACTGAACTAAAAAATAAGTGAAACTAAATTGAAAATATTTTAATTGAACATGTGCTTATGTTAGTTCTGCCATAACAGAAAATTGGCTCAACTAGCCACCAAATCCAAAACTAAAGCATTTAGGATACTAATGCCTAGATCAACATATAAATATATCCTCTAGGACATTAATGCATGGGCCTAAGCTGAACTGAACTGTTTAGTATCTCAATATCAAAATTGTAGAGACAGACTAATTATGGCACATTCCACTGAACTGTTATCTGATTTACCAATTTATCTGACTTATCTAGTTCATTTATGTTCATGACTTATGTAATTTCAAATCTAACATAGAATATTCAACAAATATTATATATTTCATATAATATTCCAAAATAATAAAGGCTCAAAATAAGAAAGTAATGTGTACAAAATAAGGTATAAGCAGTACTACACAAAAATATGTGATATCACTTGTTTTCTAATTTTATCATTCTAACTAATCTGAGATTATACAAGCTCAGGATATCCAAATCCTACTATCTAGTATAATCTCAGAGCTACGGTCCTATAAAGGTTAAACAGTTAGAACTAATTAAGTTCTAATTTAAATCAATTAATGACACTTACATAAGTTTAATAATAAATTAATCATCTTAATTAATAAACTTAATAATCCAAACAAATCTTGATTAAGATAAATCAAAATTAAGAGATTAAGAGTTTAACTCTAAAATGTTGGGGTTTAAAGCTCTTAATCCAAAGGTACTAATGACTAAGGGTTTAAGGGGTGTCTAAGGTTTTTCCCAACTCTCAAGGACTAAAAGTTAAGGTACTCTTATTAAGTATAGTCAAAATTAATAAGATAGATCTTTAATTTTAAACTAAGGTTAAAATATAAAATAATCATAATTAAAAGATAAAATCTAGAAATATAAAACTAAGGCTTCATTCAATTGAGTAACCTATTTATCCAATGAATTAAATTTTGCCTAAGTCTATTACTAATTCTTAAGGAGGAAGGTCCTAAGAGCTTAAGATAAGGAAACTACTTAAGGAAATTACTAAGGAAAAGATTTAGGAAAAGATTCAATAGTTAAGAATTGGTGTTATTTAATCTTAACTATAATTATTTAATGTTATATTAAATTTTGGGAAGGCCTAATGTGGGCTTAATTATATATTATAAAACTTATGATTTTACTTAAGAGATTTTTGAATAAAAATTAAGGTTTGCCATAAAATCAATCTAACGAGTCTAAATGATCTAAACTTGATTCTTAATCACTTAATTTAATGATTATAATGAATATTTTAGGTTTCTAGGGCTTAAAAATACTTAAACCTAATTTTGGGCAAAATGACCAAAATGCCCCTATTTAAGGGTTAAAAATGCAACTTTTAGAATTAAAGCTTCAAATTAAATTTTATTGATGAAAACTGGTTTCTTACTGTCTAATATGAAGTTAGACACCAAGAACACCCAATTTGACCAAGGATTTATGTTAATGAGCTCAAATTAGGGTTTGAGCTTATTAAGGGTCGATTAACAATTTTACTTTAGGAAAACTAAAATTCTTGCTATACTTAGGTTCTATTCTATCTAAGAATTCCATTGAATTTAAGTTTGCTAAATTCTGAGGTCAAATGACCAAGTTTTGGATAAATCAAGTTTTGGATCTAGTAATTAAGGAAGTTAAGGGGTTGGGTCCAAAAACCTAACTTCTCAATTTGGTGTCATAATTGAGCAAAGTCAGTGGTTATGATTTTCCTATAACACGCTGATCACAATGAAATTGAGTTCGCTTAATTTAAACTTTAAATGGTCAACTTAGGCCTTAATTAGGATTTAGGATGATTAGTGAAATTAATTATAGAATTGATGAATTAACTTCACCACTGTATTATACTCTATCTTAGGAGTTATCAACAACTTAATTTTCACAATTTGGATAATTAATGAGGCTAATACTCACTAATCCATTTTAGAGTGATTAGAGCTAATTAAGCATTCTAATTACTAAAACTAAAATTTTATTATAGTTTACTGTTCTTTGCATTCTCCTGATCAAAATGGTTTATTGGATTGCATATTTTGGAGTTAAATTGGCCAAGTTATGAGCTAATGCAATTTCTAAGGTTTAATAAAGGATTAGAGAAGGGTCCTAAATATTATTAAGCAAAATAATACTCTAATAGCAAAACTAATACTATCATATTAATCCTAATATTTTTCTGATTAAAATGAGATATAATTTGAATTAATTGGATTTATAAATTTTAAGTTATGCATGCTTAAAGTTTGGTTAATTAAAATTAATCAATTAACTAAACATTTAATTAATGATTTATATTTAATTTAATCCTCCATTTTGAATGGTTGTAGGACCCACAAACAACCGCAACGCAGCGCGAGCCCTATGGATAGAGAGACAACAGAACGGTGTAAGCCCCACTGGCGTGACAAATGACGCGCCATGCGTTGGCCGGTGCGGATGATAGTGTGATGTGGCAGGCCTCGCGCCATGGCTTCAGCGCTAACTGCTATGCCCGAATAAACTCCACGCGGGTCGGGTTGACCTGACCCAGCCTGGGACAGGTTGGATTCTCCTTCGACATATACCGCAGGCATAAGATTATGGAACAAGATTTGAAGGGAGATCTGGCCTCGCTGGAGGCAATCCCGCACCGCAATAAACAAGTCTTGATAAGATCTTCCCAATGATGGCTAGACCAGCAATGGATGTGGCCGGTAATATCCTTAGATTGTTATTAGCTTAATCATAAGCTTTACCATATCTTTATTATGATCCCATTGCATTCACAAAATCATTAGAAGCTAACCTTGAAATTGTGGGGTCAATCGGACCTTGCTAAGCTAAAGTTAGTATTTTTGTCAAATTTGGAACCCTAATTAATTGCCAAAATATTTTGATCTCAAATCCAAAATATGATTGTATTTTTGAACTCCACACCCCCAAAATAGCTCGGGGTGCAAGTTTAGAAATTTTTGGATGTCATTTAGGCCATAATTGAGTTTAATTTTAATTGAGAAAACTGCAAACACAGATTCATAACAATTGTTATTTGCAAATATACCCATAACCAATTAAATCGTCGGGGATCCACTGTGCAGACTGTAAGCGATCTGCTGCGGAGCCTGGGTCGCGCAACAGCAGAGTCCCACGGCATTTAGCCGTCACCCCAATCCAATCATACAACTTGGATTCAATCTCGTGGTAATGCAGATCTGCCGTTAGATCCACCCCGCGGATTCCAGGCTCAGATCATCCCCGATCCATCAGTTAGGATATGAAGGATCTAGACCGTTGCGCCTTTCTGATCGATAGATCAAACGGCAGCCGAGGGTTCCGTCACTACACACCTTTGTCCCCCCCTCGCGCGAGCTCATGACTGAGAAGATCTCCAGTACGCCAGCACTCAGCCCTATCCCCCACTCCTCTGGCCACCTCAGCACGGCCGTTAGAGTCTTCCTGATGCTAGTGGGCTACCTTTTTGGTGAATTAGGTATTTAAATATTGAATGGATGGGTAGGATAATGTCTAAGGATGATTTTTAGAGTTTGTGGTGGGTTGGTTATGAGTTTAGAGTGGATTATCTAAAGGAAAGCGAAGACTAGTCTAGATTGAGTCTAATTTGGGCTAATTCGAAGTATCATTTTTGTAGTCCAAAATAACATTTTGATCAGTCTAGATGACATAGATTAGACCTAAAATATTTTGATCTCAGAATTAAAATCTGATTGCATTTTTGAATTAATCACCCCCAAATTAGCTAAGGGTGAAAGTTTGGTGCAATTTGAAGATCATTTAGACTATAATTCAAATTTATTTAAAATGGTCTAATTGCATTCTAGGGTTCCTAACTTTTCAAATTTGCAAATATATCCCTTACCAGTTAAAACGGTCGGGATCTACTGTGCAGACTGCGGGCAATTCGGCCATTAGGATCCGAGCGATCCGAGCCTTTCCGCCATCTGATCAATCGATCAGACAGAATTCGAAGGTCCCAGCACCGTGGACCTTCGTCCCCACTCGCTTGCGTGCCCGACCGAAGATCCCCCCATACTGCCAGTTGCCCTCTCTATCTCCCACTCGAACCTCCAACTCAGCAAGCCGTTGGGGATCTTCCCGTTATGGCTAGGTGCCCCAATCGGGCCTCGTGGTCCGGCCGAGCTCGAATTGGAAATTCGAGAGCTTGGCCATGGCCCGACCCCTCAGGTCCTTCCTAGCTCGATCCAGCCCTCTAGAAACTTTCCCCACTCCCAGTTAAGGCTATAAATATCCCTAGCATTGCTCCATTTGATCCTTGCTGATCAATTGAGCTCGGTTGCCCCATCACCATTGTAGTCTATTCAAAGCTTGCGCAGGCGATTCTAGGAGCTCTCGAACTACTGATAGTAGGCTCTCCTGGTGTTCAGGATCCTTTGCGCCTTCTGGGAGCTCATCCAGTGATAGTCGTGGCCTCTGTCAGTCGTCCCGAGTCCAACTTGAAACCAGGTACCCTCGCTTGCTCGGTTTGAGCCAATTAGGCTCAGACCCTCTTCCATTTAATTCGTAATTGCGCGTATTGTCGAAATGAACCCAATTCTATCAAGCTTAAGCCATGAGTTAGCCCCGATCGATTGATTCGATCGATCATTCTAAGTCCTTAAGGAATGCCTCGAATCGAGTAAGGCCCCGGCGTTACAGCCCACCTCAGGCCCTCAGAACAGGGGGCTTCGATCCATCTCACCTCCCTGATGGTGTAGGGATCGAGCCCTGGGTCTGGCATGACCTCTGTGGAGAGAATTATCTCCCCACAGTAGCCCCATTGAGGGAGCTCTCGAGTGAGTAAGGTCTGGTCGATCAAGGCAGCCTTACAGAGGGCTTTTGGTCCCCATTGATGCGCCTGGCTACGGTGAATGTGTAGCAACTATCGGGTGATTGTGCCATGGCTTAGGGGCAAGGGATTAGCCAATTAGGGTTCTCCTAATCGGGTACTTCCAACAGGACAAAGGATTGGGGACGAAGCCCCTGTGTGGGTCAGGCCGACCCGTGACCCGTGCGGTGAGACAGTCCCAAGTCCTCGGGCCCCGGTCGACCCGCGTCTTTTAAATTCGAGCCGAACCTGTTAAATAAATATTCTGATTAATTGGAATTATTTTCCTTAAGGAAAATAATCCAATTAATCCAATCTTAGGAAAATTAAATTGGAAAAGTGCAAATTAAATTAATGTGATAATTTTCAATCCACTGATCCAAACCCTATGATATTATATATCAAATTAATCAGAAAATCATCAGGAGTCTGAATATAAAATGATATTTAATTTTTAATGGTTGGATTTTCTATTTTAACCTAATTATTACAGATTTTAAGTAGGGTTGACTAGCATGTATACTTATCCAAATTGTATGTTTATGGTGCCATTAGTATCCTTATGATTAGTAGAATGAATATGCTAAGTAGTTTATTTTTCTAATATCTGTATATCAACTTATGCTGTAATCTTATTAATTCATGTTTAGTAAAAACTATGGTTCTTAATCATTGGATCTTAGCAAACTTAGTCTCTGATTAATTGTATGATTAAATAGAGCTTATATGCTAAGTTGTAGGAGATTCTGATGGTTAAATTTGTAATTAGATGCTAATCCTTTTGAATTGGTTTAGGATTTGATTAACACTAATCACTTTTTATTTTTTTAGATTTTTTTGTTAATATGCTCCATAACAATAAGGTAGATGTATTTAAATTATGTATGTCAATTTATGATGTATAAATTCAACAAACCTAAAATTGAGAACTTAACTATCTTAATTAATCTTAAGAAGTATTAAGACCTTGATCAAGTTATTAAGACTAGAACTAAGTCTGAGATTGCCACCAATAATACATCCCTAATTTATTGATTTGACATTTTATTTATAAATAAACACTTGATCTTAATTAAACATGAATAGGGGTTAAACCCTAATCCATTTGATTAAGATCCAAACTCTTAAACCTCAATTAAATTGACTTGATTATAAGATAATGCAATTGACATTATTCCAATAATGCACCTAATTTGGTATTGATCTTAAAGCATTGAATTAGACATATAAGGATAATAATAAAGCCATGTGATTGATAATTTGAATCTAAGCTTTATATCTTTAATTTTCTCCTAAATAAGACTACTAGCATAAGACAATTAATGAAATTATATTGATTTAATAAAATAATCTAACTCAAATAATATCCTTGATTTGACCCCATGATTTTAGAATAGTATATGATCATATGATCTAATCATCTGATCTGACCACTCTAAACCTAAATAATAACTAAAACATATAATGTTAGCATTAGAAGTGAGAGTGTGGGATCTCAAGTATCTCTCTATTAAGCTCATATTTAAAATATTTTAAAAAGGCCTTCATTGATGATATATTAAGGTAGGTAGGACCTTTACATGCTTATTGAGGTAGATTCTTAGATGATCCTTTTCACTTTATAAGTTGATCTTAATACCTTGTGGTAGAACTTACCTAAAACACTTAGACTAAAATCTCTTCCTTATGGTAGAATCTGTACTGGGTGACCTTTGATCACATTTCTTGGAGCCTTATGTAGGAGTCACTGTAACAACCCAGATATTGTTACCTATCAATTAGCAACCTAATTAACTCCAAACCTTTTCCATTACTCTTATAATAGAGTTAGGAGTCTCCACCTCAAATTTAGTGCGATTTGGAGACCATTTGATAATTTTCAACATTTCCTAGTTTTCTGATAATTCTAAAAATACCTAATTTATTTAGACTTCAGAATCAAAAATGGAGTTCGCCATTGGACTCACCACACCCAAAATAGCTAGGGGTGATATTTTGGAAGTGTTTGGGAGTCATCAAAAATTTCACGAATATTCTAATAATATTTAAATACCCAAAAAATTAGGTAAATTAAATACACCTTCGATCTAAAATCTGATTGTATTTTTGAGTTTCTCACCCCTCAAATAGGTAAAAGTGAAAATTTGAAAGTTTTTGAAGTGCGTTTGGATATTTAATTTTGATTTAATAAAATGATAAAATTATTTTTTGAATATAGTTTTTGAATAAATTAATATATATACATATATAAATATATGTATATATATTAATCGGCTGATTTAATATTAACAAATGGATAATATTAGAAAAGCATCGATTTGCTGTAACTGCAAAACACGAAGCACCCCAATCTTCCAATAACAATGCTCCCGTCCTTTCCTATTATGATCGAACCATTGATTTTGATCAAAAATATCCAACGGCCTGATCAAAACGGATCCTCTTGTAAACACGTGGAGCACCTCCAGCCTTCGAATAAGCTTTATGCATGATTCTGTACATCGATTGGCTACTATTAGGAACAGTACATACCTGCCGAATGGATGATATCCTTCGCAGAGAGATCGTGCGTCGCGAGGGACAGGACTTCTTAGGGCTTGCCTTATCTCCATTCCTTCGAGGGATATTGGGGGTGGCTGGTACCTAAGGAGCTCTCACAAACCTAAAGGGTGGTAGGCGTGCTCTTGCAAACGAGAAATCAAGCGCTTCTTCCCCAACCTAAATCGGCGAAAAGGGAACTCTAAGGTGCTCTACCTAATTTTTAAATCCTCCTTTCCATATTCATTTCATTTCGTGATGATCTTTAATAAGTTTCAGCATATTTTTAATACATATGCAATTCAACTCTTACCCTTAAGTGTATGCAATTTTACATTAGATTTGGAGCTATAAAGAGTAGGTAGTGTTGATCGGGCAATAGAATGCCCTATCAAACAACAATGCCTCCTGCAGAGGAGATAATCTAAAATTTTCCATTTTCAATTTTGGTTATTTATTTAGCATTTGAGAATTATTGTGATGGGAATGCTCCTAAATTTACTTTACGAATCATTCCATCTTATAGTTATTATATAAATTTCTCTCAATTAATTTCTTTCTCTTCCTCAATTGTTTTATCTAAGTTACATATGAATGAAAGAGTTTAAACAAAAATTCATTCATTAAATTGAGGAAGTAAAAAGAAAACTAGTGGCCAAATCCATTTAAACCTTCTAGTTCTATGTATTGCATGCTTCTACATTTAATTTGCTGTATTTTAATTTTGCTGAGATTATTTGATTTAAAGATAGCATATTTTAGTTTAGTTAATGACATCAATGCAATGTTAGACATTTTTCTGTGTTGGATTAGATGTACTTTGATTAATGGCTGTAATTAAATCTTATTTTAATTATTATATCCTTCAGTTCTTCTTCTCTGCTTAGTCTTAATCTCCTTGTCTTATTTCATTAGTGAAGTCCTCATACAAGTTTAAGGGGAAATTACTGAATGAAGTTGATGAGATTTTTTTTTCTTCTTCTTTACAATCTCTATATGAAAGTATTTCTTTTTTTTCTTATAGGATAAGATCCGAAATAAGTACAAAATAAAATACTCTATGCTTGAGATTTACTAGTTGATGTAAATGCAATTAAAATGATATAGTGTACATTTGTACCATTTCTTAAATTACGTCTTGTTGTTATCATATTTAGTTTGTTTAATAGTTCTCAAACATTAAAATGTTGTGGTGTATGATCACAGATCCATTTAAATGTTATGTTATATTGCTTAAACTATTATGGTTCCCATAACCACAACTAAATACTCTACTTAATATGTAATAATCAATTCAATATGAATTCGGCAGTGCACTAGTGCATAAATCTGTTAATCAAAAGTTCTTTCCCATTTTACCAAAAGAAAGGGTGTTTTTAATTTAAGCCTATTCTTTTATTAAGAAAGTTGATCATTAATGTCAATAAGGAATTGTTTAGTTTAGTACATAAGTAAATGCAAGGTATGTTCAAACAAAATGATTAAACTTAATGATACTTTTGATATTGGTCTATACACAAACTCCTTTAATAAGGTGAAGAATTATATGTTAATCTTATATCTCATTTTATTAAATGAACTTAAGAACACTAATACTTAGTACTTAGATTGAAGTAATAGCATACACCATTCTTAGTTTAAGATCTTTTATTAAAGTTACATAATGATTCTTCTTTGATATTTTATTTTCTTTGTATCATGAATTAAATTATGTCTTACCTATAAGACCTAACAGAATTATTTTCTTTCTTGTCTAGTTCTTAAAATGGATATTGAACAAATGTTGGAAGTTCTTTTATGTCAAATATTAGATATTAATACATATGCTGCAGTTTTAAGTGTATCGATGAATTATATTCTAAACAAATGCTGTCATTTCCTTATTAAATCATATGTTGCCATATCTTTTATTAAAATCATATGTTGCCATATCTTTTATTAAAATCATAAGTTGCCATATCATTTGTTAAAATCATATGTTGCCATTATACGGGTGCGAGATCAATGGGTTATATGAAAATAAATGCTATCATTTCCTTATTAAAATTATATGTCACCATCAATATTAAGAGAGATTAAATGCTTTCATTTCCTTGTAAGGTAAGAATAGTTGTTGACATTTATTAAAGTATGAATCATATGCTATCATTAGATGAATGTGAGATTAATGGAATATGAGAATGAATGTTGTCATTTCTTTTATAGAATCATATGTTTCCCTTATATGAAATTTAAATCAATTGATTTAGTTTTCTTTTAATCGCATTATTGATGGAATATGATTGGTTGTGATATTAATATTTAAATGCAAAATGATTTGATTAATGAACTTATTTCACTAGTTTTATATTTTATATTCATTAAGCAAAAGAATTTCAATGCTGATTATTTCATATGTAGTATATTGGCATGAGTAAATTGAATAAAAACCTGCATAATATGTGTTGAACTTAAATCCTTATATTTCATTTATTTCATATGGATCAATTACTATCATTTAATGTAAGTGAGAATAAGAACTACCATTTATTTTAATACAATCAAATGCTGCCATCTTTTATAATGCAAGATCAAGAGATATTATAAGATCAAATGCTGCCATATTATATGAGATCCAATAGTTGTCACTTATTCTAAAGTGATAGAATTGCTGCCATATTTTATAATGAAAGGTCAAGGGATCTTATGAGATTAAATGTTGCCATATTATATGTGATCCAATTATTGTCATTTATTCTAAAGTGATAGAATTGCTGCCATCTTTTATAATGAAAGGTCAAGAGATCTTATAAGATCAAATGCTGCCATATTATATGAGATCCAATAGTTGTAATTTATTCTAAAGTGATAGAATTGCTGCCATCTTTTATAAGGAAAGGTCAAGAGATCATATGTGAATCAAATGTGTTAGTTAGATCCATGTGATCAAATGCTATTAGTTCATTAATGTGATCAAATTCTATTAGTTAGTTTAATGTGACCAAATGCTATCAATTGATTTATGTAAATCAAATGCTATCAGTCGGATCCATGTGATCAAATGCAATTAGTTCATTTAATGTGATCAAATGCTGTTAGTTAAATCTATATAATCATATGTTGCCTCTTATTTCTAAAGTGAGATCAATAAGATCATATGGGATCAAATGCTGTCACTTCTTTTATTAAAACCATATGTGGCCAATTATATAAATAAAAGAATCAATGGATCATGTGAGATCTAATACCATACTTTACATTGTTTGAATTAAATTAACTTCTATCATTAAATGCATTGTAAAAAATAAATGTTGTGCTAGAATTTGATTTAAGTGGCTATTATTTCTTTTATATATAAATACTAACTTCAATACTGTTATTCCTTGTAGGTTAAGTTATAAACTGATATCAATAGAAATGCTGAACCAAATGCCATTACATATGACATATTAAGTCAAATGATGCTGCCCCTTTATATTACTAAATTAATTACTGCATCTCTTATTATTTTCATAGATATTCAATTTAGGATGTGTGAATCTTAGGTTAGCAAATTGCTTCATTTAATTTTCTCACTTGAAATTATTAGAATTGAAAATAGCCAATCACATGTAATAGATTGACTTATAAATTGATGTTCTTTACAATTATTAAAATTATTAGAACTGGAAATAGCCAATCTCATATAACTGATTGACTTATAAATTGATGTTCTTTATAATTGTCGAAATTATTAGAACTGGAAATAGTCAATTCCATGTAATGGATTGACTTATATATTGATATTGTATGTGTTTATTTTGAGCAAATATAAAGGAGACCATGCCGAAATTTTCTAGAATTAGAATGAAATTCTTATATTATAAGTGTTATGCTTTTCCAATAATTGTATGCAAGGTTAATTTAGAACCTTTCAATTTCCTTTATGACCTATCAAGTTTAATATATCAATCTTCTAAGTTAATATCACTAAAAGAACTTATATTCTAACAAGTGTTTAAATAATTACTTAGATGACTAGTGTACAACTTAATAGTCTTTAACCTTCTACATTAATTCTTAATCACATAGATTGAGAGTAATAGCTTCCTTTCATATTTTAGATAAGCTTTTAGATTTCTAATTCCCTAAAATATTAAAATGAATTGTTTCATGAAGGGTATAATCTATCTCTTTTCTTAATTTTGATAATTTAATATCTTTTAATCTTAAATAATTTCATTATTGAATTGAGTTGATACATTTTAGTTTATAAGTAAACTAGATGAAGCTAATAGAATATTCTTTAGTTAATACTTTTATTAGCTTAGCAATCTATAAACACAATTCCTCCTTACTAGTTTCCTTAAACTTTAATCATAAATCTATTTGATTTGATTAGCTTAGGACTAGTATAGGATGAACTTCAATTATATGAAAATGTTATTTCCAAACTTATCTTCCTTCTACTTTCATCAAAATTGACTTAAAGATCAATATCTATAAGTCAATTTGGAGATCAATTAGCTCCGATCATTAAGTAGATTATTAAAGTTTAGATAACAAAGGAATATCACATAGTTTATGATTATTATAATTATTGATTGCTTGCTTAGCTTTGAGCTCCTTTTTCCTTGAGCATTTATACAAGATTCATTGTGCATAATTAAACTTTCATAAAATTTAATAGGGAATGCCTTATGGCAATGTGAACAAGAAAGATAACGCTAAAATAATACTTCATATTTTAGAGAGGGTAAATGTGATTGTTCGACCTCTCTACTATATCTAGTTAGGCAGACATGCTTAACTCCTCATCTCATTCTGTTGAGTACTCCCACAGAATGAGATAGTTTCTAAATATAACTTCAATTAATAATATAAGAGTTTTTTTATAATCTTATTGATTGTAAGATCTCTTCATAACTATTTAGTTATGCTTACTTTTCATAGTCCTAGGCTATGTTTATCTTAGATCAAGAGTCTAGAAACTTCTTTGTTTTCTATGCTTTACACTCTCTATTTCTAGTATTTTGTTTTGCTCACTTATAGTTCATTTAAAATACAGTGTATGTTGCATAATTTTATTTAATGCTTCACTGTATTTCATTTTCTTACTTAGCATAAATTTCGTTAAACATGTATTACTTCCCTTTCATTTACTTTAATGCACATAGTGGATTCTAGCCTTTAGGATATTTTCCCTTACCAATTTTGGATACATGCTAGGACTTGTATATAAATGAGTATTTTTACTCAACTTACTTCATACTGTCTTCTTTATAGTTTTGCTTAATTCTTTTTTCCATACTTGATAGTTTTTATAGTTCTGCTGCTTAGTTTAAATTGTAAATTATGTTTGTGATATCTTATTAATTTAAAATATAGTCAATCTTAAAATGTGCTTAGACTATTTAGTCTAACTATATTTTTTTTTTTGTATTGCCCTATCATATTTAAATAACAAGATATGATAGATCAAGAGCCCTTTGAATTAGGTAATGCAGGTTCAAATGCTTGAAAGGCTTATAAAGAATTTTACTTCCGCTTAATTTAGAATTATTTAGTTGTATTTTATTACTAGTGAGAGAGTGACCTACTTACTGGTTTTCACTCTTACTTTTGAAAGGTCTGTAATAATTAAATTATAAACTGATTGAATTTACTTAAGTTACTCTTAACTACTTTTAATTAATCTGTGTTGTGTTTACTAATTTGTAACCGCTTAGGATGAATGAGTGGAATATTCTAATTGCTTGTATTGAAAATACTTGCAATGTTATATTTTCATGTATCTCCTTATCATGTATCTTTTATTGCATTCATTTGGATAACTTTATTTTAACTTAACAACTACTCATAAAGTGACTTGGCCACTTAGCATTTATACTTGACTTGTTTTCTTCTAGCCGAGTATTGGGTGCTAAGGTAACATCCCAATGTTTGGATTAATCTCCTATCCAATTATCGGGGTCATTACACTCACCCATTTTGCATAAGGATTGATAGTATTGATAAATCCTTGTTGAATAAATAGAATTATTGATCCTTGATTGTTGGATAGTATAGTAAGGTATACCCATAGTACTGGGTTATTCCAGTATTATTCAGGATTGGTTGATTCATCTTAGTATAGATTATGTCAATGTTCTATCTTGCAAGTTTAGGTGGGCATAGTCTCACTTAGACTAAATTATTCAATCCTAAGAGTGTTACGATTAGGGAACTTAGATCATTAGCTTGTTTGAATAAAAATCACCATCGGGTGATGCCTCTTATCGAAGATCACTTTCATAGGTGTGCTTTAAGCAAACTATGTGATCCTAGCCACCCTCTTTAGAACACTAAGTGTGCTTGTGATTTAGGTATTTTAATAGCTTAGCTTGAAATACAAATCGCCAGCGGGTGATGCCTCCTATAGAAGATCGCATCGTTAGGGTGGCTTAATCAAACTAAGAGTTGGAAACTACCCTTCTTGGAAATGTTCTACATGTATGTGTATATCACCTCCTCATCCGATGATTTATAACTAAAACTTCAACTATAACCAATTTTTGTTCAAGAAGCTAAGAGTCAAAACCCTTTTAGCAGAATTCTGCACAATAGAGACTTTGGATTCATTATCAGTATTTAAGCATTTATGGATTTATAGATTTAACTCATGTAGTATAGAAGTATGAACATGAGCATGAGCATGAGCATGATAAATGATTTCAGTGGTGACGTATGAGTATTAGTGATTTATGGGTTACGGAATGTTGCATACATTGATTGTGGAATTTCAGGATGCATCGGCATCACAGTAAACTGCATTCCCAACTGGATGTATGTATACATTGGACCGTACGACTCATAGCCTTTCAGTGATAGTTCTGTTACATATTTGTGGCATACCATGTTGTAGCATTTTTGGATGCATTATCCCAGTGACATATAGTACAACATTGGACTTTTTTACATTGGTTTCTGAGTATTTGATATTTTTTACTTATTTTCAGCATTCAGCTTTTAGCATTTAACATGCAGCTTTCAATATGCAGTATTCAGCTTTTAATTTATTTTCACCTTTTTTAGTCTTTACATTTTGAAATGATTCAGTGACTTTACTACTTTTCTACAGTCTTGTTTACTTTAGTGTCTACTTGCATTTACTTTAGTACTGCTTAGTTTAGTTGTGACGTGTTAGACTTTTTGTCTAACATGGGGTACTTTTGGAATCTGGCAATTTGCTAGATCTTGAGCAGCTCATTGAGACAGGGCAAGAGGACTTACAGGAGATCCAGAAGGAGTACGTAGAGCCTTAGTGGATCCATCTTCCACCTTTTACTTACTATTCTTGCTTTTAGTACTTTACATGAACTTTACTTTTTAATATTTTGAAAATAGTTTGTAATAATTATGGATATATTTACTTTTCAATTTTGAGATGAATGCTTATTACTGCTCTGTGATGAATATATTCTGGACATTTTGCTTTAGCTTCCGCACTCTGTTACTCTACTATTATACATAATATTGTGATGTGATCATCATACTAGAAATGCTGATATATTGATAACGTAGACTAGATTCCTATTTCCCTTTTTTAAATCCAATACACGTATTAGTCTAATACTTAAGATAAGTATTTTACTCCTATCTTAAGTATTGGCTCTCTGATGAATTCATAAATTACATCTAAAATAAAGGGAAAAATTCATTTATTTAAGATATTTTTTTGCTGTTCCTAAAGCAAATTTCTATATATTTTTCAGGAAATGGATTCCAAAGGAGCTCTAGGGCATTTCTGCAATTTTATAAAAATATAACAAATTATTTTGCTACAGCGCGCGGTCGCGTGCTGCCGCGGGCTGCAGTGGAAACATTTAAACCATATTAAACATGCCACGATTAATTAAATAGTATTTTTCGCGGAATTCACCGCTACAGCGCGCGGTCGCGCACTGCAACGGCTTATCACGGAAATGTTTATGATTATTAAATGTGGCTCAACTAATTGAATAGTGTTTTTTGCGGAATTCACCGCTGCAGCGCGCGATCATGCGCTGCCGTGATATATCGCAGAAATATTTATGATTATTAAATGGGGCTCAACTAATTGAATAGTATTTTCTGCGGAATTCATTGCTACAGCACGCGGTCGTGCGTTGCAGCGGTGTATCGCGGAAGACTTGGCTAAATAATTCAGGCTGCCCAACTAATTGAACAATGTTTTTTGCAGATTTTCCCGCTACAGCGCACGGTCGCGCGCTGCAGCGGTCGGCCGTGGAAATAATTCAACAGTATTTTTCGCAGAATTCCTCGCTACAGCGCGCGGTCGCGCGCTGCAGCGATCTACAGCGGAGGACTTGGCTAGAATTGCTTGGAATCAAGGCATGCAGCAGCACGCTCCAGGGCGCTACAGCGCGCTGCAGCAGCCCGCCAAATTTTTTTCCAGTCAGAGCATTTAATGCGGCTGGAGACATGACCTCTATCCTGAATGTTGTCTCCAGCCACCATATCCTGCATCAGCTATTTTTGTAAAGCTTTGAGGTGATGTGTGGCTAAAAAAATAGGATTATTGTCACCTCACCCTAAATTAAAAATTAATGCAATGATAAATTCAGTATTTTTAAAGGAGAAATCTGGTTGCTTATGAGGAGGAGCATGTAGCTCCCCCTTCCTATAAATACCCCTCCTCTTGACTAGAGGAGGAGGGTTCACAATTTTAGCAAGAATTTCCTAAGTAAAGAGGAGAGCCAAAGGAAGAGAGAACTCCCTAAGGGTGACAAAGCAAGCTTTTTGCAAAGGGATAAGAGGAAGAAAGCAGCACTAGCATCCTAAGGAGAAGGTAATTAGAAGGAGAAGAAGAATCCCGGAGAACTTCTACGGAGCGTTCCTAGTATCTTCTAAACTTATTCTTGTATTGTTTTTTTAGTAATCATGAAAGGGTCTTTTGCTATGTATGTGTTTTCCTTATTTTCTTGTGTAATGAGTAGCTAAACTCCCCTTGGGGATGGTTGTGAAGAAGTCCCATTTTGCATGATGTAATATTATTGTGTGAATGTTTTCCCTCAAGCATGATGTAATTGTGATTTAAATGCCTTACTAAGAAATTTCTATAAAATTAGTCTTGATGTGTTTATAAGAAAAGAACTAAAGAATCCAAGATCTAATAGTCTTGTGCTCCTTAGCTCACCTTTAGTGGGATGCTAGATTTTGAGTGCATGGATTCTTAGAACCATGTGAGAAGGATCTTGAGCTCAATGCACCTCAATCTAAGCTCAACCAAAGAGTTGATGCAAGTGCTGCTAAGACCCACTATTTGAGCTCCTTAGCTCCACATAATTGAGATTGAGAAATGAAGTGTTGAGTGCTCATAAACTAAGTGACATAGTCATTGTGCCCAACATGTGATTCTCTCATCTCAACTATATGAGATGCGAAGTGATGCTCGTAGTGGAAAATCAATGCTTATGAGATCTTGAGATTTAAGAAAATTTAAACTCTCCTTAAATAAGGAGAAATAAATTAACTTTATTCTCAAGAATCTTACAAGAATCTTTGTGCTAAAGTAGAACCAAATGTGAGTTCATTTTATGCACGAGATTTGAACTTGTAAGCCTTTGAGCTAGACTAAAGGACAACAATGTGCACTTGATTTCAATTAAACTAAATAATAAAGCTTGAGAAACAAATCCACACAAGTATTATATCATTGCATGTGGGATGGGCCGAACTCTCCTCTTTCTTTAAATCTTATTATTTACTTAGTGAATATTCGTGCTAAGTTTTAGACCAACCAACCAATATAAAATATAGCTTAAACATTAGTGAGAATAGATATACTTTAGTGCCAAATCAACTAATTCTCTGTGGTTCGATAAATTCCCAGAAAGTCATACTTTTCACTTATTACTTCAGACCATGTACACTTGTGTGCAAGCGTAGACGTGTATTTACAGTCTGTCACTCTCAATCCTATTCTTGGGTTCGAGTTAGCAACTTTCAGTGTATCTCAGTCTTAGTGTGGCACCCCACCCCTTAATCCACAGGATTAAGCTAAGGGGTGGAGTGTCACTCTAGTTAACCCTTCACTTATTATTGGATTATGATGAAATCTACAACCCACCTAATAAGTAAATGAGTAACACATAATCAAATAATCAGTCACTATCTAATAAAAATATACAGAGTGCAGAAGCAATTTATAAATGAGAAACATCCAAGCATCACAGCATAAGTAGAATGAAATATAACTCAGAATATAAGCATAGAAATCCAAATATACAGTCAAGAGTACATGTATTATTACATCAATTTAAAGTTTAAATAATGAAAGCAAAATGCTCTCATCCTCACATAAAATAAAGCTAAACAACTACTTCTTCCAAAGGCTCATCCTCTGGGTAAGGCTCCACACCTAGCTCCTGATCATCTAACTGAAGCAGATCTACCATTATCGGTTTCACAATGTAAGGCCCCAGCTAAAAAAAAAGTGAAATCTTGTGTTAGACAATTGTTTAAGTACATTTTAGGCTGATGAATTTTATGTGTTTTATAATATCACCATTTTATATTTTCTAAGCAACAACTACATCAAAAATAGGAGTGACTAGCAATTCAATAAGAAAGAGAAAAGCTATAAACAATATTTATAACTTAAGCAAAAAGGAGGCTAAGACATGCCTCAAATATAAGCTAAATTGGGTAGACATATATACATAACTACACAAGTGTTGAAAGAAAATAATATATCCTAAACATGCTGATGATCAAAAGAAATATGCAAATTAAATAACTTAACTCAGCAATGATACATATAATAGCAGTAAAATTCTAACACCTTAATATATATAAACTGAATAAAGGAATAATTGACTGAATAAAAATACTGAAAAATAAGCCAAGTATCAAAACTGTACATGAATCTGAATATCTATGTACTAACTGTCATATCAGAAAATTTGGCTAATTTGGCCCAACATATATATCTTTCTATCCCCATAGCCTTTCTGGGCTAGGGCAAACATATCTCAATAATGCTGTGTAACTGAAGAGGCAGATAATACTATGCAACATCTTTTAGTTATTTAACTTTTGTTTCTGTGGATAATTTCAGAAACAACTGAGGAGTCAAGCACGTCTACAAGACTAAATAGGTCCCAAGCCTAACACACTCTCCTTAATGAGTAGTATGAAGCTTCATGATCTCACCTTACCCCTATCCATTAGAGTAAATGTGCACCATAATCCACCATAAATTGGACCCAAATATAAATATTTTCCTAATTTTCTAAGTTTTTATTTTCATGCAACAATATTTTTTTATATGACATGTCCAAGGAAAATGGCTCAAACATCAAGGAATGCGCAGCAACAAAATATCAAAAGTAAGCAAGAGACTCTACGAATATGGTGATATCATTTATTTTCTACTTAAACTATTCTAACTATTCCAAGTTACACAAGTTCAGGATCTTCATTTTCCTACTATTGAGTGTAACTTAGAAACTCATCCTTATAAGTTAAAAATGAATATAACTGAACAGGTTCTAATCTAATTCAATCAGATGATGACAATGAGTTAAATCAATAAATTATACATCCTAATTGTTGTGAGCTTAGATGTTCTATCTAAGATCTGATCAAGATCTTTAAACTATAGATTATGAATTAAACACCATGAGATTGAACTTAATCACATAATCCAAAAGGATAAGACCTAAGTTCTAGGTTCTATTCTAAAAGTGATCTACTAGTTAAAGCAAATCCTATTAAATAATTAAACTTAATAGGATGAATCTTCTATCTTAAATCTAGAGTTAAAAGACAAAATAATCAAAATAAGTTGTAAAATACTAAAAACTATTAAAACCAAGGTTTCATCTATTGAGTAACTCATTTACTCAATAAATGAACTCTAACTTATGATCTAATCATAGTCTCAAGAATAATCCTTATGTGATGTGTAAAATCTTAAGAAAAAAAACTTTAGAAGGATTTTCAGGGATTTTACATATTTAACCTAATAATTGATTTTACTCACTTAAATGATCCTAACATAGTCCAAATATTAGTTTTAGTGTTTTTAAAAGACTAATTAAAGGTTAAGGGTACTTATCCTAAATTTTTGGGCAAAATGACTATTTTGCCCCTACTTAAAGGTCTAAGAAGTCAACTTTTGATTTAAAAGTCCAAATTAAAGTTTCTTAGTATCAGATGATTCCTTACTGTCTAACTTGAAGATAGACAGTAAGTACGCTCAATTTGGATGAGAAACGGATCATACAGGTCCAAACTAAGGTTTTTGTCCTAAGGGCAATTTAAAAATTTTCACTCTACTGAAACATAAATTTTTATGCATTTTATTGTTGGTTACTATTCAATGATTCTATAGAGTCCAAAAATACTGCATTCTGAGGTCGATTGACCAAGTTATGGACGTTTCAATTTTGAGGGCAACGCTCTAACAATTGCATATTTGAAATGTAAGGATTAGTCTTGATGATGAAAATACAATTATACATCGCTCTAGAAGTGCTCTTCCATTTCATCAACTTAAATCCTATTCACATTGCTTTCTATTTCAGCTTTGTTTTGAAAACAAAATTGAACCCAGGTATTAAATCTCATGTTCTTCTTGATCACATGGACTTCATTAGTTGTTCTTGGATTAGAGATTATATTACAATTAAACTAATATTTCATATATTTTAAAGAATGAATATTGTTTATATATATAATTCTATTTGTATCAAGGTTCGAGTTCGGCTCGATAATGGCCCAATCATAAGCTAGCCAAAACACGAAATCATATCTTTTGTTCGCAATGAGCTTCAGTCGACTTCGAGCTCGATTTTTTTTTGTAGACGAGCCAACCACTAACACAAAGCTTGGTCAAGCTCGTCACGTTGACACCCTTTCACGCGGAAAGTTTATTATTGATGGCGCAACAAATGGTAGAAATTTCATTTTCCATGCTATGTTCCTTATTTTATATTACCAAACAACTAAGTAATAATTATAGTTAAAATGCCAGAAGTCAAAAGGTATTTAGTTAAAAATTAACAATAAACTTCATAGAAGGAATACATGGTATTAACATCCCAATCTTATGAGCTAAGTTATAGAAACATAAATGGTCGACATGTCGCCAATATAAAGAAGTGAACTTAAGTGCTAATATGTGCTTTCTTGACGTTATAGAATCGGATGGTCAAGATTTATATGACTATAATATTGTTAATATATCAATTATAGGATTAGTTGTAAGTAACAAAAAGATTGATACATACCACTAACATGTATTCTAAAGTTCATCGATCTGTTGTTCAATTAAGATAGATTAAGGATGTCAAGAACTTAATGAAAGTAATGAAAGTTCTGAGTATATTAAGATTTAAGATCTATTAAAACTCAAACTTATAGTTTATGTTGAGATGAAGCAGTTTAATACTTAAAGATTAAATATAAGTATTTTTTTTTTTTTGGAAAAGTTAATTATGTCTTGTGTAGTTTAACCAAGAGTTAGGATTCTAAGATCCAAAATATATTGTAAGCCAAGATCTTAAGATTTGTTCTCTTTATTTGCTTCTTGTTAAGTATTAGCAAAATATAATATTTTGAAATAAGTTATAGGTATTCGATATGTAAATAAGAAAGACCTAAGTTGATTTAATATCATGTCATCACAAGGTATGGATTTGGGCTTCATTGCCGATCCATGCTCGAAAGAAGAGATTTATTATATCTCAATCTATTATTGACGTAACTAAAATTGGCTATCCTTATGAGGTCCAATGTATTATATTGGGCTCGCACTACCTAAGTGGGACTTAAGAAACCAAATCCTAAAAGGAGGAGCATCATTAGATCTAATTTAAGTATTAAAGCGACGAATGGTGGGTTTAGTCTAAGACTTAGTATAATAATTGATATCAAATTCACCAACTATATTGACCATATGACCTTATTACACTTAATGAAAGTAAAAGATAAAAGAACTAAACTCTCATTCAAGCAAAAAAAAAAATCATGAGTTTCACAAACATCTTAACCAAAGCCATAACTTATTAAAATCTTGAAAACAAATATACTATTAGTTTATCAGTTAATTTACATACATTAATTTTGTCCATTGCTATAACCATATTGGACGGACTTCCTCTGCTGCATTGATGATTGCGAAAAACTATTTGTACAACAACATGAAATATTTTTGGATGAATAATTGTCTAATAATGTATAATGAAATGATTAATCTTATTGATAACGAAAGGATTATATAATGAGATTACGAAAGAATAAATTATAGCTTTATAATCATGCTTTATTTTGCACATTATAGTGCAATGAGCTTCAAGTGATATTTTGATCTTGCTAGAAATCTTCAAAGCAAAAGTAATCTCAAACATCTTCATGCAGTATCCTAAAGAAAAGTTGAATTTGAAATAGAAGGCAGAGCAATCCCTCTTCTATCCATAGCATCAAAATTAAACAGGGATCAAAGAAAAGAAATTTCTAGTCAATACATCTATCATTCGTACAGGAAACAAGACAAAATTTCATATCATTTAGAAGAAGTCATACATAAATTAGAGAAATTAGGAAGTTTTATGCAAAGCATACATCGATTTAAGGATTGGAGGAGGTACCTTGCCCGATGGCGGAGCCGGGAGAACCGGCGCCAAAAGGAAGGAGGCGGCGGGTGCTTGGAGGAGGATCGGCCGTGGTGGAGACTGTGAGGGAGAGCTCGATGGCGCCAACAGGAAGTAAGAAATGCCTTCGGCCATGGCGTAGAAGAGGAGGGGAGTGGCCGGCCGAGTGGAGAAGAGACGTCGGCACGGCTTGCGAAGGAGGGCTTTATGGAGGTACGGAGGTGGAGGTTGCAAGGAGGCGAGGCGACGGAGACTCCGAGGCGAAGGAGACGCGTGTCGAGGGGGAGGAGAGGCGAGGTCGAGCGAATGGGGAAGGGGGCTCGGCTGATAGGGATTTAGGGCAGGAGTTGTGCGATTTATGCTAGAGGAAAAAAATGGATATATATATATATATTAGAGTTACATATGCATATATATCAAAAAAAACTGCGGATGCCAAGATCAAGAAGTGGTCCGGGCATTTCTAGGGTTTCGGCCGTCTCAGGTAAATGCGATCTCGAGAGCAGGAAGGTTGACGAAGATGAGTTTCCTCCTCTTCCTCTCAAACCTGCTTTGGATTTGGGTAAAGGTTACTGTAAATCAGATCTTCCTTTCCCCTCTCTGTGTTTGCCTTGCAAAGGTGGTGGTTTTTTGGTGATTGGGTTTTGTTTGAAAGGCTGGATCTCTTTAAAAATTCTGGATTCTTTTTTGTTCTCGTTCTGTAAATGAGGTTTTTGGATCCGATCTTTACCAAGAAATAATTTTTCGATTTTTCTGGTTTCTTTTGATGATTTTATAAATTTGCTTTCGATTCGCTTTATTAAATATTCAAGAGGGACGATTAAACTTCTGGTTGACAATGATCGGGAAGATATGGTGGATTCTAACTTTGAACCCCATTGGATAAATTTCCCGTATCTTTGTCCGAAGTTAAACAACCCGCTCCATTTATGGGCTTTAGCGAGTAAAATAGGTGCTCCTATTGCCATTGTTTCATCTTCTGGTTTTTGGCATGCTCCTCGTGCGAGGGTTTTGGTTGATCTTGATATATCTAAGAGATGTCCAAAGTCCATATTAATTTCTGGTAATATTTTCGAACATGTTCAGGAAGTTAGGGTGGAACAAGAATATGTGAAGTGTGGATTTTGTAAAAGATGTGGTCACACGGAGTCGGAATGTTCTAGACGGTTGAAGCCTCATTGGAGAGTTAAAAAAGAAAGGCTGGTTTTTGTGGTATCAGATGAATCAACAATTTTGAATCAAGCTATTGTCCCTTTTGTGAGTAAGTCTCCTTTGACTATGCAAGAAAATTTGAAGGATCACTCGATTTCTATGGATTCTAATGAGATCCCTGTTGAAAATAACAATATTGTGAGCTTAATTTTAGAAGCTATTAAAAAAAGAGAGAATGACTCCTTGTTGAAGGTCGTGAAAATTAATGAAGTGGATTCTTTTTCTTTGGATCCAGTTGGAAAAGAGTGGGTTTTTCCAAAGAGTAAACGTCTGGTCCGAAGGACCAAGGCTGAGATGTTGTTGGATAGACCTTAGTTCAGGAAATCTCTTAGAATTACTTATTGATGGAGAGAAATTTTTTGTTTTGGAATGTAAGAGGTGTAGGAAATGCTAGAACAAAAAAAAGGTTGAAATTTTTATGTAAAAGACATAAAGTTATTTTTCTTGTTATTTTGGAACCCCTAATCAATCAGTCTTGTTTGAATATAATTGCAAAGTTCTTGGGCTTCTCTAAGTATTTGAGTAATATAAATGATAAGATTTGGATTTTGTGGAATCCTCCTTTTGATTTTAATATGGTGGTTAATGAGGATCAGTGTATTAATGGAAACTGCTTCTGAAAAGGTTTGGAGTGAAAATTATCAGTGGTGTACGCTAGCTGTTCTTATAATGTGAGGAGAATTTTATGGTCCTCCTGACTCTGAACGTATTGGTAAGTGTAGGACGTGCAATTCAGCTATTAGAGATTTTAATGCTATGATAGTAACTCTGGTATTTTAGATATTAATTTTTCTGGTTCTTTGTTTACTTGGTCCAACGGGTCTGCTGTTTCTAGAATAGATAGATTTTTAGTAAATCCAAATTTTGCCAGTCTGTTTAATAAGCTTCAGGTGGCTCATTTGGGTCGGCTTGGTTCTGACCACGCCCCTCTTCTTCTCCTGCTTATTTCTTCTTTTGTTGGTAAAAGCAGTTTTCATTTTTAGAACATGTGGATTCAGCATCCAGATTTTCTTGAGCTTGCGAATTTGAATTGGTCTGCTGCTGTGGATCAAAATGTTTCCCCAATGATTAGACTGCATATAAAATTGAAGAGGTTAAGGATAACTCTTATTTCTTGGAATAAAGATCATTTTGGTAATATTTTTGAAAATGTGAGAAAGGCGGAAGCTAATGTGGCTAATCTTGAAGCTCTTGTGGACGGTTTGAATTCGTCTCTGGTGAAAGAGCACCTCGATAAAGCTTATTTACATTTGGATTTGGTGTTGAGTATGGAAGAAGCCTTTTGGATACAGAAATCGACTCTTAAAAAATTTAAGGATGGTGAAAAGAATACTAAGTTCTTTCACTCCTGGGTTAATATTAAACATTCTGCAAATGTGTTTTCACACTTGAAGGATGTAGGGGGTGTTGATATTCCTTTTAACAATCTGGGTGTCTCTGCGTGTGAGTTTTTTCAAAAGCTTTGGTAGGGTAAAGGCTGTGACCTCTCTATTCTTCGAGATGATATAATTTTTCCTAAAGTGTCCGAGGAGGAAAACTCGTGGCTGTTGTCTTCTCCTACATTGAGAGATGTGGAAGATATTATTAAAGAATTAAAAGAAGACTCTATGGCAGGATCAGATGGTTTCCCTCCTATGTTTTTTAAATCTTGCTGGACTTTTATTAATATTGATGTTTGGGAAGCAGTCCTAGATTTTTTCAAGGCAAATTATATTCATAAATTTGTTACCTCTACATCTATTTCCTTGATTCCCAAAGTGAATAGGCCTAAATCTTGGGCAGATTTTAGACCTATAAGTCTTTGCAATGTTTTTAACAAGATTGCCACTAAAGTGATGGCCAATAGACTTTCCTCTCTCTTGGATAGAATTATTTCTCCCAATCAAAATGCTTTTGTTAAAGGGAGACTCCTTTCTGATAACTTTCTTCTTGCGAAGGAGCTTGCTCATGATTTAGATAAAAAATGCATTAGGGGTAATGCTATTATTAAGCTGGATATTATGAAGGCTTATGACAGAATCGAATGGAGCTTTCTGCTTACTATTTTGAGAAAGTTTGGTTTTTCTGAGCACTTCATTCAATTTATTTATATGTCCATCTCAAATATCTGGTTTTCTATCATTATATATAGTTCTAGTCATGGATTCTTTAAGTCTTCAAGAGGACTTAGGCAGGGGGATCCTTTATCTGCTTCTTTGTTTATCATTGCAAATGATTATTTTTCCAGAATTCTATCGCATTCATTTAGCTCTACTAAAGGGATAGCTTATCATAACTCTGCTAGAAGAATCATTTCCCATCTTTCTTTTGCAGATGATACCCTGATCTTTAGTAAGGCTTCTACAAAAGCTTTTAACTCAATGTTAAACATATTGAGCCATATGGAGAAAATTTCTGAGATGAAGGTTAATATGAGTAAATCAAATATGGTTTTTGGAAAGTATGTATCTACTAGTAGAAAAGCTAACCTCTTAAATATGTCCAATTTAACTCAAGATTCTCTTCCTATATATTATTTGGGTTTACCTTTGATGAAAGGTGTTGCTTCTTGGTCTCATTTTCAGAAAATTCTAGATGCAATAACTGAAAGATTAATAGTTTGGCTGCAAAAAGTCTTTCCTTTGGGGGCAGAATTACTCTATTACAATCTGTTATTAATTCTATGCCAAATTATTATTTGGTCGTTTTGAAACTACCAAAGAAGTTTCTGAAGATGCTAAATAAAGTTTGTAACAATTTTTTGTGGGGTAACTATGGTTCTAGAAAATCTGTTCACTGGGCAGGTTGGGATGACATTGCTATCCCCAGAAAATTTTGGGGTTTGGGTTTTTTGCCGTTTAATAATACAGCGGAGGCTTTTTGTGTGAAATATTGGTGGTGGTTGAGGAAAGGTGAGGGCCTTTGGGCTGCTTTCATGAAAGATAGATATGGAAAGTCGGATCATTTGGTGATTAGGGGTATCAAACAAAATGATTCTGTTTTTTGGAGGAATCTTTTAAGGTTCCGGAATGCAGCTGAGAAGTGTATTTTCTGGGAAATTGCGGAGGGTAGTATTTCCTTTTGGTATGATTGCTGGTTAAAAGAGGGGGCCCTTTTTTCTATTGTGCCTGTGAGGGGTAATTCTGATGCTAAGATTTTAGATTTTTGGAAAGATGGTAATTGGAATTTTCAGAAAACTAGTGAAGTGATTTCAGATGGCAATATTATCAATTCTATTAATGAGGCCCGAATAGGAACAGGTAAGGATATTATGAATGTGTTTATTGGGAAGAATTTGAAGCCTTGCCTGAAGTCTGCAAGGAAAATGCTTCCCTTATTATATTCATTATCTCCTTGTGGTTGGTTTAAACTGCCTTCTTCTGCTATTTCATTTTTTATTTGGAGAATTTGGAAAATTTTCATTTCTACAGATGATGTACTGAAAGGCAAAGGTGTTTCTTTGGCTTCGAAGTGTGTTTTCTGTAACAGTGAGGAATCCTTGTCTCATCTTTTTCTCACTTGCATTTATGCTAGAAGTTTATGGTAAAATTATGATCATCTTTTGCAATTCGATTACTAAGGATTCTCTCTAGATGTGACTGATGCTCTCCTTATGTGGAAGAAAGGGGCAGGTATTTTTGGCTTTACGCTGGCTTGTTTGGTTTGTTGGCAAATTTGGAAGGTTAGAAATTTGATAAAATGGAAATCTGTGCGTATTTCTATTAAGAGGTCTATTTTTGCCATTGATAAGTTCATGAAATTAGCTGTTGATACAAGATTTTTTCCGAAAAATATTACTTTTCCTGTGTATTTCGATCCTGATATTAATCTGGCCATTTGTGCTTGGAAATCTGATTTCTTATATGCTGAAAGTAATTCTTTGCTGTATTTTAAAGTGCAAATTATTGAATATGGGAAATGTGTTTTGAAAGTTTCCTAGCTGAGAAATGTATTAAATTCTATGGTCCTCAGTTACTGGGAAATTAATTTTTTCTTGGATGGTATTCGTATGTGGATGATTCCGTTGATTTTTATCTACTGCATAGTTTTATCAGGTGGTGCTATAGATATTGTGCATCTCTCAGGAGATGAAGAGTTAATGCTGTATGTAAAGAAGGATTTACATGATAAAGGTAGTATTATTTCAAATCTTTATCTTCTCTGGATTGAAGTTTTTAAGATTAGCTTTTGGTGGCTATAAGTGTTGTTGTTAAGATTTTGGCAGAACTTTGTTTTTTGTATAAGTGATCGTCTGTTAAGAGTTGGATGGCAGGTACTTGTAAGTACTCTATGCAAACGCTCTTGTTGCTAGCTTCAGGATTGATTTTAATTATGGGTGTGATGGTGGCTGGTTTTTATGCGGTTTTTTCGGTCGCTTTTTTATTTACTGGTGCTCTGTTTTTTGGGTCTAATCATATGTGACTGTGGTCATTTTCGCTGTTGAGGTGTTTATCAGTCTGCTCGATCAGTTTTTTGTCCGCTGCGATGTTATCACGTTTGTTTCTGGAAAGTACTGAGTGGTATTTGAGTCTTTTCTGCTTCAAGTTTTTGGCGTTTGAGATTCTTCGGCTGAAAGTCTTTATAAACTACTTTGGTGAAAGTTTTTTCAGGTGGTTATTTCCTTCTCTGCTTCAGGATGGGTTCAGTTTTAAGCCATAGTTTTCTGGATAGCAGCGCGATGACTTTAACAATCTCTTCTAGAATTTACTCTTTTCTTGCAAAGAATCCTGATGTGTTCCTGCTAGTCTCTTGGCTTCTTTCTCTGTGGTTTTTGCTGGTTCTGAGTTATTGGTTGTTTAGCATCATGATTTTTCTTTGTAAGAGCGCAGATTGGACCTTTTCTTGGTTTCGGAAGGCCAAAGTTTTTTCAGGTGCTACAACTGAGGGCTTGTGGTGGTTTTCGTGGACGAACTCCTTGGGCTCCTTCGCAACTATTTGCCGCTTATGCTTACATTGTCTTGATCCAGCAATGAGTGACGTGCTTCTACTGCTAAGAAAGGTGTTTGTTATAGCTTGGAAGGTGATCTGGACCATTGAAGTGGTCCTAATTTTGCTTTTGGCAATCTGCATTTTGTGTGATTAGTTTAGGTCGCTATTTTTTTAGGGCATTTGGATTGGCTGAGCCATCTTTGTAGCTCTATTTTTTGTTGACTTTTTTGCTCATTTTTTACCTTTTGGTTATCCTCGTGAAAATCAAGTCCAAATGTGGATCGATTTTCTGGATGGATTACTATTCAGGTCAAAGTTTGTAAAGGTTTTTTGATGAATAAAAATGTGATTGTGTTTTGAAAAAAAATAATATATATATATATATATATATATATATATATATATATATATATATATTAGAGTTAAATAATTTATTTCTTAATTATTTTTATTAATAGATCTTAGTTAATCGAATGATTTCCAAAAATTATTAAATATTCACCCCTAACTAATTGAGGGGTGAGGAGCGCAACGGCAAAGTCGGATTTTCGATCCGACGAGTATTTTGATTTCCTAATTTTTGGAGTATTTAAATATTATTAAAATATTTGTCAAAATTTTGACGACTTCCGATTGACCTGAACCCATTACCCCTAGCTAATTTGAGGTCAATGAACACAATGGTGATGTCCATTTTTTAATCAGAGATTATTTTAGATAGATCAAAATAAATAGGTCAATTTTCGAGGTTCCTAAAATTCCCAAAATAAGGATTTGATCCGTTTGACCTCTGGTTTGGACTGGGTCTTGGTGGTTGACTTAAATGACTTAATTAGCATTTAGGATCAAGATTAAGACTAAGATTAGTCCTAATTAACAAATGGTAACAACTTAGGTTATTACAGACTCCCCCACTTAAAAATGATGTCGTCCTCAACATCACTCAAGTAGGAAGAAGAGGCATGAGTGAGTTTTATAAGGAAAGAATGAGAATGGTGAGAACTTGTCAGGGTTCATCATTTAGAATCCCGAACTTAAGGTCTAAGGTTGGACTGTTGGAATCCTGCATTACAACTAGGTTTAGAGAATACTGAGTACTAAGTCATAATACACAACTTAGCACTATAGGGATATGATTATCACTTAGCTGGTGACATCATATAATAAGCATAGGATAATTTAAGGATCAAGGATCCTTATGGTTTTATACTTAAGTGATAATCACCACTTAAGGGCTTAAGCAAGGATGAATAAGTCATTACAAGACTTACCCCGAATTAAGGAATGCTAGGATTCTATTAGAATCCAAGGATTTGGCATCAAAGAACTAGAGCTCTTTGACTTACTTCAATGGAATCTAGGATTTAGAAGCTGGCTAAATGACTATTTATTAGGCTAAGCCTAATAAGGAAGCCCAAGGAATTTCTATTAATTCCTACCTTATGAAGTAAGGTTGAGATGAACTAACCATATAAATTAGTCCATACTGGATTTGAACTAATAAGAGGAATTCACCTCTTACTAAGGGTTGTACTAAGGCAAATAGGATTGATATCTAATTAGGATACTTAGCCTTAAGGTTAAGAAGAATTTAGAATATTAAGTCACACATGCTGACTTAACATTAAGGATTCAAGAGTCTATCAGAAGGCCATTAATGCAAGTCATGAACCATGGCTTGGTTAAGACAAGGAGCCCACTCATCCATAAGGATAAGTGCTAGGAAACCTAACAGGGACCTATGTTACAACCATAAGTCATAATCTATGACTTATGTTTAAGATTCTAGGTCAATTGCTAATATTTAAGTCACACATATGGCTCAGATTATTAAGGGCTTACATGTTAAAAATTATCCTAGTCTAAAAGAGAGCTCATTCCAAGGGAATGAACAATAGTTTCTTGAGTCACATTATGACCTAGGCATTTATTGAGGGTCTGACTTATGCTGCTTGGGAAGGAGAATTTCTTATTCTATAGGAATAAGATCCTTCGCAACCCAAATACTACAGTTAAGTGACACTTATCACTTAAGGAAGTTTATGCTAGAGCGAAGGGAATCACCATCCAATTAGGATGGGCAAGGAAGGTGCTAGACTATCTCATTAAGCCACCACAAGTGACTCAATTAAGAAGAGTTCCTATGGGTATCTTAAAGGGAGAGTAGATTTTCAAAGAACAAATATTCTTTAACTTTAGAAAGGATTCTATAACTAAGGCTAGCTAATACCCTATCATTAGACCAAGTCTAATGAGATAGGCTACTACACTTGTGAGTTTACAAACATGGCTAGAATAATCTAGCCATGAAGTGAACTCACACTTGGAAGGACTAGGATGGACCAATCATAAGGCCAATCCAAGCCAAGGCTCATATTGTTGGCGAGGTACTCAACCTTGCCAAGAGAATGCTACTAAGTTTAGAGAGGGTGAGTACCAATTGGAATAATCAACTTCAAAGGAGAGGAAAGTCCAATACATCGAGTCACGAAAATACGACTCAATATTGAAAGGACGAATTGACTCACGATGAATTAGGATGATGGGTTTCTCATCCAATTAGGATGATGTAATAGAATGCAATTTATAATGCTGCTATCAAGTCATAAACTATGACTTGATCGATTATGGTTCTATGGTGGTGACCTTCCATTACAACATGATATGGAAGGTACTCATTTCAACAAACTATGGTGTTAGGGACCTAATGAAATGCTAAGCTAGCATCTTAAGTCAGAATTATTACTTACCTAATAATGGACATAACAATTCAGTTAATCCTGAGGAGTGAGAAGTCACTTACCCAATTGGGTAGGTCACTACTGGATAGAGGAAGTATTATTACAAGTCACAAGGTACGACTTATAATCTAAGATTGGACTGACTATTTAAGAAGTAACTGTCCCATCAAGGAAAGGACACCTTGAACCTACCAAGAAAGGGTAGAATTATTTGTTCTATAAATAACACTCGGGTCAAGTCGAGCTGACTCCATGCCCAAGTTTGGAAGTGGTCTAGATAATTAAAGCTTAAGCCTAAACTTTTGATTTAGGCTTACCGGTGAAATAACCATCCTTAAAGCATAACATTATTCTTGACCCTTGGAGTTCCCTAAATAAAAGCTACACACTATTCGTAGTTCAATCTAGTTGATAAATCTTAAGCCATTCATAGAACTCTAAACATCATTATGTTTTCGATTTAACTAGTTCGGGCTATTTTTAGATTTGGTTGTGGAGGTTATGGTAGAGTTTGGAGTGTGTTTGAGAGATTAGATAATGATTTAATAATTTTAAATGATACTTAAGATGCTAGAGAAGATGTGTGGATGGTTTGAGATTATGAGAATAAGATTATAGCTAAAAAATGAAATATAAATAAGATAACAACCTGACTCACTAAAGATAGGCAATAAACTTGACACTGCCAAGCACCAAGCAATATGAGAGCTATTCACCACAAAATTCCTTCATTTAAGTTACTTCATTACATTACATTTTAGCTCCTATTTATAGGCACTACAAATCTCTTGTCTAATGAGATTTAGAGGGAAAATATGAAGAGAAACTTTGGAGGGAAAGATGGGTAGTTGGTAATTAGTGAGGGAGTAAGTCCAACTACATACATTAAATATTTTTCTTATGACATGGCTGGCCAAACATATACCTTAATAAATAAAAAAGTATAATATTAATAAAAATAAAATACAAATGGTAAGCCCAATATTTGGGCTCTTTATTAGGCTTTTGATTGTGCTCTTGTAATTGAGCCCACCTTCAAATTCTTCACTTAAACTTTAGCCATAACTCTTATTGTTGGGACTCTGATAATATTCTTAGATTGTGCTACATCACTTCCACTCTTAGCAAGGTGTCCCGATCGGGCCCCGTTGCTCAGCCTAGCTCAAATTGGAATTTGAGAGCTAGGCCATGGCCCGAGTTCTTGGGTCACTCTAGACTGTCCATCTGCACCCATCCAAATCCTCTAAGGCTATAAATAGCCTCAAGAATGGTTCAGTGAGCCGTTTGCTCACTAAACTGCCTTGATTCCAATTTTTCTCAATTCCAAATTCTTGATTCCAGTTCTTCTGGCAATCCCTACTCCTTCCAATTGAATTCAGAGGGTGTGCACTCGAGGTTCAAGTCCCCTAACTGCATTTGGAAGCTTATCCAATCCTTAGGTTTCCCTCTATCATCCAGCCAGCCTTCCCATCAAGAACCAGGTACCCTTCAATTCCTCACTGAGCTGTGTGAGCTCACTGACTAATCCACTGCTTGTGATTGTCGCCTAGATGCCTGCATATTAGGGTCGCATCGGATAGCATTGGAACCGTCTATGAGCGACGAAGGATCGACAATGAGTAGCCAAATCGAGCCCATCGTTTGGTACAATGATCCATCTCTTCTCCTTTGCAATTGGACCATAATTGGATTGTCAATTGCTAGGTAATTGCATGCTCTATCGATCTCGCATCAATTGAGCTAGTGGGTTGAGCCCAAGGCCGTCGGATGTAGTCAGTCTGTCCTTGAGCTAGTTCAAAAATGGCTCGAGTAAGGACCCATCGATTGGGCCACTCCCAAGCCTGGCCAACGGAGGGTTTATGCTCTCTATCGTCTGGGAAAAGTGTAGGGTTTGAAATGGGCTGAATTGGTAGCCTGTAGAGGGAGAGTTACGCCTCCCACAGTGAGTCCCAAAGGTCGATGAAGTTCATATAGGGCTTCTATGACTGGGCCAACCTCTGATGAGGATTTAGAGCTCCATCGATGTGTCTTGGCCTAAGGATGGAGCTTGGCGTAAGGATGGAGCTTCGATCAACCAGAAGTTGTGGCATGGTTAAGAGACAGAGAATTTGGCCCATTAAGGTTGCCATAATCAACCAGTTTTGGGATGAAGGCGAGAGGAAGAAGACGCCACCGTGCGGGTCAGGCTAACCCATGACCCGCGTTGTGCGATTGTGGCGGGTCCTCGGGTTGACCCGACCCACGCCGTTTGATAAAGGGCCGACCCCGTTTTAATAAAATATAGATTTAGGAATTATTTTCCTTAAGAAAATTCAATGGATTAATTGAAATGAAATTAGAAAAATACAGAACAAATTAATTGCATAACTTTTTGAATATTTATCCAAAGCATATTAAATTATATATCATTTTGTTCAGAAAAATACAAAGAATAAGAATATATAAAATATTTTAGTTTCTGTACATGCATTTCCTAATATAGCCTAATTACTTTAGTAGCTTAATTAGTGAAGATTAGCATGAGTACTTAGCAAAATTGCATGATTTTAGTTTCATTTGACTCCTTATGCATTGTAGAATGTATGTACTATGTAGAATAATTTTCTAGTTTATAATTTGTTAATTAGGCCCTAATCCTTAATTTGAAGATTAGTAATATTAGGGTTTGCAGTTAGCCAAATTGCAATATTAAATTCTCTGTTTGTCCATATGACTAAGTAGAACTTAATTGCCTAATTACATGGAATTTGAATTATTAAATATGTAGTTATGTGCTAATCCATTTTAAAATTGATTAGTATTTAGTTAGCCTTAATTACTTTTTGATTTGATTAATTGGATGTTTATATGCTCCATAATCAATAGTATGCATGTTAGAGAACATAATATTATGATTTGGACATTTGAATATCTTGAATTTCTTTAATCAAGAATGAAACCCTAAATGTATTAATTAAGAACTTATATAAATCAAACTTCAATCAATTGCTGATTTGTACATTGATAATTAATAAATAGCTTAATAATTATCTACCGATTAAACTTCATGTGAATAACCCTAATCAAATCAAGTTGGGGTTAAACCCAAACTTGGTTGGAATTAAACCTCAAATCTAAGTAACTTAAATTAATTGAACACTTGATTTGGATATTCAATAACATGCATAAATCTAATAATACTTATTGATTTTTCATTTATCTTAGACTATTAAACTAGAAGATTAAGAGCTTATAACAAACTCATGTGATTGAATATCTGAATCTAAACTTAAGATCACTGATTTTCTCCTAAGTAAGATTATTAGCATAAATCTATCTATAAAATAAGATTGATTAGTACATCAAATCAATCCTCAATAATTAACACAATTCTATCCTATGATTGATTTAGTTGATTAGGTTGTAAATATTAGATTTGCATACTGAATTAAAGTATCTAATTTATGTGATTGAAAATGGTAAGTCTAAGCTTATAGTATCTTTTATTACTTAGATCTTTAAATTAAAGATAGTGACCAATCAATTGATAAACATTTAACTAGGCAAACTATCGAGGTAGGAAGAGCTTATTGTCTGATTTTGAAGTAAGAGCTTAGATGAACTTTAAAAGCTTTAGAGAATTTGATCATAAATCCTTTTGGTAGAATATCCTAAAGATTATAGATTGAAATTATCCCTTGTGATAATATCCTATGTTGTGTGGCTTCTAAGTCATATCCTTAAAACTCTTGTGTAGGACTCACCACAATGGAGTAAGGATTCATTAATTTTTTACTCCTTGATTATTAAATAGAATTGTTAGAATGAAAATTAGTAGTGTTATCAAATATAGATGATAGTGCATATCCATAGAGCTGAATTACTCGGTATAAGATGGAATTGGTTGATTTACCTTGAACAGAACTGTAAAGTCTCAGTCTTATTCTAGGTGATTGGAAAAGTACCGTTCAGTTCAGGATAAACATTCAAAGTCTATAGTGTGCTATAGTTTGTGAGTTTAACAACTTAATTTGAGAGAGAAAACTGTAAAAGGATTTTGTCCCTTTTCCATGTGCGCATCGATAAGTGCAGCTAAACAATCTAAGTGCTAAGTTCACCATTCCTACCTAGGACATGCTAAACCATGTATATGAAATCTCCCCATGTGATAATTTAGAGTGTAGTTGTAATGAGAACCATGAAATTCAATGAATTTAAAATATAAGTAAGAATTCATTTAGATGAATTATGAATAGTAGAGATAAATGGATTTATTAGTTGGTTTTAATCAATTTCGAGATTTAACAGTTTAAGGCATATAGTTATTAAAGCCTTGACGTATCATAAAATGCATGTCATATCAACATTAGCGGAGCATTGTGCTCACATAGGAATCTGTTAGCAAAACATTGTGCTCACCTAGGATATGTTAGTAGAGTATGTGCTCACCTAGGTTCTTGTGGGATGTCATATGACATCGAGTCATGCATACTTGTCATATACAGTTCTATGGCATAATTTGATGCATATACATATATTCAGTGACATACAACACAGTTTTATTTTCATATTTATTTGGTTTCAGTTTCCTTACTGTTTTCCTATTTTCAACACTTTATTTTCTGTTACTGTTTTACCTTACTTTCTATTTTATGTTGTTTTTGACTTTTCAACTGTTTTAGCGCTTCTCTACAGTATTGCTTATAATACTTAAATGTTAAATTTTAGATAATTATAACTATTTATAGTAGCTTTAGATGTGTTAGACTCATTGTCTAACACATGGTACTTTTGAGATCCAACAATTTGCCAGATCTAGAGCAACTTGTGGAGCAAGTTCAGGAGGCTTCACAGGAAATCCATAAAGAGTTTGTAGGTCATTAATGGATTCAGCATCACCTTTTACTTTACTACATTAGTTTACATTTCTATTGTGAGTTGAGAGACTATTTTTGGTCTTTTCATTTTAAGCGAATTGTTTGTAATAACTTTAATTCTGGATGTATTTTTTTTCTTTTATAAGATGAATGTTTTCTTAACTTTTGTGATGAATGATCTGGATGAATGCTTTTAGCTTCCACAATCTGTTATATTTTTTACTTATGCCTAGCATTGTGATGTGTTTAGCATGCATGAAATGCTAATACTCATGTATATTGAATTCTTATTAAAATTCCTCTCATAATCCAATGTACATAAGTACTTTGTCTAATACTTAAGATAAAGATTTTACACTTATCATAAAGATTAGTCCTCAGCTCTCTTTTGGGGTTGAGTCCCAGCAGTTCAGTTGGCAGCATTCGAGGAGGTTCAATAGTCCTTTCCAAGTAACTAACCGTTCCACTGCCAATTGTTCCTAAATTACCACAATTGTGAGCGGCGACTGTATGGGGCGCTACAGTTGGTATCAGAGAATTATCATAAAGAGTCAGATAAAGAGAGTGTTCATATCTACTTTATGATCCATTCTATAGGGCAGATATGATCACAATCGTTAAGTGTAAGTAATCATCATCCATAATTCATCAAGTTGAATCTCAGAAATGAAATTAAGAACCTCTGGAGAGGACATCTTAGGATTTGAATGAACTTTAAAGAAGTAAAATGTGCATAAGTAAGAATTAAAATTGATATCTAATTAAAATTGTAGGAAATGGAGTGTTAGCGATATTAGGCTAGGCATTACCTTAGGCTCTTCGACGACTACTGAACCGATGATTTCCAGGATGGCAAGGTATTCAGTAGAACCATTAATGTAGTATCTCCTAGAGGAGTAGAATTACTTGACAAGATTCTTATTCACCCAATCTTCTGAGGGACTAGTCTTCCAATTCTTACTAGAGAGTGGCTAGCTCATGTGACTACTGCTTTTAGAGAGACTGCATGTCCAAATGGATAATGTCTTCAGATCTTGGGAGCTATACTTGGAGGATCAGCTGAAAGGTGGCAGCTCTGGACATACCGAAGGCTAGAGAAAAAGTATTTAAGAGTCACGTATGATGTCTTTTGTACTGCTTTTATAGTAGAATTCTGTAGTTGAGCTTATTTATGAATCCCTGAATTCATCTTTCATATCAATTTATTGTTTATGCACACCCTTGTAATTTCTCCTTTGAGAATTCATGATTAAAAGAAATAGTTATTTGCTTCATTCTCTAAATATGTATTCTTGGAAATTGCAGTTATTCCATTTCTACTCCAATTAAGAACACGATCTTGTCATCTAGCAGACCTGATGATGTTAACTCACTAGCTAGTTTGATGAAGAATTTGATTGAAAGCAATGTGTAACAAGCACAAGAAACTCATGCTCTCAACCTAAATTCTCAGCAACCACCTATCATTCAGATGACAGCCCCATCTGCAACTCACTTCTCTACATATGGTTTACTCCACAGCTTTCTAAGACTTAGGACACCTACATTCAATGGGAAAAAAAAAACCCATGGATATGATCAGCTGGCCAAAGCTAGCCAAAAAGAATCTAGCAAGCATCAAATGCCCAAACTCCGAAGTTATTCATCTGGTTACCCATATGTTTCAAAAAGAGGTAAGTATTGGTGGGAGACTGAAAAAAACACCAAGTTTGCTGATTATGAGATTGAAGATATCCTATGGGATCTGTTCTTCAAAGTATTCAGAGAAGCATTTATCATGGCATCTGCCCAGAACATTTTAGAAGATGTACTACTCAACCTCTCCCAAGTTGAGAGATCTATTTCATATTATAAACATGAATGTCGGCGATTGTCTCGCTTCACCCCAGACCTCGTTAGATCTGAAGCATCGAGGTGCAATAGGTTCTTAAAGGGTATGCGAGACTCAATCAGAGCTCATCTAGTCTCCCATCAGTTCAAGGACTTCTCCAAACTAGGTGAAGCAGCTCGTCTGCAAGAGAACTTTCAAGGTTAGATGGACCGTAATAGGAAGGCTCACTTCACACCGTCTAGGCGAGAGACATTTGGAAATCGGAAGGTCACAAAAGTATTTTATATCGAGGCCAACAAACCACATGCTGAGGCCTCATAATGCATGTGTCGCCATCCCTACGAGAAATGTAGCCATCAAGGGAATGTATGTTACACTTGCGGTCGACCTGGTCATCGCTTCTACCATTGCGATATGAAAAAAACTATCGATGTCGTACTCATCACCCATTCCAAGTGTGATCAAGTATTTCAGCCTCTACCACTAAGCAGTCGAGCTCCTGCCTTGGCTGTGACGCCACCTCCTATTTCTTCTGCAAATCTGAGAACAACATCCGCTCCTAATTCGAGCTATAACTGTCAGGGTCGAGGACCTTAGAATCATCAATCAACTGCTCCAGCAAGAGTTTATATGTTGACTCCTGCTTCTGCTCCCAAGATAACGATGTCGTATCAGGTACTCTTAAATTTATTTTCAATTATTGTCTCTATATTTCCTTATCCCTGGAATGATTCAAGTAGGATTTTTATTATTGCTGTAATCATTGACACTTCAATGATTAATGGAAAACCGAGCAATATTCTTTTTGATACTGAAGTGAGTCACTCTTTCGTATCAAAAAATTGGTTCAAAGTACTTAAATAACATTCCTATCGATTAGCAAGTACATTAAGCATGGGGTTACCTTCTAGAGCCTGCATGTAAGCACAACAATTTTGTAGCATAGCAATCCCTATTGGCGAACAAAACTTCGAAGCCATGTTGATCGTGCTGCCAATTGCAAACTTTGACGTAATCTTTGAAATTAATTGGCTAAGCAAGCATGGTGCTACTATCAGTTGTCAAAAGAAGAAGATCGCGTTAGGCAGCGATAGAAAAACTGGAACCTTTGTTGGCAAGTTCAGTACTCAAGCCTCATTAATCAATGCCATGAAGGATGAGAAATTAGTTAGAAAGGGATGTGATGCCTACATAGAAACGATGCTAGGTGAGAATAAAAAGGACATCCCCATCATCGAGAATCACATCGTATGTGAATTTCTTGATGCCTTTCCTGAAGACTTGCCCGATCTTCCACCCATTTGAGAAGTAGAATTTGCGATTGAACTAATCCTCGGAATGCAACCACTATCCAAAGTTCCCTACTGCATGGCACCTAAGGAGTTGCAAGAGTTGAACAAGCAACTTCAAGAATTGCTCGAGAAAGGTCTTATTAGACCAAGTTCATCTCCTTAGGGAGTGCCATTGCTTATCGTTAAGAAGAAGGATGGTTCAATATGCATGGGTATCGACTATCATGAGCTGAAAAAGGTAACGATCAATAATAAATATCTATTACCGCGTATTGATGATCTCTTGACCAATTATCTAGAGTTAACATTTTCTCAAAGATTGACTTGAAGTCGGGCTATCATCAGCTGCGAGTCAAGGAATCATATATAGAGAAAATGACATTAAGAACTTGCTATGGGCACTATGAATTCTTAATGATGTCTTTTGGTTTAATGAATGCACCATCCATCTTCATGAATCTGATGCAGCGCATACTTAAACCCTTTCTCGATAAATTCGCCATCGTCTTCATCAACGATATACAGATTTATTCCAAAAGAAAAGTAGAGCATGAGGACCACTTTCGGGCAGTATTAGAAGAATTGCGCAATCATCAGCTTTATGCCAAGTATTTCAAGTGCGAATTTTGGCTCGACTCAGTCGCTTTTCTGGGTCATATTGTTGATGCCCAAGGTATTTGGGTAGATCAGGAAAAGGTTAGTGCTGTTCAAGATTAGTCGCAACCAAAGCCTGCGACTGATATCAAAAGTTTTCTAGGTTTAGCCAGTTATTATCAAAAGTTTGTGAAAGGCTTTTCTCAAATTGCCTCTCCTTTAACAAAGCTAACTCAAAAGGTTGTGCCTTTTGTGTGGAGCTTTGAATGCGAAGATGCATTCCAAACATTGAAAGATGTGTTGTCTTCTGCCCCAGTACTTATCTTTCCCAAGGAAAGTCTAGACAACCAAGTCCATACCAATGCCTCTGGAATAGGCTTGGAATGTGTATTGATGCAGGAAGGAAAAGGAATCTCATATGCATCACTTTTGTTTAAGCTACATGAGAAGAATTATCTTGTTCATGGTCTTGAACTTTTAGCCGTGGTGTTCTCTCTGAAGATTTGGCGGCACTACCTCTACGACGTTCAGTATTCAGTATTTACCGATCATCGAAGCCTGAAGTACATTTTCACGCACCGTGAACTTAATTGCCGCCAACGAAGATAGCTATAATTAATAAGTGATTATGATATGAATATCCAATATCATCCCGGCAAGACTAACGTCATTGTCGATGCCCTCAGCCGTCATGCTACTCTTAGTGCTATGATCGATGAAAGTCCTATTAAAGAAGTGTTCTGTAAGCTAGAGATTGTTTAGTTTGTGGTGATATGCTAAGCATGATGCTAAGTCAAAGTACCATAGAACCTGCATTTCATAGAGATGTCTCCATCACAAAGACTAAAGATGAAGAGTATCCAAAATTCAAAGCCAATATTGAAGGTGGCTGCCAACATGATCTGCAGCTATGTGGCAGTGTAATTTATTAGGGCAATCATTTATGGATCCCTAAGTCCATGCACCAGGAAATTCTTATTGAAGGTCATAATTCTGGATATCAAGTTCATCCAGGAAGTACTAAAATGTACCAGTATCTGAAGAAATCATTTTGGTGGTCTGGCATGAAAAAACGTGTGGCAGGATTTATTGTGAAATGTCATACTTGCAATCTTGTCAATGCTGAACATCAAAGGCATGAAGGAGTTCTTCATCCTTTGGCCATTCCGAAATGAAAGTGATTTGATATTTCCATGGACTTTATCATGGGCTTGCCCAAGTCAAGGTCTGGTGCTGATTCAATTTGGGTCATAGTCAATCAACTAACCAATTCAGCATATTTCATTCCAATGCGTTAAACCGATTTCGTGAAGAAATTGGAAAAACTATACATTAAGGAAATTGTCAAACTCCATGGTATTCCGAGATCAATTGTTTTCAATCATGGTAGCAGATTCACATCTAAGTTCTAGCAAGCAGTGCATCAAGACCTGTGAATTACCCTAGCCATGAGCACCACCTTCCATTCTCAAACTGATGGACAAACAAAATGTGTTAATCAGGTTCTTGAAGACCTTCTGCAATCATGTATTCTAGATTTTGGTGGTTTTTGGGAGGATCATATATGTATAGTGGAGTTTGCCTGTAATAACAGCTATCAAGCAAACATCGGCATGTCACCATATAAAGAGTATTGTATGGCAAAAAATACAGCACTCCACTGGCATGGTCTAAAATCGATAGCATTTAATTGTATGGGTCTGATCTGGTAGATAAAACAAGTAGAAAAGTGCAATTGATCCAGTAGAGAATTAGAGCCATGTAAGATCGCCAGAGCAAATATCACGATGCATATCATCGTCCTCTGGATTTCATTGTTGGAGATTTTATATATCTTAAGGTCAGCCATATGAAAGGTGTCTTCTGTTTTGGAGTAATTGGGAAACTTAGTCCCTACTACATCGAACCTTTTGAAGTGATAGCAAAGATAGACTTTGCAGCCTATAGATTAAAGCTTCCTGATGAATTCTTTGCAGTTCATAATATATTTCATATCTCCTCATTGCGCAAATGTCTTTGTAATCCGTCTCATTTAGTTCAACTTCCAGTGGTATCTCTTCAGTCGAACCTTTCTTATGTGGAAGAGCCTATCAAGATTTTAGCTCGTTACCAAATGCAGCTGAGAAATCGCTCTAAACCCCATAGTGATGGTTCAGTGGAGGAATCGCCTTCTTGAAGAATCCACTTGTGAGAAAGAGGCTGATATGCAACAGAAATATCCAAGTATCTTTGAAAATCTAGGTACCTCTAAATTCAAAATTATGTTATTAAAATTTTGTGTTTTCTTTGTTCTTCTTAGGATGATATCGAGAACGATATCGTTCTTAAGTGGGGGAGTCTGTAACAACCATAAGTTGTTACTAGCTTAATCATAAGCATAACCATATCTTAATTATGATCACATTGCATTCACATAGTTATTAGAAGCTAACCTTAAAAATGTGGGGTCAAATGGACCTCACTAAAAAAATTGGTAGTACAAAAATAAAAATATTAACTTGCAAGACATTTTAAAAAGAATTGTTATAGAGCTTCCCAATTCTTTGAGCTTTCTGATCAAAATTCAAGAGAGAGAGCCATTAGCTTTTCAATCTCAAAATCAATGCTCCATGTATTTTTGGAACATAGCCTTGATGTCCCTATTTATAGTGAGAGGATCCATATTCAAATAAGGCAACATATATTTTTGGATCCTCATAATGTGTCGTGAGGTGTGCATAATGTGCACATAATATTTTCATTTAATTAAATTTTTTTGTGCGAGGCAAATTCTCGACAAAAAATATTATTATGCATCTTAGCACAAAAAATGTTCGTGCATAATGCATGGGCGCTCAATATTTGAGCTTGGATGCATGCCAAAAGCATGCATATTTTTACTTCATTTTAAGATCTCTAAAACCATAAAACTCAAAATTTAGCAGCTTATATATCATTATATGTAAAAATTAATTTATAAAGGAAAATGCTACTTAAATTTTGTGACTTGACTCTTGCTACTAATTTGTAGTGTGACTTTTGTGAAAAATATTTCACTAAGAAATATTTCACTCTTGCAACTATGCTTAAAGAAAATATTTCACTAAAAAATATGATTAATAATCAAAAGTTATTTTATAATGGTTTGTTATTAAGTCAGGTTTTCAAGACTCCAAGAGTGAATAAATTATTTGATCAATTATTAATTTTTATGATCTCTCTAAAATTAAGTAACAATTAAGCTACGACATCAATTGAATAATATGAATGATGTCTTCAAGATTGCTTTCATATACATTTTGAATTCTTGTTACCTCATTTGGCCTAACCAATAATCCTTTAGCCTTTACCTTAAGTTGTATTTAAGTTTGTTTGTTATCATGTTTATTGATGATATGCTTATAATTCAAGATCAAAGATATACAATGAGCTTTAATTAAGAATGATACGCTAAATTCTCTAAATGTGAATTTTGGTTGGACACATTAACCTTCCTTGGGCACATAGTAAGCAAATATATTATCTCCATAGATTTGAGGAAGATTAGTGCAATCTAGAAGTGGCCTTAATCTACTACCATAACTAAAGTTGTACGTTTCATGGACCCAAATAACTCTTATTAAGAGTTTATAAGAAAATTCTCACAAATTGCTACCCCACTAATTAAATTAACTCAAAAAAGTACTACCATTTATCTAGTGTTCAGTGTGAAATCGTCTTTTAGTAGTTTAAGGATTTTTTTACATAATACCCTACTTTTCATTTTATCCAAAGAAAGGAATGGTTATCAACGATATAGTGACATCCCTAAATGGCTTTGGATGTGTCATAATGTAAGATAGGAAAGTTATATACATGAGTAAATGTAGTTAATTGATCATGAAAAGAGTAGTTATATTCATGATCTAGAACTTGCAACTAAAAAACTTTCATTCGTCCTTTTCTTATGGTGGAACTCTTCTATTTTGCTTCCTCTTTAGGCAAAATTTAAGCTTTTTTGTCATTAAAGCAACATCTTTATCACCCTCTTGGCTATCTTATTCGCCTAAAATTTTTCCTCCTATTGGATTATTAGGATTAAAATGTTCACATTTTTTAGGATTTTCATCTTATCTACTTGCTAATACTTAATCATATTATACTATACTTCCGAGCAATTGATCAAGTGAATTTTTATAAAGATATTTAGCTTCTACTAAGGTTTGGACCTTTAGGTCCCAACTTAATGGTAGGCTTGACCTTAACTTTTTCCTTAATTATCATTTCATTCCTAGTGTAAGAACTCTTGTTAGAAATTTATTCATTCTAGTGAATATGTTGGAAATGGGTTTTTCTAATTTCATCCAAAAGAATTCATAGCCATGTATGAATCCTTTTATCTTAGATTGCTTAACATAATTAGCTCCTTCAAAATGTGTAGTGGAAATATCATTTATTTTCTATTTAGTTTTACACAAAGAACCATAAAAAAAAAAAAAAAAAAATTAGCTTTAGAGCATATTCAATGCATTTAAGAGATTTTACATTCAATTAAGTGACAATAACTTGCTTCCATCTATTCCTTATGTGGAGTTGTAGGTTGTGTGTACCCTCTTCAATTTATGTCAACATGCAATAATTTTTGGATCATAAGAAATTGCACATCTCCATCTTCCAATAAATAAAGTTTTTCCTATCCAATAATTGAGTTATTGTGTAGGACGCATCTTTACTAGCCATCATATTCCCACCATCAAAGTGTGTTATATAAGTGACGATCTTTACTCCACAAGATTGTTAGATCTTATGTGCTACAAAGACTAGCTCTGATACTAAGCATTGAATATATTTTAGCACACCAAAGAGGGTGGTGAATTGGGTGATTTAATTTTCAATTGATTTTTTTATTAATTTAAAATTATAAGTTGCATAAGAGAAATCAGATTTTGGAGAATAATATTTAAAATAAAACCAATGATAAAATAGAAAAATAAATAAAATACACATGCAAAATATGATTTTTTAGTGGTTCAGATCATTTTTGATCCTACATCAGCTCTTAAAAGACTATCTCTTTATCTTCCGCTTGCAATATCCACCCCTTCCAAAGCTTCAACTAGCTATAGAGTAGCCGAGATTGCTCATTCTCAAGATCACCACTTGACAATGAAGAATCCAGCTCCTTTATATAACTTGCAAGGTAGTGTACACCAACATTATGACCATGATAGTACTTGTTCTTGAAGCAAAAAAACATTGAAGGCACAAACAACACCTTGCAACTTTATCATAGAAGAGAAAATTAAGATCTTAAAGTAAAAGAGTATGCAGTGGACTAGCGCTTACTTATCCTAATTAAGATATGGTTGGATGCCACAATAAATTTTTATCAGATTTCTAATTGAGCTCCCCATAGTTCTATTAACCATATTAAGCAAGAAATAATTTTAGGTAGGAATTTGCCAAGCAACTTGCATGGACTAGCTATGCAAGCTATGTTGACTTCGAAGTGCTCAAATGGCATAATCTAAGAAGGGGTGAATTGAGCTTTACTTTTGAAAATTGAACTATTAAACTTTTTTATGATTTTGAGAAAATTTAATTAGAATATCTAATCACAAGCAAAAATAAGCAAAACTTAAGATAGAAAGCAATTAAAAGAATGCATACCAATTTATAATGAGGGACCCACCTGACCATATATCAACTAAGAAGTTCTCATCTTCAGGAATCCACTCGAATAGCACGAGTCTCTCCTTCTTTAATCACATAATAGATAGAGAAGCATGTATAATCAACTCCTTCAGGCGCTTTAACTGTGGAGCTGTGAACTATTCTATCCAGTTGCTAATAGTTTTTGTCAAGGCGATACTTCCCCAATTCTCCGTCACTCTTTGGCTACGGAGCTGTGAAGCTACGATGCCGTCCTGCCTTCTCAAATTCAAGGCCATGAGGAGCTTCCGCAATCGTCCCTCCATAATCTAATGTCTAGTGGAGCTACCAAATTTTTTTTCAAAGCAAGAGGGTTATAAAACAAAGAAATTTATTAAAAAAATAAAGCACTAGTACCGCAACTTTAGATGAGATTCTCCAAAATTTTAAGAGAACTTAGAGCACCTTAGATCTCATTAAAATTTCTTAAGAGACCTTTTCTAATGGCCATGTTGTGTGGAAAATTGTTGACTAAGGCACCTTATTTATGGGTGAAGAGCTAGAATGCTAAATTGTTAACAAAAATATGGCAGGTTGATGCACCCAAGCACAAGATTTACATGCACCACAGGGTGTGAGGCAATGATTCATGGCTCACAGGTTGCCTTTCCAAGCTCACAACTTGTGATACAATAGTTGCCATTTTAGGCCATCAATCCATGGTACTCAAGTCACCTTATCATGCATGTTATTCGTGGCATGCAGGTTGCCTCATTAAGTCAACAATCAATGGCCCATTGGCTAACTTATGAGTCATGGAAAAGCACAAATCAAGGTGGGTTGAGTGTGATCCATTCAAGTCCATGGGTGTGTGATTGATGTGCATTTGAGCGCACTGCATCTGGATGCAGACCAAGTTTGTGCTTGAGGGCATTGTGTCTAAGCCCTCCCTTCAATGCATCTGGGCATGTAGCAAGCTAGTAAAATTGCTTAATGTGGTTTATCTAACCTCTACGTATGATCTCTCTCAAATTTTAATAAGTTTACATACATCATAGAAAATACAACGCAATTATAACATACAATTATACTAACAACTTAAAACAAAATCTTCAAACTCTAGCGACTGGCTAGCTTGGACTTATCAAGCTGACCTGAAACTAGTACTGAACAAAAAAATCAATCTAAAACCAAATTAGGAGGAAAGCCCTTGAGTCAACAAGTTGAGTAACTCAAAATGGGTGGTTTCTACCAATCAATTTAGGTAAATTTGGTTGACACATGGATTGGTTGCATGAGTTAATCCGATTATAAGGTAATCTAAGCAATTACAATCAGTCTGCAAACTTACAATGTATACACTAGTCGACTTGCTGAGCAAGTTGCCTGGTCACGTGGAGAAAGTTACAACAAGCATACACATGTATTCTTTTAATATTTATTACAACACAGCTTAAATAAGAAGAAAACATGCATTACAGGTTCTAAGATCATTGTCATTCCAATTTTGAGCTATATCTCAATAAGGTTCGTTAGAAGCACATAAAAATTTAAATGTTTAAGATAATAAAACTACATGTGGGTTCATGGGAACAATACAATTGACCCTCATCTTGTTGTCTCACTTTGATTGTCTCAAACCCAACAATTGGTGCTTGTATTCTTCATAATCACATTTCAAATAAAAAAGTATGGTGAATCAATTATTCCAGAAGTGAAATGGTTGGCTGGGTAGAGAAATTATCTAAGAGAGAATATTTATACCATTGATGTATCATGAGAATGGCAAGAAGAGTTTCTAATTTTGTGATGCTTTCCAAGATTTGAGAACTTATATTAATTGTATTAATTTGTAATCATGCGTATAATTTAGATCTTCAATTTACATATTTAAAAGGCAAAAACAATAAAAAAAAAAAAAGGTTGAAACCTACAATTATCCCTTTAACAGGGATGGTTATTATATGTGGTTGAACATACAAAATAACCTGAAATATAAAATATAAATAGCAGCAATACCTAAGAATAATAATCAACTTCTTCACGAGATGCACATTAGCAGTTTTGCACCTGGAACCCTGACCAGGTCTGGTTCTATAAGATATCTATTGGCATAGTCATCTGAATCTCGAACATTTGCATATCTAACACCAGAATTAATAATTACAAATTCACCAAATCATCTTATTCAATGTCATCCACTTCTATAACAAAAAAAAGAACTTAAATCCATTATTTTGCTACAAAACAAAGATTACAGAGGAATGCATGAAACGCCCCCTCTTCATCACTCTTTGATTGAACTTATAACTTGAAATCAAATGCTAAATGAAATCCGAGATGCTTTTCTTCCTCTTGGCCATCAAACAAACAAGAAACAAAAGAAGATTAATAATCTGAAACATTTCACACTGTATTTACTCGAAATAAACCATTTATATCAATCCACACATCCCCCCAAGAAACATCAAAGCCAGCAATATGCTCCATCAGAAGTAATGCGATATTCTTAACCCAAAAGGAAGAAAGAAATTTCAGTCATCATTCAGAATAGTAGCTTTCTTCACTTTCTCCTTCAGGAACTGTAGAATGTGCTCACGCTTCCAGTTATCAATTCTGGGGCAAATAAAGCAACGCATCAGTTATGACTTTGTTCTATTAACATTCATTATCATAGAAAAATATGAGTTTGGCTCAGTTAATGAATTAATATACACATTTTATTTTTTTTTAATTTTGGATGCTCATAATTTTACAGATATTGCAAGTACGATCTATCATGCAAAATAATGGAATTATAAATATGAGGGTCTGTTTTGAAAAATTGCAGCTATTAAAAACGCTAAGTATAAAATTCATAATATTTACTGAATTAAATCAAACCATTCAATTTAAATTAAAGAAAATGCTAATCTAAGAAATAAAACAAAACAGGTTCAACTTAAAAGTGAGTTTAGTCATAAATCTGGATTATCAATAGCTGCTGGTTATGTGCAGCATTGAGCCTATCATTCCCAACATCTAAGTTATTTTTTGGCCAATTATAAACCAATAGCAATGACGGATAGAATGGTATAATATTGGTAGATAAAATTGAGGTGTGCAGTATTTCAACTTTCAACATTAAAACATTTATAATGATTTTGTTCGTTTTGAAAAGAACTCTGATCTTATGTGTATAAGCTGCAGTGAATTCCATCCGTAACACATCCTCAAACTTTGGTGCAATGGTCCTAACTTTCACTGACTCTTAGACTTCAAGCTGCATTTGGTGCCCAATTAGGATCACACACTTGATACAAATTTTTGAGTTATTTATCAAATTGATCCCTTACTCTTGCAAAAAGTTCAAAATAGTCCTTTACTCTTGAAAATGTTATTTTTTGTCCCTCGAGACTTATTTAATTGCTACTTTTGATCCATAACACTTAATATGCACTTTAACAACCATTTCTTACGCAAAATGGGAGGGTAAATGGGAAATAAAAAAATTGCAATTTATGCTAATTCTTTTTTCAAAATGTTCTGATACAACAAAGCTCTCAAATATCACCCAATAGCTCCCAAAAATACAAAATAATTTTTTTTTCAAAAAAGCCATCATTATATCCAATTTTGCGTGCGTGGCATACAAAAAAGTATATTTTTAAATTATTTGGGGGTCAAATAACATTTTCTTTTTCAATTTGAACCGAAGAGTAAGTGATTTCTGACTACAAGTTTTCTGAAAAAAAAATTATAATTTTGCTAATAAAATATGACACATAAAATTGATTTTTTATGAAGTTCATATTTTTAAAAAAAATATTTTTAAGAGTACAAAAAATTGAAAATAAAATTTTTATTAGCCCGCAAGTTTTGCATTCTAAGAAAAAATGCTTAAACTAGTACATTAAATTTTTTGAAATTTATATTTTTTGAAACACAATCAAACCAAAAAATTGTTCTGCAATTGCATACTATGGTGAATTTTAGCACCATAAGTCCTCCACAACTCAACTTTTGTTAAACACAGGCAGCAGCAGATTGCACATTAACGTCATTAGATACGCTCATGACTTTTTTTTTCCAATACCCTACAAAGAATTCTTCTTCAATCTAAGGTTTAAGGGCTGAGTGACAAGTGTTTAGAAGAGAAAAACTTTGATGCAATACATTACTAATTAAAAAATCATATAGACAAGCCTCTTTGTGCTCAAACACAACTAACAACCCCTTTATACATATCTTTAATAACATCAATTTAAGCGGCAATCAAATCAAAAATAACTTCGCAATTTCATCACCATCATCAACTATCTAATGATTTCTTAATGCTTTGAACAAGCTCATTGGCCTTGTATGTTTTGAACATTTATTTTAGGATTAAACGTAGACCATTTTATTGTTTCATCTCCGCAGCTGCCATGAGCACTTGCATCATTGTCATTAGTTTTCTTTAGTTGAATTGTTCCGAGCTCAAAAGAAAGCTTCTTATTCACTTGATTAATACTTTTCTCAGTATTTGTTTCAGCCTCTCCCATAGAAAAATCACTCTCAACAAATCTCTCAACAAATCTCTCATTCATAACTATTATCATCATCATCATCAATATTTATATTTTCTCTAATACTCTTATTTACTTCTACACTTGTACCATAAGCATAGTTGGGAAAAATTCAAATTTTCTAGCCAATGAGAAACATCATCATAAATCCCAATATTACCACTTCCAGATCCTTCCAACTGATTCATAAAATCAATACTTTTAATTTTGAAAAGCACACATATGAATACAATTTAATTATATGAATACAAACTTAAAATTCCAATAATATTCACAAAGTGACAACATAAAAGAAAATAAAAAATATTGTGATGATAAACCATTTAAACATGAAGTATACTAAGCAGTAAAAGACAATTATGGAGCAATATAATATATATATATATATATATATATGCCACATGCATGCTAGTGTAATCACTTTTAGAAGAGCTAATATTAAGGGATGCTAACAATACATATAAGATTTAGCCTAAACGGATTCATGCTATATAAAAATTGGAATTTGAGCATTTGTAAACAAATCTTGTTGGGCATCTAAACTTGTGCAGGAACACAAGATCAAATTATATTCTAACAAATGAGTTAAATATGCAGTTATAAAAACAAAAAATAGAACCATCTATGATCACTAGACGAAAATAATTCTTATTGCCAATTAAATCATGTTGGATAACTAATTATCCTCAAGCAAGAAACAAAATTAATACTGAAAGCAAAGAAGTTGTTCCATCAAATGGACTTAAAAAGCAATATAAGCTTCAACTTAATAATTTCAGCCAACAATAAGTAAAACAAAAATGTTGCCCTAAATCAGTGATTCTACCTAAATGGAGTGATTACATAAAAGAAATTGATGCAGCATTAAATTAGTGGGTATTGGGAACAACTCACAAACACAAATTAGTGGGTTATGAAGTCGCACAAGTTGGAATCGATGAGGACGTCGGAGGCAGTATGGACGTCGGAAAGCTTCTCGGCGTTGACATTGGAGAGTAAGCGAAGCGAACGAAAGAAGACAAGCGCAGCGCAAGGGAACGGAAGAAGCGCAGCGCAGAAACCCCAAGGAAGAATATCGACGAGTGTTGTCGGGTGCAGATACGAGAAATATTAAAATTAGCCCACACACAGGCAATTAAGTTTAATCTGGAATAACCCTCCCATTAGACAAATAAATTAAGGCTTAATGGGGTTTTTAACTTAAGAACTAAAAGTAACAATTAAGCAAGTCTCAAGACCAAAAATAACATTTTCATGAGTCAATGACCATTTTAAATATTTTGCAAGAGTCAATGGACTATTTTGATAAATAACTCCAAATTTTTTATTCAAAACATGGTACAATGGTCTTAAACTGCCGCAAAGAACCAGATGTTATCAGAGATACAAAAAGGAAGATAACAGAGAAAAGAATATGACATAGGGTTATTTGTGTTTAACGTTATTAGACGCCAGTGCTATTAAAATATCAATGTTGTGAAAGATGCTAGTGTCTACTTGTCTTAGAGTTATTTTAAATTGTTTTTCTGTTATTTAACAGCACTGCATTTTCAATGTATCTAATAGTACAAATTAATGGCACACTTTTAAATTATTAAATGTCAAGATACCATTGCATTGAACCAACACATACAATCTGAAAATAACATTACATAGCATTGAGACGTATGTATAACTACCCCATACCCCATAATATTATCATAGTATTCTTGTTTTCTGTCACAACTATCTCCCTGCTTTCTGTTGTATTTACATACCCTTCCCCCTCTTCCATCATAACCCCATCCCAACTATCAAATTTATCTTCCTTCCTGCCTCCCTACTTCTCTCACCTCTCCTCTTCATCTATCCTCTAACTTGCACTTTTAATTCTCTTGCAGATGGTAATATGCGAGTTTACTCCCATCAAAAGCATTGCAAGAAGTATGTGACATCGTATGATTTGTATCTCTATTTTATTTTTATATTATTTATTATTTTATATTATAATTTGTTATGATGGCTAGGAAGGGTTTTAATGTTTGCAATTTGTTTTATAGTACTAGTTAACTTGGCTTTATCATATCACGGTTCAAAGCAATTTGCAATTTGTTTTACATCTCACATAGCAGTTGCACCAACCAAATCACTGCTCATCAAGTTTCTAAAGGGTGAGCCCATTAAGCACGTTGATTATCAATCCCAATGCAAAGGGACACTAAACCCTAAACAGACAAGATCCCGTTACTGATGGAGGGGGCTGGCCAACCTGAGTCTACAATGTTTTGTCAATCTACGTTCTGAAAAGCAGATTTTAACGCTAGATTTGAAATTTTATTATTTTGAAATCAATTCATTTTGGCCTTTGGCTTAATATAAGAAAATTTTTTACCAGTTTTCAATCTTAGGTGCTCTTAGATGGTCTGACTCTTTCCAAAGCAGTGCAAATGCATTACACAATTTGTGAATGTAGTTTCCTTTACATGATGTGGTTGAATACTTCTCACTATATTCATAATTTAATTCATTTACTATTATTCCAAATTATTAGTTATTGGTAAATCTCAAGTTCAGAAATCTGGTAATGAAAACTGTATAATAGATATGGAATAAGCACTAATTAGATCATTTGCTTGTAGATTTCACAGCATTATTTTTTTTATTTTTGTTTATTAGATCCAAGACACGATATTGATATACAATAAATTTTTTGTAACAATTATTCCATATCCAATTTTATATGAAAAAGCCTTTTTATATATTCACTAACTACTAAAATATCATTTATTAATTAAACTTTTTTATTCAAAATTGATTAAAAAGTTAAATTGGGCTAATTTGGGCTTTTAAAATAAGTGGAGGATATCTTAATAATCAATGGACTAAATTGGATATTTTTAAATAGTCAAGGGATTATTTTAGAAAACAACACAACATTTCTATGACAAGCAATTTTATAAAGTTAGTGAATAGTATGATTAATAAAAATATTAATTTTATATACAAACAATTAAGAAAATAATAAAGCAAAGAAATTCACGGTATATGTTCTATGCTTTGGTGTTTTTATACTTTGGTGAAATTGACACAGAAATGACATGAGTATCAACTTAAATATGAATCTAAAGGTAGTTTTAATGAAATTAAAAGATGGGTGATAATAAAACTAATGAATAAGAAAAAATAATTAAAGAATGTTCATTATGGGAGAAGATTTAAATGGACATGTCAGAAAAATAATTAAATAATTTAATAATATTTACAAAAATTTTAGTTTAAATGAGACTAATGAAGAATAAAAAATAATATTGGAGTGTGCTTTAACATATGATTTTATGATTAATAAAACATTATTCAAAACTCAAATAATAATTAGGAAGATCTCATGTACTTGAAGCTTATTAAAGATGGTTGATATTTTTATTCATACACAATGGAAATGAAAAAAAATATGTAGTTGCTAGAGAGACTTATGCTTGATGTTTTGCAAAAGGCACCCTAGCTAGACAGTTCACACTAATAGTTGAAAGCTTCTGCCATATTATATAACATCAATTCAAACTTTATCGGTCACAAAATTTGGCTCTTTATGAGGCTTCATTTCCAAAATAAACCTTGGTGGTGGTAATGTTGTTTTTTCATTTCATCTGAGCGAACAAGTTGTAACAGAACTTTTCATTTCCTAGCATCAGATAAGAGTCCACCGTATCATTGTTCAAAGCCATTATTACAGCCCACCAACAGGTATTTCCAATCATCAAATCACATCCAAAAGTTATTAAAAGGGCATATGCCTAGGGCATTTTGATCCCACCATTGTGGAATTGGTGATGTTCAAAACCAAAAGCTGACAAGGCTAGAATCTGCGCAATGACTAGGTCAATTTGTATGCCCTTTCGATCATATGATCCAGTCGGCTGTATATAATATCCAATTTATAAAATTTTGATTTTTAAGACAATTCTAAAAGTTAAAGAATATAAATAGTCTTATGAGCATATAGATGAATAAAAAAACTTCTTTCAATCTTACTAGTGCCCTTTTATAGTGACTTGGAGGCTGTAAAAATATGACAACAAAATCCTAAAAAAACATCTTATACTGTTGTGGGCCCCAATTCTACTCAAATTTTTTACAATGCTTTTTCTCTACTAATTTAACGCCAGTTATGCCATTTGTACTTAATTTCAATCAATGGAAAGCTTTAAACAGCATGTCCTTGGGAAGTAACAATCCTATGCTTAGGAGTCCAAAGTCATTTTATTATTATGTTTGCTTGGCTTTTTCAATAACACCACCATCAAGCCTTAATACCACTAGGCGGGATCGGCTACATGAATCCTTTGTTTTCATTGTGCACAATAAAAAATAGAAGCCCCCCTTAAGTTCCAAAGAGAGAAGATCCTCTTTAAAGATTTCTTCCCATGTTTTTTTGAACTTCCTCTTCCTCTTTAACATGAAAAAACTTCATCAGCTCAAATTTTCAAATAAGAGCATTGAACGGTCTACGCTTAATATGCCTAAACCATCTAAGGCGGCATTCTCTAATCTTATCCACTATTGGAGCCATTTCAATCTTGCTTCTCATTATATTCTTACGAGTATACTCACTCATCCACCAAAGCATCTTCACCTCTGTAACACTTACTTTATCGATAAGTTTCTTATTTGTTGACTAGCAATTCAACACTATATAACACAGCTGGTTTCTATAAAATTTTCCTCTAATTTTGAGGGGGATTTTTATATCACACAACACTCCAGAAGTGCTCCTATATGTCATTCAACCATCTTGGATCCTAATAAATTACATCGCCCTCTATTTCACCATTATTACCAATAATTGAACAAGGTATTTGAACCTCTCGCTTTTCTTGATCACATGGTCCTCAACACTTGTGTCTTCGAAATTAGGGCTTCTAATACAAATCAAATACTCCATATATTCTTATTTCAAATATACTAAGATAAAAACCTTTAGATTCGAAAGTAATTCTCCACAACTCAAATTTTGCTTTAACTACATCCCTAGTCTTATCAATTAATAGAATATCTAATATGCATCAAGAAACCTCTTCTTAAATTTGCTCAGTAAGAACATTTATAATTAAAACTTCTAGGTTTAGAGCTGATTCCAAGTGTCTGAGTTCTAATGATCAAGATTGGGCCTCTATTTTCGGTTCACTTGTTCCATTTCTTTATTGGTATCTATCGGTTCGATCCAGACGGAGGTAAGACTATTGGTTCAAGCACAAAACAGTGACAAGCACAGCAGAGGGGTGGAGCGAAGCTTAGGCTATTGGCTCTTAATGAGTGAGATGAGCGCCATAGTCCTAAAGTGTTGTGCAAGGTTTTTACCCTAGGTTGGTAGAAAAAAAGCTAACATCTATGACGTATTTGAATATTCTCACTTCTCTAATGTGTGAGAGTGAAGTAGATTTGATCAGAATTTGCACCTATTTTGATCTATTTAGTGATCGGTGGCCTATAAGCGCTATGCTATTATCTTAAAGTTGGACGGATGTTGATTGGATTCATTAGGAAAGGACACGAGGTGTATAGGTGAGAGTTGATCCTTCATGTAATTAACAAGAAAATCACTAGACAAGCAACCTTGCAATCAATCACATGTTAGCCCCATTATATATATATCTTTAATAACATCAATATATACAATACAAATCCTTTTTCTCTTCAAAGACTTGATCATAAGCCTTTTCAAGATCAATAAAAATTAAATGAAAATATTTTCTCTCTAATTCTCCATCAAACCTTTTAATATACGTACAACATCTATGGTAGATCTATCTTGCATATAACAAAATTGATTTTGAGAAATACAAGTATTCATTTGTAATATGTATTCAATTATTCTTTCTCAAATTCAACATATGACACATTAACTTACTACATCCATAATTTGCACAGTCTTGATCATCGCCTTTATTCTTTTAAAAAAGTATAATAATATTTTTACCACTTATTTGACATTTTTTAGCCTTCAAAATAACATTAAATTAACTTAGTAAGCCAAAAAATTCATTTCTCATCCAAATATTTTCATGCATCACTTCTTCGCCCGTCATCATATTTAAAGCATCCCAAAACTCAGCTTTACCAACACGCCAAATGCAAGCATAATTGATACAATTTTTATAACCATTAAACTCATTTATAAAATTGTATTGGTACAATTTTCAATAAAAAACTTAGATAATTCAACATCAATGTTGAATATCTTTATCCATACAAAGAATTTTTTGAGTTTTTGATATATTTTACATTAGTAAAATATTTAATTCATTTATTTCTTAATTTGGCAGCTTATAAATGTCTCTCTCCCTCGATAGTTTATAATTTATCATATAAATTCATGAATATTGCACTCTTAACATTATGAACTGTTATTTTAGATTCACGATAGGTTAATTTATATTTTTTTCAATTATTCGTAGTGTTATGTTTAAACTATTCTTTATAACATTCCTTTTGGATTCACAACAACCAATGCTCCTCTTTTATAGTTTGATTGAATTTTTCAATGATCTCATCAAAATTAAAATTTTAAATGATCTCACCAAAATTAGAACTTTAAACTCATTATGTGAGGTTAAATAAAAAGAAAACAAATACTTAACTAGTAACTGGTTAGTTGTGATTCAACATTTTACTCGTTTTGTGCAATCATACTCATTTATGTTAAGACCCTGCCATGAAGGAATGAACCATCAGCTTCTTCAGCAAGAAAAAAATTAGTATTGCTAGTGTGTGAAAAATGCTATCTTTTTTGAAAGTGCCAATTTAATTAAATATTACGTTTTCCATAATATCTTGTGAAAACAGATTAAAGAAACATGCTTGACTTGATTGTTGCCTCATAACTGTTGTTGAATTTCTTTGATTGATATTCAAATAGTTGTGCGACCATCCCATGCATGAAATTATCTTTATTCTTGACGTTGAGGAACATAAGCATAGTTAGTTCGGCTGTAGAAACGGCTCCAGATGTTGTCTACTTCGCATCAAATTATGACACAAATAAAAAGGCAATGTTGCTATAATAAAAATGCACATACCTTCATATTAAAAAAAATTCATATTTGGAAACACAAGAAAAGGCAGCGATTTTTATATAAAATTGGTTTTTTATTTAGAAATTGAAAAAAAAAAGTTTTAGAATTCAAAACATTAATTAATGTCCTTCACATAATCACATTGTATAAGAGTTAAGAATTTTGAGTTGTTTATCTAAATGATTCTCTAACTTTTTAAAATTATCTAAAATAGACCCATAATTCCTATAAATTCTAATTTGGTTCCTCAACTCCTAAACCTGTCACAAAATTAGTCCAACAATTTAATTTATGAACATCATGTCAACTCGCACTGTGAACAAGTGGTATTTTTAGAAGGAAAAATGCGATGAAGCCAACAGCTGTTACATTTATTCCTTTTTACAATAAACCCTTTTCTACACAATCGTCAAACTTTCAAATTATAGAATTAATGATAAAAAAGAATTATATATATATATATATATATATACACACACACATATCAGTTATCGATTTCAACCATTTTTTTATTCCAAAAATAGACATGATATTACTAAAACTTAATTGTTGGACTAATTAGCATCATTTTTAAGAGATGAGAAATCAAATTGGAATTTATAAGTAAATGAACTATTATTGGATAATTTTAAAAAGACTGAACTATTATTGGATAATTTTAAAAAGTCAGTGAACGATTAGCATAAAACACAATGAAATATTTTTAAAATTTTAAAACATCACTCGAATTCTTGGTTGTATCCAGGGAGCTAGAGAAAGAAAGATTTTGATCTGATCTTAATCTAGTATATGGCTAGTCCAAACAGCCCCTAATTAAAGAGATCAAATCAAAAATCAATCAAGAGATAACAAAGCAAAAGTTAAACTAGAAGATTTTATAGTTGTTCTAGCAATTGTCCCAAATCAAGACAATAAACTAGACAAGAAATAAGAAAATAATAATAATACCACTAAACCTTAGTCCCATTAAATACAGTTGGGTCCTTGAATCCTTTGTTTTCCATTGTGCACAATCAAATAAAAAGGCATCCCTATGTTCCAAATAGAGAAGTTCCTTTCTAACATTTATTCACATCTTTTTGGTATTTATCTTCCTCCTTTAACATGGACAAAAGTCATACCTTAATTTTTCTAGGGCACCGAAATGGTCTGCACTTAATATGTTTAAAGCATCAAAGATGGTACTTTCTAATCATATCCACCTTGAAGCCACTCTAACCTTGCTATGAATGATCTCATTCCTCATCATATCCTTTTAAGTATACCCACTCATCCGCCAAAGCATCCTCATTTATGTACTCAAATTTTATAACAGGAACATTAAACGGTCTACGCTTAATATACATGAACCATCCATGAAGACATTCTCTAATCTTAACATGGTTTCTTGCCATGTCATTAGTCTTTTTAAATTGATACAAATTAAAAGAAGATCTTCATTTCTTTAAAATTTTCCATCAAATCTCTTAGTAAATGCATGACCTCCCTCATTGATCTACCTAGCATAAAATCAAAATGAATTTGCAAAATTTGATTATCTTAACATAATTTTATTTATCTCTCACCCAAAGTTTCAATATTGCACAGTAATTTAACTCCCCTAAAATTTGCAATCTTAAGAATATTCATTTAAATAGGTACAACAATACTCCACTCATTTGTCATCCTTTTAATCTCCGTAAACCATATAAATTCTTTCCTTACCAAAACTAATCTACACAACAATAGAAATGCTATAAGATTCTACAGCTTTCCCACTCTTTATACCTTTTAAAGCATTCCAAATTTCAATTTACTATTCAACCTAACAAAAGTGCAATTCGTATCAATTTTTATATAAGTTAATTTTTTTAAATTGGTATAACCTTCAATAAAAAGCTTAGCAAGATAATCAATCCATCTATATTGAGTATCTTCACTTCCAAGCAAAAATTTTTATCATCACCTTTAATATATAGCTTAGTTAAGTTAAAGTTTAGCATAAATGGCTCGAAGAGATTTATATTCCACACATTCAAAACAAAGCAAATGTTCATAAAAAGGCTGAAAGCTTCAATTGAAATGTTTTGTTATTGACCCTCTTATAACTCAAAAAAGGTTGTTCCTTGCTGATTGGGGTTTTATCTTTCATTCTTTCTTTTGGTACATAAAGCCAGACTAAATACCCAACTTTTTAATTTACCTGCACCTTGTGACAGTCATGTACCGTTTTGTATATTTGTATCATAAAAATTTAATGGTTTCTTGCTGATTGTATATTCTTTCCAGCTTGTGCTAATAGCTTTATAGAGTTCTCTTTATGTGCTCATTCATTCATTTTCTTAAATCATCCTCTTTCATTTTTGATGTTGACACTAGCAGCTTCTCACTTACAAGCTACTTCAATAAAACTTCTCAATGTAATATTTGCATGTTTCTCAGTCATGTATCTTCATGTTGACGTTCTTTACACTTTGTAAGCAAATTAATCTTTCAACTATTATCTCAATCTCAAATATTCTTGAAAAGTAAATTTTTACTATTTTGTTAAGTATATATTATATTCACTGGCCATCATTTAAATAGAAATGCTGCTATTGATGTGCAATTATCTTTTCAGGAAATAATTATCCAACGTGCTTTAGCATTGGTTAATTAAATGACTATTACATTTATATAAATATAAAAATAGGATATATGCATCATGAGTGCCCAAGCTAGTAGAAGTGTCACTTCATTTGCACACTGTAGCAAATACAAGGCATTGTACATGTATTGCATTTTGCGCTTTAAGAACACTGTTTGATGTAATAGAATTTTGCCAATTATCACATTAAATTTATCTTTTATCGCATAAGCTACACATTCCCAAAATAAATAAACCAACGTATACTGCAATAATTTACGTCAAATAGGGTCATGAAGTCTAAACCCGTTCCTCAAAAAGTGGCTCCAGCACCAAAATAAACTACAAAAATCACAAAATGGCTCTAAATATGACTTTATAAAAAGATAATCCGGTTTGAGAAGATCTGATTAAAATTATGCTAATACATTGACCACAAAGCTTATAGGCTCTACAAACTTTTGATAAATTTAAAATAAAGTGAATATGTACGGAAATTCTACCAAGCATCCACAAAGAAATGAACTTTATCAACAAAACTTGAATCATAAGTTTATAAGCTTATCAATACTTACCAGCTAACTTTAAAAGGGACAAACGTGACATAATCAGACCAAAGAATCATCCATGTTGACATGGTTGAAAAATTTTAGAAATTTATAATAGAAACAAATGCATGGAAAAGAAATTTTAATATGTATACCAGAGAGAACAGCCTAACCAAACATACCTTATTGTTTCCCGATAATTTCCATCATCATCAAGCATTATGAGTTTTGGAGGTGAAGCAAACACATACTGTACTTTGACAGAGGGGAATTGATCCTTATCATCCTCAATGAAAGCCACAACGTCAGGATAGAAAATAAGCTTTCTCATGCAAACTTCTAAAATAGCACCAGAAAATGTAACCTGAAAATTAAATGAAAGCCACCTCTAATTGTTCAAGTGGAGGAATGTTTGTACAGAATATCTCCAGAAAAAGAAAAAAAACAAAGCAGGTAAAAAAATTGGAAAGGCTGATTTATGTCTCATAATATGTCATGATTAAAATTAGTCAATTTTAAAAAGAAATCAATAAGAAGATTTAATTTATAAAAGCTATCAAATCCTTAGTATGAAAAACTGCAATTCAAATTTTAAAAACAATCGATAACAAGCCTGTCACAAAGTGAAATTGGTTTCATGAATTTCTTATCTCTATTGTGCATGATCATTCATAATAGTTCGTTGTCATGTTTCTTACTCTTCTTTAACAGGACAAAATTCATTGTAATGACCCATGTTAGATTGGTTACAACCAATCTAATATCGGATGCATCTTTCCGCAGGGTCGTATTGGCGGTTAAGTAAAATAATAGTTAAACACATCCAGAGACATTCAAGTATAAGAAATAATATTCATTCAATTTAAAGTAAATAACATCAAAAATTTATTACATAACTGTCATCATACAAAAAAAATGATTATCCCTTGAAGGATAATTAGAATTCATTATTTTCCCGCATCATGCCTTTTCTAACGACTTTAAACTATATCAGCCTACTCCAACTGTATTTGATCTGGCATTATAAAAATAATGCCTTAATGCACATTCCAAATATAAAAGATATTAAAAATATACTTTAAGCAAAAATGAAAAGCAAAAATAATAATAATTGAAGGAAAATATAATTTATTGCAAAAAGATGATCATAATTCCTGCAAAATAAATATTCTTTTGTCACATGCCAAATTCTAAATGGTAATTGCATAAAAGTTCATGTTTATGTTTACGTCTATGATATTATGAAGCAACATTAGCATTTATGATGGGCAAAGCCAGAACTATGAGGCTAGGTTCATAAAAATGCATAAGCATAACCTTCACCTTGGTCCTTTTAAAGGCTCCAGATAGCAATAAACATGCATTTAAACATAACCTTCATCTGGGCCCCTTCAAAGGCTCCAGATGACACCCTTATAGCTCCCGAGAACTAGCCCAGTCCCTAACCTATTCATGCTCCGTTTCAAAACCCTTTTTTGCAACATTTACAAGATACATAAACATCATTATATTTCTCTTACATCATTAGTAGTAAGAATAACGCATTAAGTAGCAATACAAAATAGGCTCAAATCGATGCTTAAGCAACAAATGAAAGTAAAAATAAAGCATAAAAATAATATTCAGTGTAGTTTTTGTGTTTGACTTAACAAGACGAATCACTCACAAATTCGAAGTGTCTGCAAAAGTTATAATTGAAATTCTATTAAACCTTGAAAGTATTTGCTTGATCTATGAAAGTTAATATTTTTATTTATAAGCTTTTGGTTAATTATGAACCTTGTGATTCCTTGTTACTCTTTATTTATGAAGCATATAAACTAACTTTGGTTAAGAGTTTATCCGAGTTAATTTAGAATAATATAAAAAATTAGTATTACAATTCATGTATATTCTTAAACCCCAAGTGAGCTTTCTCTATAAGTTTGAATTGCGGCATAGCGTATTCTTAAAGTTTTTTTTTAATAGCATTGAAACATTCATATACCAAATTGCACACATTGCAAACAGATTATAATAGAAAAATCCTTGATTTCATCATTAATAACTGAGTACAAATTTAATGAAACTGTATATCAATTATAAATCTCTAGCTTAAGAATTTTGATTCTATGCTAGAATACTTGCATCTTATTATTGAACAAGCTTCAACCCAAAACAGTTAGTCTTCCGATCTTCTAACTATTAAAAATTCCAAGGTTACATCAAAATACTAAGTTAACTGCAATTGGATTTTAAATCCCAATAAAACTAATATGAAAGATTGACTGTATTCATGGACAGCTCCCCATAATACTCAAACTAATAACTAAAACTTATCACAATATTCAAAAATAAATTTCATTTTAATTCTTAAGAAGTTTAGCCCACTAGAAAAGATTTTGATATAACAATTGAATAAGGGAAAAAAGTGAAATAGTATGTCAAAGCAAATCCCTAGCTATTTAATTTTAATTATTCTGACTTTATCCTTTTAAAAAGAATCGAACAGAGGAGAAGAGGGTTCGTACCTTATACTCGATCGAGCGCAGAGAGGGATCGGTGCAGAGGGTCGAGCGGTCGAGCAAAGAAGGATCGAGAGCAGGGAGAGGCGATCGGCGCAGAGGCGAAAAAATCGAGAGAGGTGCGTGCATGCTGAAGCGTTCACAACGCTCCCGTCGGCCCTCGTTGCGGGTCGCACTAGACGCTTCCGCCGATGTGTCTCGTTGTCGGCTCAGGTACGCTCCTACAGCTCGGGTGAAAGAGGAAGAGGCGAGGGGGGTCGAGAGCAAAGAGCGATTGAGGGGTCGAAAGGCATACGCTCGGTTAAATAGGGTGTGCTAGCGTAACGCACACCCGTTTAGTCCGGCTAGCGTCGATCGTAAAACTCCCGTAGGTTAATGAACGGAGGTAAGATTTGGAAATAGTTTAATTGCCACCAACGGTTTAGTCGATTATGCCTTAAAGAGATGATTTTATGTTTCATGACAGAATCTTAATTTCCTATTTTCGCTTTGATTGAATTTGAAAACTTCCTAAATCAAGGATTATAACTGAAAACTGAAATTTAGTGGGAGTTTTAACGAAAAACTAAAATTTTTCGGGGAATTAACGAAATCTATATGTTGCGGGAAATTAATGTTTTTCTTATAAATGACCTAGGGTCATTACAAATTCCCCTACTTAAAAATTATGTCGCCCTAGACATTGTTCCGAAATAGAAAACATTTAGTTGAATGCAAAAAAATTTAATTAAGATTACCTGAATTCTAAAAGAGTCCGAGATATTCCTTTCTCATATCTTCCTCTCTTTCTCATGTTGCTTCATTGGCATTGTGACCTTTCCATTGCACCTTAACCATGGGAATAGTTTTGTTCCTTAATCGATGGTTATCTTGTTCTATAATTTGGTCTGGTTCTTCCACATATGTCAGATCTGGCTGAATCATCGTTCCAAGAGAAACTAATTGATGAGATAATTCTTGCAGACATTTACGTAGGGATGATATATGGAACACTTCATGCACTCTAGAAAAATCTTCCAGTAACTTCAAACGATAAGCAGATATCCCTATTCAGGCAATAATTTCAAATGGTCCCATATATCATAGGTTCAGCTTGCCTGATATGCCAAACCAATATACTCCCTTCATTGGGTTAACCTTTAAATAAGTAAAATATCCTACCCAAAATTCCAGCATCCTGTGTCTTAAGCCGTGATATTTCTTTTGACGATCATGGGCTGCATTTATTCTTAGCTTTATCAACTGAATCTTTTTGTTAGTTTCTTCAATAAGGTCGGATCCATAGATTTGGACATCTCCAACTTCTGATCAGGATAGAGGTGTAAGACATTTTATCCCGTATAAGGCTTCGTAGGGCGTCATTCCAATGCTGGCTTGGTGACTGGCTTGGTGACTGTTATTATAAGCAAACTCAACTAAGGGCAAGTGTTTTTCCTAGTTTCCACTGAAGTCCAATATGTAGTCTTAAAAGATCATCTAACTCTTGATTAACTCTTTCAATTTGCCCGTCAGTTTGAGGATGGAATGCAATGCCCATTGCAAGATTAGTACCCAAATCATGGCGTACAGCTCTCCAGAATCAGGATGTGAATCTACTGTCCCTATCTAATATAATTGTTTTGGGGACTCCGTGCAGTAGAATGATTTCCTTGACGTATGTTATGGCGAGTTCTCCACGGGATCCGTCTATTTAATTGAAAGGAAATGTGCTGACTTTGTGAGTCTGCAACAATGACCCATATGGTATCGGCTCCTGATTTGCTGCAAGGTAATCCCACTACGAAGTTCATGGCAATATCGATCCACTTCCATTCTGGGACTGGTAGAGATTGCAAGAGTCCTCCTGGCTTTTGATGTTCTGCTTTCACTAAGTTGCATGCATTGCAACACGCCACAAACTCTCCTACATTTTTCTTCAGGCCAGACCACCAATAAATTTTCCTTAAATCGTGATACAGTTTTGAAGTCCCAGGATGGATAGTATATCCTGAACAATGCACTTCCTATAATATCACCATTCGCAATTCCTTATCATTGGGCACCCAAAACCGAGTTTTATAGTAGATGTAGCCGTCCTTTTCTTGAAAAGAGTTATTCTTTCCTTCCAAGATAAGCTGCTTCATCTTTTGATATTCTGGATCTTTCTCTTGGGACAGTTTTATGCGCTGCTCTAATGTTAATTCTATAACTCCTGTAGCCATAATGGCATTCAGTTGGTTTGTTGTTACCAGATCTATCCCTAACTTGTTCAGCTCTTTAGCCAAATCCTTATTAATAGTCATCGAGTTGAGTGTGTTAACCGATTTCCTGCTTAATGCATCTGCCACGACATTGGTCTTTCCTAGATGATATTAAATATCCAAATCATAATCACTAATGAGTTCAAGCCATCGCTTTTGCCGACAATTTAACTCCCTTTGAGTAAAAATGTATTTGAGGCTTTGATGATCTATGAATATTTCACAATTTACCCCATACAAATAATGTTCCTTTATCTTAAGTGCATAGACAACTGCGGCTAACTCCAAATCGTGAACTGGATAGTTCATTTCATGAACCTTTAGCTAGCGAGAGGCATAAGCAATTACCTTCATACTTTGCATTAAAACACACCCAAGTCCTACCTTGGATGCATCATTATAGACTTGGTAATCCATCCCTTCTTGGGGTAATGTTAGGAGAAAAGCGATTGTGAGGGTGCTCTTTAATTTATGAAAAGATTCTTCGCACTCAGAGCTTCAGATGAATTGCACGGCTTTTAGTGTGAGCTTGGTGAGTGGAGCCGAAATCTGGGAGAATCCTTGTACAAACTTTCTATAATATCCTGCTAATCCCAAGAAACTTCTGATTTCTGTTACTATCATAGGACGAGTCCACTCTTGGATGGAACTAATTTTCTTTGGATCAACTTGAATTCTTTCAATGCTTACGACATGACTTAGGAAGGCCACTAAGCTCAACCAAAACTCGCACTTAGAAAATTTTGCAAATAACTTATTGCATCTTAAAGTCTCTAAAATTATTCATAAGTGAACCTCATGATCATTTTCGTTTTTGGAATAAATTAAAATATCGTCAATGAAAACGATCACAAATTTGTCCAAATATGGTTTTAGAACTCTCTGCATCAAATCCATGAATAGCGACGGGGCATTGGTTAGTCCAAATGACATCACAAGAAATTCAAAATGGCCATACCTAGTCCTGAAAGCTATTTTTGGAATATCTTCTTCCCTTATTCTTACTTGATGATATCCAGATCGAAGGTCAATTTTGGAGAAAATAGTTTCGGCTAGTTGATCAAATAAGTCATCTATTCGGGGAAGCGGATATTTATTCTTAATTGTCACCTTGCTCAATTCTCTGTAGTCGATGCACATCCTCATCATCCCATCCTTCTTCTTAACAAAAACAAAGGAACTCCCCAAGGTGACATGCTGGGATGAATAAGACTTTTATCTAACAATTCCTTTAATTGCTCATTTAGTTCTTGAAGATCCTTTGGTGCCATTCGATATGGCACCTTTGATAACGGTTGCGTACCGGGAATTAAATCAATAGTAAAAACTATTTCCTGTACCGGAGGTATTCCTGGCAAATCATTGGGAAATACATCCAAAAATTCATTGGCGACCCTTGTATCTGCTAAGGGAGCTGCCTCTTCTCTGCTTCCCAACATTGTCACAAAGTAGGCTTCGCATCCCTTCTGAATCAGCTTGGCCGCTTGTATGGCATTGATGAGAGATGCGGCAGTGCCTAGCCTTCCCATAAATGTCATCGGTCTCCCTGCACTCCTGAGGGTGACCTTCTTACGCTAACAGCAATGACTGCTAGATGATAGGATAGCCAGTCCATACCCAAAATGATGTCAAAATTCGCAATTGGAAGAACTACCAAGCTGGCTTTAAATGTCCCACCATTAATTGGGATATCACATTCGCAATATTCCCTAGCGCTCAAGAGGGCGCCGGATGGCAAACCCACATTTAATTTTTCCTCTAGTTCTCTAAACGGTAGTTGTAGCTTCTTTACAAATGTTTCGGATATAAACGAGTGACTCGCACCCGTGTCAAATAATGTTATACATGCGCTTTCAGAAAAGTATAAAGTACCTAATATTGAATGCATGCTAAATATTTATTTCTTAAAATTTAAATTAAGAAATGCCGGTCAAACTAATTTAAGAGTACTTGTCACCACATCATGATCTTCGGGAGCCATAACCGGGGTAAGTGTGTAAACCCTAGCGACAACTGGTCGTCCCGGAGCATGGCCTCTCCTTTGAGTCGGCGTGGTTGCAGGAGATGTTGTCAGGGCTGGTGCACTTGCTGGAGCCGGTGCACGAGTAGGTGTGAATACTATGTTCATGTTGGGTCTCTGAATAATGTCCCCATCTATAGTTTTAAAAGATTTGCAAAGACGGTAACTATGTCCCGTCATGCCACATTGGTAACATATGTAGCCCGTGTGATAGCACCTGCCCATTGAGTGTGGTCGTCAGCATTCCGAATTTGTCATTTCCCTAACAAGCCCTGAGGTGATCTGATATACATTGGCCTAACGACAAGGTCGAGACCTTTTAAAGGTTTCACAACGGTCTTGGGATTGGAAATGTTGCTTTTCTTGACGCTCCACAATTACCTGTTCATTATGCTCTATAATGGTTGTGCAATCCAGTAGTTCAGCAAACTTGGTTTGCTTGAGTGGGAGTAAGCTGGTTCGGATGGAGTCCTTCAAACCATCCAAGAACCTGCTACACCTAGAGGCCTCTGTGTCCACTAGCTTGTGTGCATACCTGGAGAGCCTCATGAACTCAGACTTATAAGCCGCGATGGACCTATTCCCTTGAGTTAGCTTAATGAATTGGTTCTCTAGTATTTTCTACGCAAAATGAGGGTAATGAACTCTGAATGCCTCTGCAAATTCCTCCCATGATATATCTTCTAGTTCCAAGCCCATGAACTGAGTTTTGTGGGTAACTCCCCACCATCGTTCGACTTCAGCCTTAAACAAGCTTTTAGCCAACCTCACTGCATCCCTGGCCGGGCACTTCATGTTCTCCAGTTTTCCTTTTATCTCATGTATCTAGTCTTCTGCCTCCATCGATCGGGCTAACCTGTCGTAAGACGGTGAATTTAATTTCATGAAGGCTTGCAGTGCCCCATTGATTATGTGTCTTTGTTCAGGAGGAGAAACAGGGACTTTGTGTTGATTGGCCAATATTTGAGCCATCAACTCCAAGATTATATCAATTTTATTCTCCGTTGGTTTTAAAGGCACAGTGGCCTTCACCGGAGTCTCCATCTGCAATTCGGGATAATATTCTTCTGGATTCATCTATCAAGAGAAGATCTTAATTTATAGGAATAGAACAACTCTCGCTCGTTACTATTTAATATTTTGCATAGGTAAAGAAAATTTCGACTATAACAATAGTAAGTAAATAAAAACATAGTTCTTTTATGACATAAATGATTAAGAGCAATCTATATGCTCTTTTTGAGGTTTTCTTCCCACAACTTCCGGTACTTGATGGCAATCATCCTCCTTTTCTTGGCCTCCGAGGTAGTGGCCGTATCCATGGCATGGTGAGGGGGAAGTGCAGTATGGCTCCTCCCTTCCTCCAAGTCTGTGATACATTCTTTACATTCTTCCTTTTCCAAAGTAAATTCTGCCAACTTAGGAAGTATTATCCGTAGTGCCTCCTTCAATTCTTGTACCTCTTTTTGGAGGATAGTAATTTTCTCGTAGGAGACGCACATGAACCTTGTCAAGTTCTCACAACGTGCTTCCTCCTTAGTTTCCAATTCCCATATCCGATCTTCAATGGTAGAGGAGCTGAAATTAGGTTCATGGATGTTTATTTGCCAAGGCCCTTCTTAGCTTAAGTCAATCTCCGAGTGTTCCGCCGAATGATTGGGAGAATTCATCTGTTAAAATCCAAACTTATAATTGTTGAATAATAGCCATATTATGTCACTAGTTTTCTATAAAATATTTTATTCCAATAATAATCATATCGTGTCACTAATTTTCTACAAAATGTTTTGTTCCAATCATAACCTTATTATGTCACTAGTTTTCTACCAAATATTTTGTTCCAGTCTATTTGTACTTTAAGTTGAATGATTTCTCAATTATGACTTTTATGACAAATACTATTTTACTCAAACACTTTCAATCCTGCTCTGATACCAACTGTGATGGCCCATGTTAGATTGATAACAACCAATCTAACATCAAATGCATCTTTCTGCAGGATCATATTGGCGGTTAAGTAAAATAGCATTTAAACACATACAGATCCATTCAAGTATAAGAAATAATATTCATTCAATTTAAAGTAAATAACATCCAGAATTTATTATATAACTGTCATTATACAAAAAAATGATTATCCATTGAAGGGTAATTAGAATTCATTATTTTCCCGTGCCATGCCTCTTTCTAACGACTTTAAACAATATTAACCTCCTCCAGCTGTATTTGATCTGACATTATAAAAATAATATCTTAATGCACATTCCAAATATAAAAAATATTAAAAATATACTTTAAGCAAAAGCTGAAAGCAAAAGTAATAATAATTACAGGGAAATATAGTTTATTGCAAAAAGATGATCATAACTCCTGCAAAATAAATATTCTTGTGACATGCCAAATTTCAAATGGTAATTGCATAAAAGTTCATGTTTATGTTTAAGTCTATAATATTATGAAGCAATATTAGCAGTTATGATGGGCAAAGCCAGATGCGTTCATAAAAATACATTTAAGCATAACCTTCATCTGGGCCCTTTTAAAGGCTCCAGATGGCAACAAATATGCATTTAAGCATAACCTTCACCTGGGCCCCCTCAAAAGCTCCAGATGGCACACTTATAGCTCCCAAGAACTAGACCTGTCCCTAACCTATTCATGCTCTGTTTCGGAACCCTTTTTGCAACATTTACAAGATACATAAACATCATTATGTTTCTCTTACATCATTAGTAGTAAGGATAACGCATTAAGTAGCAATACAAAACAGGCTCAAAGCGATACTTAAGCAGCAAATGAAAGTACAAAAAAAAACATAAAAATAATATCCAGTGTACCTTTTGTGTTTGACTAAACAAGACGTATCACTCACAAATTCAATGTGTCTGCAAAAATTATAATTAAATTCTAATAAACCTAGAAAGTATTTGATTGCTCTATGAATTTTTATTTATAAACTTTTTGTTAATTCTAAACTTTGTCATTCTTTGTTCTTCTTTATTTATGATGCATATAAACTAACTTTAGTTAAGAGTTTATCCAAGTTAATTTAGAATAATATAGAAAATTTTTAAATTATAAAGTAGGATTATAAAACTTAGTTTTGTTTTAAGCTCATCACTAATCTTATCAAAAAAAATAATATCATCTGCATATAACATTCAATAAGCATTCAACAGGGCACCTCTTGAATTTGTTCAGCATGAATATTCATAACTAAAACAAAGAGATACATACTAAGAGCATAACTTTGATGTAATCCATTAAAACATAAAAATTATTAGACAAACTATCATGTGCATGAAAAGGTATAGTTGCACCATCATATATGCCTTTAATAATTTCAATAAAAGTGGCTCAAATCCTTCCAATGCTTTTCAAAATACTCATAGCACTTTTATAATGTCTTATAAATGAAAAAAAAAATTAGCAAAAATCTTATTTTCTCTTTCTATATTTCACCATCAAACCTTTAATCATAAGACCTTCGTAATTGCTCTACCAACCATAAAAACAAATTGAATTTGTGAAATACTATCTTCTCACTAAAAAATATTCAATCATTCTCTCACAAAATTGAAAAATATAGATCATTAACCTATTTTAATTTCTAATATAAATATTCAATAGTCATAATCACATCGTGATTTGATTTCTTGAGCTCATATTTGTCTATCTTCTCATTATTATCACATTTAAATCACTCTATAATAATCTTCTTTTTAGGACAATTTGGTTTGAGGTAAGAAAAAATACTAAAATAAAATATATGTTGTGCAAAATATTTTCAAACAAAATAAAAACAATGTGAATGCTTTCTATATGTTTGGAACTATTGTAGTATAATTTCTTTTTTATATTTATTTGAGTGAAGAAAACAAAAGTAATTGAAAAAATAGATGATGAGGATCCTACAAAACTATAACATTCAAAGCATTAAGTAGATGATGGTTGGCTCCTCTAACCAACAAAATACTTAATGGAGAGCTGGACATACCAGCATGAATGTGTAAGGACTATGTTGGCACTTATTTTAACAAAAGGATGAAATCAAGTAAATTAAAGCAAACCTTGTAGCTCCCCCTTCTTACCATAAATTCCTTTCTTGTTCCTCACCTTGCTAACGTTTATGGAATACTGAGTCATTCGGTATAGCCTTAGAATTCAGATTACTCCCGAAGATTCAACAACTTAATATATCAATTTATCTAACTTAAATTTTAAGATAATAACTAAATGTTAAAAGGTCGAAAGTTACTCCCAAATAGCTTAACAACTTAGCTTGAAGTTAATATATTCTTTTAATCCTTAAATCCCAAAAGTTAAGCTGCTATAAAACTGCCAATTGACATTGAGCTTCCTTCTCTTGTCTCTTCCTCATTCTAAACCTGACCTTCAACGATCCCTTCCCTGCTTCATTATGTAGTTGAGTCGTAGTCGTCTACACTGAGCCTTGTTTCCCCTTGTTGACATCCACTTTGTTAATTTTAAGGGATTTTTAAACAGCATGATTTTGTCTTATTATTGCTTCTTCTCCTCTTTTCCTTCTATTTTTTTCCCCAAAGTTATTTAATTTCTCTAAACAAGTTACACAAACTTTATGAATTTTAATCATTGTTTTAGCTCTTCATGGGTTATCCTCAATCAATCTAACACTCGTTGAGCTCTTCATCATCAAGCGCCAAAATTCATTTAAGTAATCTCTCCTTCATTTCTTTGAATTAACTTTATTGTGTTTGGATCTTTAATTTAGAGTTGCTAATAGTTCTTAGCATAAATTTATTAATCATTTTCATGTAGGAAATCTGTGGTATATTATTATGTACATTGTGATTTGCATCGTGTAGGATTAATTAACATAAATTTATTCTTCTTGCAAGAATGTTAGTGGTTATGATTCTTTTTTTCAACCCATCGCAAGATTGGCAATATTATTTATTAAATGATAAACATGCTTTTTTTGTTTGAGGTGTTATCATTGTTATTTATAGTAGAATATTTCATATAAGAAGTCAGCCTTGCTTTTTTACTTATATTTCAATTTGTTATTTTGTTCAACACAATATATATTTGTAAAAATCTCATATAGTAAAATATATAAATAATTGTTACAAATCAGATTTGAACACTGCAACAGAAACCAGTTCACCCAGAAGCAACGCGAGCAATGTACGACCGCATAAATCACAAAACCATAGAAGCCCAAGCACAAAAACACAGATATAAGCGGAAAACTCCAAAATTGGGGAAAACTCATAAAGCCACCGCACCAATGAAAAAATCCACTAAGAAAAATAGGAAGATTGATACAGGATTTTCAGATTGCCTTACATCCATGACAAAACCGCAGCTACACTCGTGCTACTGCCTTGCCGACACACTATGACCGCCACTACCTAGTTAAGGTGCTCTGTTTCCTTGCTTGGATCAACTTCCAAAAGCTTCCGCAAAATCCATGTAGCTGTTGTACAACTGCCACGCGACTTTTCCATACACTCCGCTCCACAGCTCCTACAGCCACCTTGCGAAAGTGCCAAGTGCCTCTGCATCTCCAGCACTCACTACAACAACAGCCACCACAGTCACTGCCCACTAGCATCTTGACTTGGTATTCAGGTCATCATTGTGCAATTGCATTCGTCATTCTAACCACCCAACTCCACGATTACTCCGACAGCCCTGCGACGATGCTAGCCGCCCTGGCAGCTCCCAGCGCCAGCTGCCTCCAGGCTCCAGCTCCAACATCAGCCTTCAGCTAAAGGCAAGCAGAAAACCATAAGTCCTACACTTAGAGTCTAAACAGCTTCTAAACAGCTCCCAATCTGCCTCCACCTATCACTAGAGCCCTTAGATTTTCATTCATGTGTCCCACATGCACAACATGCACAACCTGGTCATGCCACAGGTCCAAATCCTCAACAATTGCGTCCAATCTTCTTGTGTCAATGCCCAGGCGCTAGAACGTGCCTAGGCAACGGGCTTTCAGCTCCATGCAAGTTCAGAACACTGCTCCGGTGTTTGGGATCTACCCAGTCCAGGACCTCCAGCATTCCTTAGCATGTCTATACGTGCTTCATGTCTAGCTCGCATCCGGTTGGTCTGTGGCTAGCCCAATGCCACTCCAAGCTTTGCCATTGCCTCATAACCTTCTCCAAAGTCATAATAAGGTCCAACAAATCTGGTTCTAGCTCGCTCCAACGCCATTGGCTGCTAGTCCCTTTTATATTGTTACTAGTATTTAGTTTTGCTCATGTTATTACAGTAGCACCTTAGATCGTCCCTTTATACTGTTCATAGTGCGTGATACATGTCTATATAATGATGTTTTAAAGAATAGAATTTACATAATGAATTTGCTTTGCAAATTGGTTGCAAATATATTATTACAAGTTCAAGTTAATTTAGTTTCACGATCAGCTCAACGGCGCCTCAATTTGTAGTGATATAAATAAGTTAACAATTATATTGTATGAACTGCCTATCTTAACTTTCTATATTCATGGATTGGGATTATTTTTTTTTTTGTTGTAGTAGATTTTGGCAATTACTTTCAGTGGTTTTTTCCTTAAATTCTTTTTAAATTATACTTAGACTTAAGGGTTTTTATCAGATTAATAAAAACATTTTGATTATAAATATGAATTTCTTTCCTTAGGGAATACAGTACTGCTTTACAACATTTTAACAAACCCCATGTTGGTACAACCTTCAAGATCAAGGAGCATGATAAAAACAACTCATTTAAATTTTGAATTATTGGGGATTTTAGGGTTTATTAGCATATAATACAAATTATTGTTTCTATGGTAAAAGTGAGACAGCCCAAAAATTTTCAAGTACATTCACACAAAATCTAATAAAGCACTTGTTTGCTTCATTCTTACCTTCATTCCACCTAATGACTATTGACACCAAAACTGGAAAAATATTTGTTTTGTTTATTTTTGTATTAGCACAATGGAATAATATGCTGCCATACATGGAAGGAAGAGAAAATCATGCACAACTAAGATGTCATTTGAATTGCAGCATTTTGGGCGTCAAGTTTTTACATGTAATGTTAAAACATAGGTGCGGAGTATTTTGAATGCAAAGAAAGAAAAAATCAATCAGGACAGGCCACTTCCACCGATCATAGTTTGAATTGAATGGAAACCCTGACCATCCCCAAATGAGAAAACCAATTGCAGCAAATAAATTTTGAACCAGCCAGTTCAACAGTTCAACCATAGAACCGCTGAACTGGCCCAATTATAATCAAACTGGTCAGTTTATATATACAGAAATAATGGGGAATTTAACTTAATCTAAATGGCTGAATTTATAACTTTGTTAAATAAAAACTCTCATAGAATCCCATCCCCACTCAAGATTCTGCAGCACCATTTTCCTCAACTCCCCACCCACAATTCCATCTACCTCTAAGACCTTGTATTCAACTCTAGTGTCCCTCTGCATCTGCCATGAAAAAGAAAAAAACTCCTGCTTTGACTCTATTTTTGGAGACAAACTCACAAGGCCAATTCCAAAGGTTTTTACTTCTCAGTGGAGGTGTTATCAGGCACAAGGGCTTTAACCCCTCATCTGTTTCTTCATCAATCTTCCATTTACTGTCTATTGATGTTGTAATCTAATTTTGAGATGTTAGATCATGTTCTATACCCTGCAATTTTGTAACAAATAACTACATGCTCGAAAATAGAATGATGCATAATATTTTCAATTTTGCTATGCAATGGGTTATTAGATTTATTATGAAATCATTTTCTAAGACACAATGCAAATATTATTTATACTCGGATATCACTTGAAATCATGAAATATTTTAGATTTTAGAGCTAATAAGCTATGCGTTATACTTATATTTTGTCATTTTCTCCTCTATTTGACACTTGATACAGTTTACCTATGTATAAATGCAGTGAGTCTCTAATTTTTGGGCATTTGGCCTACTAGATCATGTTCTATGCTACTACATATTTCTGTAAGAAAATATTCTGAGAGGAAAATTTTATATAAGCAAGTTAGCAACACATGCTTTAAAGTAGAAAATCTATGAAGAAACAAAGAAATGTTCAAATCTTAAGAAATGAAGCACCAAATCTAGGTTGCATTAACATGATAATAGTCTGCCTCAATTTTTTTATACTCAGTCATGCATATAAACACCCAAAATCATGCTCGAGTAATATGCTTTGTGGGAATCCCATTATTCATAAATTCCCATGCTGGGTTTGAAGAATTAATTATTATGAGTGATGACAAGTTGGGATGGAATAAAATAAAGAATAATGATGTTATGATTTTGAATATTGATTGAGCAACCCTTCTAGATTATAGATGGTTGGTGATCTAATATTCATACTAAAATTTGATTGCACCAATCAATTGAGTAATATTGGATGGCTTGGTCAATGTGAATACATGATTATGGGCAAATGATCCATTTTTTATCTTGTCCCTAGTAAGATCCATCACTTTTTTAAAACTGTGAATAAGAAAATTGAAATCACGGTTGTTAATATTCTCACTTTTTCATATTCTATAGGTTTGACTTTTGATATTTTGATTCCTTAACAGTGATTTTCTTTAACCAAACTATTGATATAGAGCCATCTGGCACACAAATACCAACTGTGTTGCATAAAGTACAAAAAAAGTGACCATACATGGAATCACTTCATTGACATCAAGCCGCAATGAAAAAAGTACTTCGAGTGCTTAGATTGTTTTATTGCTTACAAGAGTGATGGTATTAACCGGATGAAACTTCCGGCTGGGATTATGGCAAATAAAGGTTCATGCAAAAAGGTGCCCTAATGATGTACGCTTCCAAAGGGAAGAAAGCCTAAAACAATTTAGTCAAAAGAAATAAGACACAAGAAGCAATGCAACAGTGCATATACATGAAGTGATGCTAAGGTCAGAAAGATCGGTTACTCATTATGTAGCTAATGGATAAAGAAAAAAAAATAACTATTTTGCTCCAATAATAATGCCAAGATTTTGGCATCAATTATATGTGTTTTGGCACCAAAGGAGGGCGTGCATCAAGTTGATATGGTCATCACAAGATTCTTTTTATGCAGTATGTTATTAAACATTTTAAACTCACCATTTGCACATAAAGCCATGGATGTTGTTGTTGTTATTTGGTCTATATACTAGCTCCCTTCATATCAATAAAGATTAAACTATTGAGAGACCGCAAAAAGAAGTGCAGATCTTGTTGATAGCTATAGGCATTATTAGAGAAAACTAGATGTATTTTAATAGATAATGGAACTGGTACTAGAAACATAATGCAGACTAATTTTCTAGTTTATTGTCTACACGATCTGTCTTTCCTAAAGTCTGCTGATGCTTTCGATGCATGGAATGAAGCAATTAAATTATGTAATTTATTTGTTGAAGTTGTTCATTGGGTTGGACATGAAATTTTGCCCAAATTCTAACTGATGATGCAATAAATTACAAGAAAGCGGAGTTACTGTGAGAAGTATAATAACATATTCTGATCACCATATGCAGCACACTGCTGAATATAATTTTGAAATATATTTGTTGCATGAGTCACATAGAGGAGCTGGCTAAAAGCACAACATAAGTGACAATCATACTATTGTATTAACTTGGTAAAGAAGAAGGCTACATAAGTGACAATCATACTATTGTATTAACTTGGTAAAGAAGAAGGCTAGGTTGGAGAGAAATTGTTCATCCAAAAGCCACCCAATTTGCACAACTTTTATTACCTCTAACAATGTCTACGACCATAAACAAGATCTGCAATCATTTATAACAAGCAAAGATTATGCAGATTCAGTTTTAACAGAACAATAAAAAAAAAATGCTTCTATTATTTTGGATAAGAAGTTCTGAAGTAAATTTTGATTATGACTCAAATATTTGTGTTTATCATAAGATTGCAACAAGTTAATAATGCTAACAAAAAGTCATTCCTTGATTATATTTATGAGGGCATGTATAGATCAAAGAAAGTAATAAAAACAATGTTCAAAAATTCAAAACGCTTATAAAAGCCTAAAGAAGAATCAATCATAAAGAAAAAGATAGGATGGTTGCAAAGGCATTCAACCAGCTACTTATTTTCTAATCCGTATTTCCAATATGATTAAAACAATTATTGCTATAAACTCAAAGTTATGCAATCAATAATTTAATTTATATCCAACACAAGTGGATGGTTCAATCTATATGATTATGATATATTGTTAATGTTCTAGTAGACAGCTCTGGTTCAATCTACTTATTATCCATACCCTATTTTTCTGAGCACAATCAATAATTTAACTTATCACCAACACGAGTGGATGGTTCAATCTATATGATTATGATATATTATTAATATTCTAGTAGACAGCTCTACTTTGGAAGAATTATATCCAGCTATGTAATTAAAATCTTCAATTATGCGGTAGGTTTAATGTCGTCAGATACAGATATTTTTCTAGTTTATCTATGTAATGTATTTAAATGTTTTTTTTTTGAAAAAAAAAAATCATGTTTATTCTTATTCTGCTTCGCCATAGGTTTGCATCAATCATCTCAGCTTGCAGCCTGCAAGCCATTTAGGTCAAATTTTTCCTCCTATTGAGCCTTTCATTCATTTAGTTTATGATATTCATAAGTACTTCCATATTCTTGATTTTTATTCAATAATGTTATTTCATTTTATTATATCCTATCATATAAGTGAGCTTCTACCTCTTTCAGTTTCATTTTGTTTAAGTAAGATTTAATTTGTTGTTTCTATATAACTTTATTTTCAAGAAAATCTATTTATAAAAAACAGCACTGCAGATGATCTAGCATGCAACAACAAATAGAACAAAGATACACGATATCTAGACATATAAACTGTAAAGTGTAAGCAAATGAAGAAGTTGGGTCAATCAGATGTCAAACATAGAAATGGAAGACAGAATAGAACTACATAATAAAGCTTATTAGTCCTAAAATTAATAATGTCATACTTCCATATGATATTATGATATGAATGCTATTTGTAATGCATCTAAGAAAATATTTTCATAACAAATTCAATAACACATTGCATGGCAAAATTAAAAGAAATTTGTGCTAAATTTTAATTTTTACTATGCAATAACGAGAATTTGATGACATTTATAGATAATAAAATTATATGATGTTGTCTTTATAAGTGAGTGGTGCATTTCAAATTAACGATTCTCAATTGGCTGAAATCTTGAATCCTTACAATTGTGAAACAATTATTAATGGCAATGATAAGTCAAGGACGACATAAATATGTGATGTTATGATTTTGATTGAGCAATTTGAACAGTTGGGTGGTTGGGCCCAATTTAAATTCATAAGTTGGAATGACCCAAACTTTTGATTATTGTTGGATAGCTTATTTAATATGACTACGATAATAGTATATTATCATTATATTTATCTTAGTAAAAAATTTAATTTAATTAACATCTACCTGGTTGGATGATTTAATCTACAAGATTGTGAACTCATTATTAATGCTCTAATAAACAGCTCTACTTTGGGAAAATTATATTCGGCTATGAAATTAGAGTTGTTTTATGTGTTTTTGTTTAATGTTCTCGATTATAAGTATTCTATAGTTTGTCTTAACGAATGCATTTAATAGCTTAATTCTTATTCCACTTCATCTCGACTACAACATCCAATCTGTTCAGGTCTTACTTTATCGTTCTCCAAGGTATTTCATTGCTTTTGATTTAACATTTTTAGTTTGTGATCATACAAGTAATTTCACATGCTTGATTTAAACAATTTTAAGTGTTATTTCATTTTTTTAACGTCTATCATATAAATGAGTTTTGCTTTCATTTTGTTCACAATCATTTAGTTTGTTGCTTTTATAAATTTTTCATTAAAATAATCCTATCTTATACTAGGTATGTTTTATTGTAGTATTTATAGCATTCAACTATTTTATGATTTATTAGACATGGTGGTCTAATCCCCAGTTCAACCTTATTTCAAGTTTAAGATGTTGAACACTTGGTGCAAAGCAAAATTTGGAAAGATTTACATTACCTCAATATCCCATGTATATTGCATTCTTTTTATGTACACATTTGGCAATTTGAGAATCCTATGGCCGAAAAGAAAAAAAAGTATCCAAGACTTGCGCAGGACTCACCTGCTTCAGCATTAATTGAGCTTCCTTCAGGCTCCTGGAACCCACTACTGCCTTTGTTGACCTTCCCCTGCCTCGCTAAACTTTTCTAGTGCTCGCAAGCCCTTCCCCAACCTTCATTTACATTCCCTGCCCCAAAATCAACCCAACGTTTAACCTTAACATAGGTTATGCTGCCCTCCGCTAAACTTCCCTGCCCCCTGCACGACTTCCCTGGCCTTAGCCAACATTCCTTGCCCCAACATCGGGTCTACATTTTAACCTCAATGTTTAGACCAAGTTAGCCTCTGTTGGGCTTTGCCAAACTTTCCTGCCTCTACCAGACCCTCCAACTGTCGCTGGTAATCCGCAGCAGAGGCTGAATGGTGCTTGCATTATTTTTAATTTTAGTAATATATTTACAAAGAACAATCAAATAAACATATAAAATAAAATACACTATAAAGCTAGACAATCAAAAAGTATTCCCACTGCATTTATTTCACCTGAAAATACTGAACACTGGATTTGTTTTGTTTTTTTACTCAAACCAAACATCCCCAAGTAAAAATGATGTGAATTTCTTGAGTAAAATTTCCTAATAGCATGTTAGCTGTTACATCAGGCCTTATATAAAAAAGTATACGAATGTAGATCTGTAAACATTGTAGCCAAGAACACGAATTAAGTAATCTCATGCTGGCATGCCAAAAGAAATAAAATGCTAATAACTGTAAAAGACGGAAAATAACACAAAAAATTTGGGAGTTGGACAAACTGAAAGTAGCTTCCCGATAAAAGAAAACAAAAAATTCTAATAAAAAGGAAAAATAATTTTTACTTTACTCAATGAATCATCAGTATCATCTGAGCAGCACTTGCGACAATCTGATGTCAATTCTGCAGTGAAAATGACAATGCATATTTAATCACAGTCAACCAACCTACTACTTAAAGTGAAATAAATTCCAAAACCTTGTATACACTCATCAATTACACAAAATATTGATTGGAAAGTTATGATCAATACAAGCTGAGGCACAACTAAAATGAGCAACAATTTACCTTGTTCTTATGTTAACCTGAGACATCTGAAATTCTCACATTATTACATTACAATTAACAAAAAATATATGTATTTTTGTTAAATAAAATGATAACAACACAACAGCAACACCAAACCTTAGTCCCATTAGGTGGGGTTAGCTAAATGAATCATGTGTTAAAAAAAATCAATACTCTTCAAAAATAGAATAGATCAAGACAAGATTCACCATAGCAACTTCTGTTGAGCAAGTTCAACATCCATGCTTAAGTGGGTACTAGTTCAATAAACTTCTTTCAGGATAGCAGTAAGACATGCTACATTACTACAAAAGCGATAAAACAAATTGTTTCAGTAAGATCAAACCCTATGTTGAGTGTATAAGGCTAAAATACTAACAGAAATTGATATGACATAAAACATAAAGATGTTGTCAATTTATACGCCAGCTTTTAAGTTTGATTGGCAACAGTGAATTTTTTGGATGACTGTAAAATATCCTCCAAAAGCAGGAATAAAATTAAATGCATATGTAGACTGGAAACTCAGCACCTGGCATTTGAAGAAGATACTAACATTTATAGTGCTCTAGTAGCAAAACATTAGTGCACCTCAAACGCAGATGTACTTGAACAATGATTTCTGGCTAGATGTCACCTTGTTTAGGCAAAATATCTAAAAAGCAATAGGATTGAGACCTCCATATTGACTGCTTTTGTTACATCCAGTTTACTACTGAATCTAAACCTTCAAGTGCACCCAACACAATGAATTTTTGCGCTGCTGGCCAGTGCTGTGCCACTAGTGAAATTCGTATATACGACGAAATCTGGAACTTTCATAATAATAAATGCTCGTAGTTCCAAAATTAGAAAGTCATGTTGCAATTGATGTCTACGTAAATATGATCTTGACTTGTCATAATTACTAGCATGCCATCACTTGAACATAATTTAAGAGCTTAATTAAGAATGGGCAGCCTGGATCTTAACCTTAGTCAGAAAAAAACCTGATGAGATTAAATGTTTGGAGTTTTCAACAGCCCTAACTTCTCCCCAAATCCAAAACCTCACTTTTCTCATCTTCTTCCTCTTCACTCGAAGTAAATCCTAGATACCACCATACAATAGCCTCCATTGATCTTCCTCTTCTTTATATAGAGCTATAGTGAAGCTCATGGTTGTGCAAGGGCATAGAGGTGGTGCTGGTTAGGTGAGGAGTCCACCATCAAAAGGTTCTTCTTCTTCCCAAAGCTCTTTTAGCTCCAATAAACCCTAATTTCTACAAATATTTTAGCTTTTTCTTAAACCCTAAGAATATAGATAAAAATACATGTGTAAAGAAATAAAGCACTCTTTCTTCAAGATTATTATAGTTTTGTTCTGATTTAAACTATTCATGCTGCATTGTGAAAAAAAACTTGTGCTTTTTATGTGTATGCAATAGATTATATGGTTTTTGTATGTTTTTATGTCAGCTATGTTTTTAAGACTTTTGTAAGATTGTATTTTGAAGATATTATGATTTGATTTGAAATGTATAGTGTTGATCAAAACATGGCAAAGGCAAATTCTACACTTGTAGACATGTTTTATCTTTCCAATTTTGTTATGAATGTTGATTATCTGAATGCTATTATGAATACACTGTGGATATGGAATTTTTATGATAAAATATAAATATTGTTAATAAATCTATTTTTGTATAAAAGAAAAAAAACATATTTTGAACAATGTGCCGGGCGTATTTGAATAGTGTTGGGAGCATTCGAATTCCAATTTGCAAAAATTTTGGATCGCACTTCCATTTTATTTTTATTTTGTTATCTAACGTAAGAGAGGGTAATAATCCTTTAGTTAGTGGTGACTAGTGAGTCAGTTTGAACTGTAGATGTCCAGGGAGCACAGATTTTGGTAGACATGGGATTCCTCAAAAAACACTAAAGTGTACAATTATGAGAATAACTGAGTTGTCCATTTTCTGTCAGACTCTAGGAATCTTTAAATCTCCTTTCTATTTTGTATTACTATTATGTTTTGATAACGATCTACACATTTATAATAATGTGAAGGCCTCAGATATAAAATATTTAGCAATTAATTATGATGATCCCTAATTATAACATCATAGACTTAATCATACAAATATGCACATACTTAATAAAATTTTGAAATTTGATTATTTTTTAATTTTCCTAGATAACCCGTGAGAATTATGCCAATTTCGCAAGCCATAACGGTCATCGTTTCATGCATTTTTTATAAATTGGTATGCCTTTTATTTTTCTACATTTTTTCTTTCTTTTCTCTGTGTGCTAAGCAATTGTTTAAGCTGTCACAAATCTAACTTTCTTTTTCCTTAAGTTTTAAATCTCAGATTTCACTTTCATTTTCCTCACTTTTTACATTTTCAATTTACAAAAATAAAAGATTTATATCAAGCCCCTTGGATAGTGTCACTTGAGTTACTTTAAACCCAATTGGGTGACCTCCTATAAATTATATTATGAATAAAATTTTGAGGCCACTAAGGCCAAAGTGAATAATACCTTGATGGTTAAGAAGTCAAACTATACATATCGAGCCTAAGTTAACCTTTTGAAAATATTTTTAATTACCAAAAATACACATTTTCTATAACTATCCCAAAACCTATGTTTATTCAATACATAATGGCTCTCTTAATGCAAAACCACAACCCCTAACGATTTGCTGCATGACCTAGCTTTTGGTCGGGTTAGTTTAGCATGTTCAATGATTATTGTCAAACGAAATTGATAAGTTTCATTAGACAACCTAAATGACGCACATTAAATGAACTTCCAAAACACAAGTTTCCATAATTTTAAACATTTACTCATATTTTGTAGAATATAGCATTTATAAAAATACCACTAAAATCATAATGAGAACCTTCATATAAGAAAATTCGTGGTTGTTGTCCTCCTCATTCAATGGTTCTCGTTGAATGGGTGTTTCTGTTCAACATGTTTGTACTAATTAAATATGAAAATACATATTTGATGAACCTCCCAACATAAAGCCCTAAATTTCCCAAAGTGCTAAATCAAAGAATATAAAATCCATAATATTCAAACCATCTAGAGTAAAGCTGAGCATAAAATACATACAAAATCACAAAGATTCATGTCCATGCAAAATATTTCATGAGACTAGCTCAACCCTAAGCATACAAACAAAATCAAAGTAGTGCCACATTTTACAATTATTGCATTCAAGTGAAGATTGTAATACAAGGTGACACATTTTTAAAACGGCCCTAAACAAAGAAATAATATCTTTAGTAAGATAACACCATTCAAACAGACTTGGGCAATCGTCATTAAATTTCAAAAACAATGAAAGCCTGCTGGCACTTCAAACTAGGCCAACTTTCCATATTTTATACGCATATTATTGGACAATCGTCATAAATTTTGCACCCTGTTTAACCACAGCCCCCGAACACTCGTACGGCCCAACTCAAAGCTAGATTAATAAAAGCCCAGGAGATTCATTCCAGCCAAAAGAATCAAAAATCGTTTTAAAGGAAAGTATAAAAGAGAATAGCTTGAAATCATACATGAATCACAACATTCCAAATTCTTGAGAAGAATATAATGGACTGGAAACAACCTTCGTCCTTGACATACTCTGCAAAAGCATTGCAATCGGAGCAGAGAGCGAGGCCAGTAAACCCTAGAGTCTCGCACTCCTTAAGGCTGAGCTGATCAGCCAGCGCAACATGAACGAAAAGGAGTAAGAGAGCGATGGCCGACAAGACGTGCATCTTACTCCCAAACAATCAGAAACAGAAGAACTCAATTCTATTTTCAACTGAAAAACAAGAGAAATGATATAGAAAAGTTTATTTTAATTGTAACACCAAAATACCTTTTTTTTTATGTTCTTAAACTAGTTTTCTTCAATTATAAAAATCAAATTTTTAGTACTAATATCGTACCAAAGAAAAAAAAGTTTTAGCTAACTTTTTTAAATTTAGCATCTTTCTAAATATTTTTTCCAAACATTTAAAATATAATATTTTATTAAAAGGGCATATTTGTATCAATATAAACTTTAATTTTTATATGAGTAACAATGATAAACTATTTGTATATAAATAATTAGCTTTATTGTCATTTTGTTTTGGTTTTCAAGCATTCATTTTGCCTATCACCATTGTGTTGCACTGATGCTTGCACCTCATTGAGTTGTGATTGAGCTGAGCTCTTGCCCATGCCTTACATACCTTTGTCATACTCACACTTTGAGCCTCGCCTACATGCTCAACTCCGACACCGTTCCCATGAGAAGGCGTGAACCTATGTCCCACCTAATGTGCACATTTCTAACGGCGCAGAACCCAATATGGTTCCCTCACAATAACGCAAGTTCAAGGAGCATTAAGTCGAGCTCACCCTCGGCTCAGTGTGCTCAATGATCCCCATGGCCGACTCGCGACGTTTCTCTTCCCCTTTGTCGTTCTTGCTTTGCATGCTCAATGAAGTATTTCTCTAAATGTTATCAAGACTTTATTATCAATAGTTGAGATAAAATTTTAACTAATTATATGCAAACATGTAAGAACAGATGAATCATTCTCTTTTTTAATCTATTATCATAATAGTGTATTAACCTCCATAATAAATAAAATAAGAGTACAACAACAAAAAATTACAAAATAAAACAAATCATAATTCATACAATAAAATATAGTTCAATCTAATATAAATATATTTGTTTTTGTAATAAGCAAATGAATATGAGTGCTTTTGTAGATATTTATAAAAAAATGAACGCAGAGGAATGATATGAGTGTTTTGATAGAGTTTCAATGAAACCCAATGGCAATACTTAAAGATTGCAGTTACATTCAAAAGTAAACTAACATATTTTATAAATAATATATATACATATATATCTATATAAGTATATATGCATATGGGAGATATAAATATAATTTCTCTCCATTCTTTTTTGTTGTTGTTGTCCTGTTCCAACTGGTTGCGCTTTGCCTTCTATCTATTTTCGGATAAAAGTAAATGTCTACACAGCCGCTGTCGATGATCGCCCTTTTTTTTTTGGTACCAAACTTGGTTTTGATTTATTTCTTTTATTTATTTTGTCATTTGTTCAAAATTTTCTTTTTTAATTTGTTCTCTATTCTCTGTATATTTTTTGTATTTATTATTTTTCCGTGTTTTTTCTTAGAGAACAGAATGAACGTCCGTTAAATTCGATTTGCTTACTCTTTTTCTTTATTTTCTTTATTTTCTTTCTTTATTTCTTTCTATATAATAAAGACAACTTAATTATTACATGTAAGACATCACAAATTAAATATTTCTTTGTGTATTTTGCAATCATTTTTTTATTTATTTTTTTTGAAATTGATAAGATGTTTGGAAATGTTTAATTGGAAAGGTATGTGAGATTATGATAAGATTTTGACAATAGATTATTAATATGTAACGTTTGCATGAAAATTTCTGATTTTAGTTGATAAGTTATTTCTTAGCATCGCCCATTATTACCTATTTTATGATATTTATGTATTATGAAAGTTGTTTATTAAAAAAAATTATATTAGAGTAACTTTTTTTAAATAATTATACTTGATGGGCTATTTTGTACAATTAATTTTTATTATTTAGCATTTTATAAATTAATTTAATATCAATGTTCTTAAAACATCATCTTATAATTGCTCCAAAGAACGTTGTTAAGGAATTTTTAGAGTATTGTGCGAAATTTGAAGCAACTTTTCGGCTCATCGTGTGGCTTTTGTTTCTTTAAAGTCTATTTGGGATGCTAAATTTATTAATTAAAAAATCAAATGGCTAATAGTAATTGAAAGCAGTCTTCCATCAAGTTCAGCATTTTGCTTTGAAAAAAAAAAAAAATTGAAGTTCATCTCTAGTCAATTTGGTGAAAAATGCAATTAGGAAGTCATTTAAAACAAAGTCTGATATGACAATAGTGCACAGAGATAACAAATATGAAGGTCGAGTAGAGTCAACTATAAAATTTAACAGTAATAGTTGAGATGTTATTATGCCATGCTTATTAACCCCGATCGTATAAGGGCTCCAAGCTTATTTGCAAGGATTCTCTTCGATGCGTCAAAAGTTGTCGTTGTTCCAAATTAAACTCTTTCTATTCCATCGATCGCAAATCGATTGGAGAAGTTCATCTTAAAGTGATATCCGTTGAAATTCTCAATGATGATTTCTTAATTTTTGATAAATTTGGGGGTTTAGGTATTTGTTTTTTAGAATTTATCTCTTTATTTATTTTTTTCAGAGGCGACGTTGATAGAGAAGAAATCAGAAGATAAGACATTCCTGATATTCCCGGGAATGAGGAGGTTGCATCTGTGGGCGGATACGAGGGAGGATCGGATGGAAGCTTTGCAAGCTATGAAAGAAATGTATCCTCGAATATCTAATTGAGAGCTTATGGCGTAGTGGATAACTTTGTAAGGTTGACTGAAAGGCTGAGAAATAGATTACAACCCAGCATGGTTTTTTTATGTATAGTAAAAAGTAATAACATAGCAGATAATAACATCACTCAAATAGAATTCTGGGCGCCCAAGCGCGCCCAGGCACAAGCTTTGCCAGAGGACGAACGCCCGGGCACGCCAAGGAGCCTGGGCTCTGCCCAAACCCAAATTAGATAAATAGCGGTCAGGAGCCTTGGCGCCCAGGTGCACCCAAGCATAGGTGCATCTGTTAGATGGACAACCTCCATTGTATCCATATATGCCTATTATATCTATTAATGTGACATTCTATTTTAATGAGAATTACTTTCATGTCTTTCTTATCAAAAAGAAGTTCATAATTTTTCTATTTGGTTTGTTTGTAAATTAAAATAAATTTATTCGGTCAAGATAATAAAATTAACCCATAATTCAAATAGAGAAGATTCCACTGTGGATAGAGAAGATTCCAATGTGAAAGACTATGATATTTGTCTTTATGTGATTAAAATTCAATATTTTCTCTTTTTTGTGTTAACTCATATATTATTTTAACTTTAATCATTGTCATATTTATTTGCTATAGTGCTTAAATATGTTATTTTTCTTTTATGCAGTAAAATAAAATTATCCTTTAAGATCAAATGAGAAGATTCATAGTATTGCTTTTTTTATGTAGTAAAACAAAATTATATTTTAAGATCAAATGAGTAGGTTAATCTCTTGATCTTTATTTCTCAATTTAATGTTCTCATATGTTATTTTATTCAAATTTTTTCATAAAAATTGTTAATTTAATTTACTCTCATGCCTCTTTTTTCTTAATTTTAATCCTCTTTTTTCTTAATTTCAGTTTTATTATCATTTATAGTATATAAGACTATAAATATAGTATAGTAATTTCTCTTTTTATTTTAATAATTCGATTGATATAAACATTTGATTAAATAATAAGACTATGATACAATGAATAATTTAAAGAATACTGAAAATTTATAAACTACAGACTATAGTTAATCTATCGTTATGATTCACATAGCATTTTAATTGCACAAATATATTGACTGGACATTAGTCCAAGGCTCCATTGAAGCAATTAGGCAGAAGTTTTGTCATTGAAGCAAAATTCATTTAAAATTTTCTCAATTTTATATGAATAGTTTTGAAGCTATTTTGGTTGAAATATTTTCTTTCTAAATTGGATTAATTGGGGTTCGGTTCAAGAGTGAGCTGATTTCTTTTATTGTTTTTTTTCTTTCTTTCTTAGCTTTAATTAAATAGTAAATCAAATTAAAGATTACATTGCTGGATATGCTGTTCCTCTGTAAACTATTGTGCAATGTAATAATAATTGATTTTAATATTTATAATATATATTTTGAGAAAAATTGGGCGGGAAAAAAGAGAAGCCGAGAAGAGAAAGATTGGAAGCAGGTGAGATTTTTTTTTCGACACTTCCCTGCTCTTTAAAAGCTACTTTGTTTTCTCAACACTATTATTTAGTGCTTCAAAATCTTTTCATTTTTCAAAGCAAAGAAAGCTCCGATCAGTTTACCAGACCCGTTGTAAGAGAGTGAAAGCGGAAGCCGACGACAATCCCTTTGTAGGGTTTCGCCTTCCTTTGCCCATTTTTGTCATCTCAATATTTTATATGCTCCAGGTACTATTTTTTTACCCACCAGTTCTCTTATCTGAATCGGCTTTTAGGTGTACCAAATATTGTTGGTCTTTTTCTTGCACTCGCCGCTTCTTAGGATTTTGCCGATTTTTGACTAATGGATCTTTTCGTGTGAGTGTGGCCGTAGGCTAGACTTTTCTTTACTAGATTCACAATGTGAATCAAAGCCATTAGTTTGGAATTATATTCTTAAAGATGTTAAAGAAAATGTGTTCTTATGATTTTGGTGGTAACTAAATAGATTTGTAGCTCTTCTTACAAAATCATATTAAAAATGGATTCATTTGTATGGAACAAATGAACTTCTTTTTAATATATTTAATTTGATTTTTTTATCTTTTACTTATTGATATAATTAAATTGCATATACTTATATAGATTTGATTATTATTTTCTTTGTTTTAATTTTTTCTTTGTACTTTTTTTTTTCTTGCGTGTTATCGTCTCCGCACACTTGAGCAAAAGAGCATTGCAGAGGTTTCATTCTTGTATATGCATATATTATTTATAAAATATGTTACATATATATAATATCGAGTAAAAGGTGGGATAGGCTGCTGATAAATGAGGCCGAACAACGATGAGGATCATAGGTGAGTCATTGACGATAACAACGGTTAATGTACTCTAGCCAGGCGCAAGTCGGCCTAGAGGATCAATGACGAAACTTTTCTTAAGTCATGTGATCTCAGCGTAAAACATTTTTACCCGATTTGTGCGATAAATTTTGACAATATTTTGTGAAGTAGGGAAATTTGTGTTTCTTATAAAATAACAAACCAAATAAAAAAATATTTACTCTAAACTCAATTTATAGTAAAACAATCACCCTATATTATATATTTTTATTAATTATATTTTAAATAAATTTATATATCAAATTTATCTTAATAGATGTTTGACATGAGACAAAAGTAGTGTAAATTAAACATTTTTTGTGTGTTTTTTTTATTGCAATAATTAGGTGTTCCATTCATAAAATCACGGAATTTGGCTAAAAAGGGATGGTTTTAAATGTTCAGGCGCACCCCAGCGCCTCAAGCATGCAAGAGATCAACAAGTAGCAGAAGCCTAGACGCCCAGGCGCGACCCAACGCTTACTTGTCCGAGTTCCGGGTGTCCAGGCGCGCATAGACGCTTACTGTAACAACCATATGTTGTTACCATAGTGTAACAACCCTGGTATTGTTACCCGTCAATTAGTGACTTAATTGACTCTAATCCTTTTTCATTAGTCTTATAATAGTCTTAGTAGTCTCTAATTCGATTTTCATACGATTTGGAGATCATTTGTCAATTTCTAACATTTCCTAGTTTTCTGATAATTTTGAGAATGCCTAATTTATTTAGACCTCAGAATCAAAAATGAAATCCACCATTAGACTCACCACACCCAAATTAGCTATGAGTGATATTTTGAAAGTGTTGGGAGTCATTGAATTTTCCCTGAATATTTTAATAATATTTAAATACTCAAAAAATTAATATAATTAAATTGACCGCCGATCAAAAATCTGATTTCATTTTTGAGTTTCCCACACCTCAAATAGGCAAGGGTGAATTTTTGGAATTTTTCGGAGTGAGTTTAATTATTTTATTTTGAATAATAAATTGTGTTAAATTCATTAATTAAATAATGTAATTAAAATAAAAAATATATATATATATTTAATAAATTAATTCCATCGGATTGAATTTTCAAATCGCGAAAATCAATTAGAGGGCGAAAAACACCAAACATCATTAGGAGTGATCTGATCCGTTCTTTTCCAAATAACTTTGATCGAAATGCTAGGTGTGGTCCCAGTTAATCGGACCGTTGGTGGTCCCAGTTAATCGGACCGTTGATCAACTCAGGAAACGGATTATCTAGATCGTTTCACTGTACGTCCCTGCCGTGTAATGGCCTGAGACGTAGGGATCGTACGCCTGCCATGATTCTTGCGTTCCCAATAACCTCCAACCCATTCTTCTTTTCTTTCTTTTGCATCTAGCAACCTGTGAAGCTTGCCTCAACCATTATCTGGAGTTTGCCTTTGGTTTGATCGTTCTTAGTGGCCGTCTGGAGTCCAAGTCCTGCAAACTGTCGCTCCTCACTTAGGTATCGTCTCCAATACTCCATTACGATCTTCTTATGCAAGTTTAAATTATTCATGCTTTTATCCTATTTATAAAAAGAAAATTATTAGCCATAGAGATGAGCTTAAATCGAACTCTAACGAGTTCGAATTAAGCTACTCTGTTCAACCGACCCTCTCGCCATCTCTTCTTGTCTAATAGATCTCATTAATGATCAAGGCTTAGGGGTTTATGGTTTAACAGAAAGAACTCTTCCATAGCTTCATTTTGATGGGTTATTTGTTCCGTTTGGCCGAGCGATCGCGAAACTGGGCTAAAACCCTAATTTCGTGTCTTTGAACCCCGGCGAAGGATGAAGACGCACAGTGTCCGGTTCACTCGAACCGCGACACCGTGCGGTTCACTTATTTAAACCAGACTTATTTGTCCGGTTCACTTCGTAATGCGGGCTGGCCTGCGCGTCGAACGGCCATTCGACCCGTCGCCTTATGCGGGACCCACCCTAGCTAGCATTTGGCGCCTGGCTTGCGTGTCAGACGAGCCATTGTCCCGTTGCCTTACGCGGGACCCACCCGTTCGGCGCCAACTCGAAAAAATGGCAAACGTCGCTTTCTATCTCCTAAATTCCCTCATTCTCAGCGCCGATGGTTAATTAATTGTTAAATCAGATTATGATGTGAATTATACAGCTAATTAATAATGATATTATCAATGATTTTTAATATAAAATTTTGCTTAAGTGTAACTCTCAAAAATCTTAACCAAAGTGAATATTATTATATACTATTTTGATTACAAAATGAGTAGAATAATAATATACAATTAAATTTCTGTTTTGATAAATATTTTTATAGGTCAATATTTATGATTAATTAATTAATTTCAAATTAATTTCCATTATTCCATGTGACCTAAGTTGATCATTTGAGATTCAAATTAAATGACCAAATAGTCCATTTCACTCACAAAAATGTGAGGAACAATAATATGAAATAAAATTCAACATTTGAACTCTAATTTTTTTAATCACTTTTTAACCTAATTAGGAGTCATTAAAACCCTAATTTTTCCAAAATTGTCTAAAATTGACATACTTAGTGTCATTCTTCCCCTTATGAAATAGGGATTTTATTGATATATAAAAATTATTTTCATTGGACAATAATCTAAGATTTTAGGTTTTTGACTATTACTCAGTATTATTGTGATTATTCCATATTTCTAGATATCATGTTTTAGGTTTTATAAAACTATAAGATAGCTAACATGTCACATTATTATCTCTCTTATCATATTATATTATTATGAGCTTAGTTCTCAACTTTCTATTAATGTGAATCAATTGCCAAGTACTTAATTCACTTTTCAACCCTAAGGTAGAAACCCTATGATTAATTTGCAATTGATTTATAGTTGATTTCTAAGTCTATTAGTTACACACATTAAGAATAGATAGTCTTAGTGCCTTAGTATTAGTAGATTTATGAATAAACTAAATCTAGCTTTATTGATTAGATTATGACTTAGTTTATTCATTCTAATCCATAAGCCTTCTCTTATTTACTTTAAGATATAGTAATAGGAATCCCTAACTTAGATTAGTTTATGAATCCTATTAAATTCCTTAAACATTAATTAATAGTATGCTTAGAACTTATAGTTCTCAAGTCATATTAATTACTTATCCTAAACCGTTCAATTACTTATAACTTAGCTAGATAAATATTTATTTGATTAGGTCCTTCAAACTATAACCTAGCTAGTGAACACTAATGAACTTTAGTGAACTTTATCTTAGTTCCAATTTCTTAAGTTAGATATTTTTCTATCTTGATCTCTTCCTACTAGACACCTAAACTTTGATTTAATTATTATAATTAGATCCTATATTTAGGATGAGATTAAGAGTTAATTTTTAATGACAACAATTATACTTAAAAATTATTTTGTCATATCATATTAAAAGAATTAAATCTATTACTTTCAAAATTCTAACTACTACTATATTATAATTAATTTGAGATTAATATCTCAAAGTTAATTGAGAGCTCAATTAGCTCCAATTATTAAGTAGATTATTAAAATTAGATAACTTTGGATATATCTTAGTTATAATTATTGAATTTCCTTGAATGCTTGCTTAGCTTTGAGCTTTATTCATTGAATCATTCATATATTTTATTGTGCATAAATAAAACTTTCACGTTAAAATTATCAGGGGTTTCATATGGTGGATCAGTCTAGGGCAGACTGAATAAGGAGTCATAAAGAGACATCGCATTCTCAGAGGGTGAATGTGAATGTTTTAGGACTTGACCCTGATTTTCTTAGTTGTTAAACAGACGCGTTTAACTCCTCATTTCATTCTGAATATGCCCACATAATGCACACATATTAAAATAACTTCAATTAATAAAATTGTGAAATCTTCAATCTTATAGATTGTTAAGACTCATCATAGCTTTTAGCTATGTTACTTTCTATATTCCTAGGCTATGTGTATTTTAGATCAAAAGTCTAAGATTTTTCTTTAATTTCCTTATTATGCATTTTCTATGATTTAGAACTGTACTTTACTTATTTACAATTCATTTATATTACAGTAAATGTTGTATAATTTTACTTAATTGCTTCACTGTTTATTTTCTTACTTAGCATAAGTTCATTTGAACATATACATGATTTATTTCATGTACTTCATATATACATTAGTTTATTTTTAGCCTTTTTAGGATGCTTTTATTTTTGTTTTATTTGCAGGCTAAAATATATATTAAGCGAGTCTTCTAACTCGCTTGTTTTTCTTACTTATTTTTCCTTACTTGTATGGTTACCATATTGCACCCATGCTTATACTTATTTTATAATTAGAACTGTGATATTCAATTATAATAATAACATGTTTAACAAATCTTAAAATGTACTTAGACTATTTAGTCTAATCAAATTTTCTATTTTTTTAGTTTTGCCCTATCATATTTAAATGCCAAATATGATAGATCAGGTGCACTTGGAGGCTAGTAGAGCTGGACCAAGCGCTAAAAATTAAAAATTGCTTCCGCTTATTAAATATTAAATTATAGTTTATTAAGAACTTCAAGTGAGCTATCAAATTTCCTTATTTCTTAAATTTACTGTTGATCTGTAATAATGTCATTTACTTTAATTTTACTACACTTGTTGGAGCTTATAATATACTTAAATGCTTGTGATGAATGAATGGATGAATATATTGAATGGATGAATAGTTATAAATGTATAAAATTTGCATGTTAATTAAGTCTTTTATTGCATACTTAGAATGATAAATAGAATTAGTTGTACATTCATTTGTTTATAGAATTGAAATATAGTTTCTTATTTAAGTAATAGTCTTTGCATATCTACATGTGAGTAATTATGCAGTGATAAAGTAAACATTATGGTAGATAATTGTTACACATGTGATTTTCTTCTTTTAAACTTTTATAATTATAAATGAGCAATCCTATGAAATAGATTGAACTCTATTTTAGAATTATAAATGAGCAATCCTATGAAAGAGATTGAACTCTATTGTAGAATTAAAAATGAGCAATTGTAACAACTCAAGTTGTTACCTTAGTCAATTAGGACTAATCTTAGTCTTAAAACTAATCTTAAGTGCTAATTAGGTCGTTTAGAGTCAACCTCTAAGACCTAGTCTAAATCAAGAGTCAAATAGACCAAATCCTGATTTCTAGAAAACTCAAAAATTTTAAAATTTGACCTATTTAAATTGACATCAGATCGAAAAAACGGACTTCGTCGTTGCACTCATTGCCCCCAAATTAGCTATGGGAGATGTTTTCGTGTCAATCGGAAGTCATCAAAATCTTGACGAATATTTTAATAATATTTAAATACCCCAAAAATCGAGGAATTTAAAATACTCGTCGGATCGAAAATCCGACCTCGTCGTTGCGTTCCTCACCTCTCAAATAGTTGGGAAAAACATATTCGAAAATTTGTGGACTTTGTTAAAAAAAAAAATTAATTATTAAAAGTTGACGGCGTCGTTTTCGCGCCGTCAACTTAAGTGGACGGTGTATCTTCCGCCATCTCATCGGACGGATCCATTGGGACTGTCCGATCCGTTCGATCGAACGGCGCTAAAAGCATAGTCTCACTTCGAGGGCTCCGCCCTCGCTCGCGCGCCACGCGGCGTGCCCGCAGCACGCCTGGCCAACCGGCGCCCTCCCTGCACCTTGCCGATTCCGCCCAAGGGTCCATCAGGACCCTCCCGTGCGTTCGGACCAGTCATTTTGCATGAAGAGCCACGATTCGAACCCGAGCCTTCGAACTCGTCTGTGACCGTTCAATCAGGTATTCTTCTAACTCCTTCGATTCGCCTCCGTTTCCGATCATTGTCGTTTGTAACCCTATTCCACGAGTCAGATTAGGATAGGGCCGGGTCGGATCGATCGATCAATCGGATTTTTGGATCGAGATACAGTACAAACCGTTAGGTTAGCCGTCCCGTAACCCTAGATCTAGGGTTCGAAATTGCCGGCGACTTCGGCCACCTCCGGCGATGGCCCACCCGCCGACGTGTAGGCATCGATGAGGGCTACTGTCGGCCGTGCGGGCCGAGGTGGTCCGGCGCTGGGAAGGCCGGCAAAAGTCGTGCCATAGGTGCCGGCCTTCGGGACGCCCCGCGAAGCGGGTGAAGTCCGGGTGGGGCCCGCAGCGCCACATGGCACCCTCATGGCGTGCCACGTGTCACATGGGCCCACCGCCCGAAGACCGCGACCCATCGGCTTCGGCTGTGGGGCCCATAGAGCCACGTGGCAACCTTCGGGCACGACACGTGGCAGCCGTGGACCCACACGCATGGTAGCACCTAATCAGGCCCTACCACGTCACGGGTGGGGCCCACTGCCCGATCGAGCGTCAGTCGTGGGACCCGCCACTGTGCCCGTGGCCAATCACAGAGCGCCACGTGGTAGCCGTGGGGCCCATTGTTAATTCAGACAGTTAATCTAAATTAATTAATTACTATTAATTAGTTATTAATTACAGTTAGCAGTTAATTAATTATAATTAGTGTTAATAACTTTTAAACAGTAAGTGTATAGAATTAATTAATTAATTATAATTAAATTAACATAATTAGATTTAACTAAATAGTAACAATAATTAGTCCTTATTAATTATAATTAGCAGTTAACTAATTGTAATTAGTGGCTAAGACATTTGAATAGTAACCCTATTAATTAATTGACTATAATTAATTAGCATAATCAATAATTAGATGATAATTAGGGTTATTTTAATATTAATTAAATATTAACATTAATTAGAATAATTAATTAATATTAAATAGTAAAGCTATAATTAATTATTCCTAATTAAATATTAGTAGATAATTAAGATAATTCAAACAGTAATTAACTTAATTATAATTCAATAGTAATAATAATAATATTATATTTAAATTAATTAACAATTAAACATTAATTAATTATAGATTAATTAATGGATTAATAATTACAAAAAAAATATATTTCTAACTTTAGAAATGAATAATAAATTAATAAAAATTGAATAAATGAATAATAAAATAATACAAATTGTATGTTTAATAGTAAATCTTAAAAGTTTAATAACTTTTTGTATGATGATCTAAACATAGCCAATATATGTCTCATTTTACTCAGAAAAATAAAAAAAATCAAATTGAGTAATACAAAAATTAATTTTGGGGTATGCATAACGAAGTAACATTTTAGGACCTATTCAAGGCCTTATAACTTTTGACCTAGACATCCAAATATAATCAATATGGGTCTTAAAATACTCAGGAGAATGACCCCAACATTATATGATTGCTAATTTTCCTATTTGGACATCAGGATAAAAAGTCAACCTTGGACCTCATAGTTGACTTTAGTGAAAAATGACCTAAATGCCCTTAGAATTCAAATGACCATAATTTGGTCAATTCAACTCCAAATTCAAAAACTCAAGATGCTAACTAGTTTAGAATTTCAATGTCATCAATAAACTGAAATAATATCTAAGATCTGAACCCTAAAAATTTAGAAAAATAACCAAAATACCCCTGGCCTCATTTTGGTCATAACTTGACCGTTTGAAGTTCAAATTGGACGTACTTACTGTCTATCTTTGTAACAACACAGATTGTTACTAAGGCTACTTAAGCCTAATACAAGTCTTAATTATAGTTCTAGTATGATAATTATGTCAATTAGAACTTATTTCTAAAATCTAGGTCAAATTTGAAGTCAATCAAATAGAGCAAATCTGATTTCTAAAAAATTTCAAAACCCTAGAAATTGACTTTTTATTTTGACCTCAAATCAAAAATTTGACTTCACCATTGCGTTCACCACCCCCAAATTAGCTAGGGGTAAAGTTTTGGAGGCATTTGAAAGTCGTTGGATTTTCATCAAATATTTTAATAGTATTTAAATACGTAAAAAATCAAATAAATAAATACTTATCGAATCAAAAATTTGATTGTACCGTTGCATTCCTCACTCCTCATTTAGCTAAGGAAGATTTATTAGAAATTTTATGGATACATTTGAGTACTTAATTTTAATTAATAAAGTTAATATATATATATATACTAATTTAATAATTAATATTAATTATTGATGGATTCCGTCAATTTGCTTATCGCACCGTTAATCCCCTTAAACGCCTTCCCTCTTTACCGTTAGGCGAAGTGGAGAGATCTCAGCCGTCTGATCATTTGATCAGACGGCGGCTGGTCATCTTCTCTGCATGGCTTCCGCGTGTTGTGAGAGTCGACGCGCGGCGCCTACGCCTCCTCCAGCGCAACAAGCCACCGCTTGCAATCACAATACCTCTAAAGCCTCCATTCTGCTCGGTTTCAATCACTAGATCTTAAAGGAGCTCGAGACCTTCGCAAACGAACCTTAAGCCACATCTACCGTTCATTCGAGGTACAAGCTTACACCTGAATCCTTACTCTAATTTCTCAAAGTTTGTTTCGAATTATAATTTCATTTTATAGATTAAGTTTTGAATGGAATGGATTGAGTTCATCGTAGTATAATCAATCGAATTTAACGAATTGTCCACAGTACAATTCGTTAAACCAGTTTAGGCCCGTGACATAGATGCCTAGGTTAGGGTTTTGCTTGCGATCTAGTGCATCTTAGGTCTTGATTCAACCACCGACGTGAAGGTCTCAACCTTGCCGTTCCATGGCCATGTGGGCCGAGCCCCTCCGATGCTGTTTTGCCGTTTAAAAGCTTTGCCCTAATTGCCTGCCGCGGTGAAGAAGACGAAGAAGGCGTCAATTCACCTCGGGCCGGGTCGAGCCAGCCGGACCCGCACGCCTCGTAGCCCGCATTCCAGATGGGGCACGTGGCATGAGTCTAATGTAATTAAAATTAGAACTTTGTTTAGCTAATGAATTTGAATTTAGCTATGGTAATAACTAAAGTTGTTACAGACTCCTCCACTTAAGAACGATGTCATCCCCGACATCACTCAAGTGAAGAAAGTACTACTAGGACTGAAAATTTAAATGAAACAGATAGGAAAGAAAAGAACAATATCTAGACATGCAAAGAGCTGCGGATATATATTGTGCATATCCACTTCTTTTTCCCAAGTAGATTCTTCCAATGATCGATTCTTCCATTAGACTTTGACCATTATAATTGAATGATTTCTCAGCTGCTTCTGATCACGAGCTAAGACTTCGATTGATTCTTCAGCATAAGAAAGATCAGGTTAGATTTCTACTGTCGGAAGCTGAACGAGATGAGAAGGGTCTCTGAGACATCTTCTTAATGATAATACATGGAACACATTGTAAACAACTGCAAAGTCATCAGGAAGATTCAACCTGTCGGTAGCTGATCCTACTTTGGCCAAAATCTCAAAAGGTCCAGTATAGCGGGGACTAAGTTTCCCTGCTACACCAAATTTGTAGCCACCCTTCATTGGACTGACTTTCAAATAGGCAGAATCTCCAACATTAAATTCTAAGAGACGATGATGAGCATCATGATACTTGCTCTGGCGATCTTGAGATGAACAAATTCTCTGCTGAATTAAGTGAATCTTCTTGTTAGTTTCTTCAACTAACTCGGAACCAAAAAGTTGAACGCTTCTTATTTCTGACCAAGCTAGCAGAGTACTACATTTTATACCATACAATATGTCATAGGAAGTCATTTTAATGCTGGCTTTATAACTGTTATTGTAGGCAAACTCCACTAACGGAATATGATCTTCCCATGAACAAATAAAATCAAGAACACATAGCCTAAGCAAATTCTCAAGAACTTGATTCACTCTTTTAATCTAACCATCCATTTGAGGATGAAAAATTGTACTCATAGCTAGAGTAGTACCCAGATCTTGATGCACAGCTTGCCAAAATTTAGAAGTAAATCTGCTATCTCTATTGGATACGATTGATTTCGGAATACCATGCAGCCTGACAATTTATTTGATATAGAACTTTGCTAACTTCTCAATAAATTCAGTCTGACGGATACAAAGGAAGTGAGCTGATTTAGTTAAACAGTCTACTATAACCCAGATTGCATCAGCACCAGATTTTGCGTGAGGCAATCCCATGATGAAATCCAAAGATATATCAAACTATTTCCATTCAAAAATTTCTAATGGATGTAAGAGACCACCGATCTTTGGTGCTTAGCCTTTACTAAATTACAGGCATGACACTTAGCCATAAAATTAGCTACATCCTTCCTCATACCGGGCCACCAAAATGATTACCTTAGATCATGGTACAATTTAGTACTGCCTAGGTGAATATGATACCTAGAATTATGGTCTTCAATCAAAACTTCATGATGTATGGATTTAGGAATCCATAAACAATTTCCTTGATAAATTACACTGTTATGTATTTGCAACTCATGACGATGACCACCTTCAATATCTGCTTTGAATTTTAGATAATCATCATCCTTGGTTTGAGAGATAGAGACATCTCTATGGAATGTTGGTTCCACATTAATATTTGCTAGAACAGGACACAACACATTACCACTGACTAGAGGAATCTTTAACTTACGAAATTTTTATTCTAAGAAACTGGAGGCAATCATGGAAGATAAAGTAGCACGACGGCTAAGAGCATCGACCACTACATTTGCTTTCCCTGGATGATACTGAATGCTCAGATCATAATCACTAACAAGCTCTGACCATCTTCTCTAATAGTAGTTCAGTTCTCTTTGGGTGAAGATATACTTTAAGCTTTGATGATTAGTGAAAATTGAACACAGAACTCTATATAAATAGTGCCGCCAAATTTGTATAGCAAAGATTACAGCGGCAAGTTCAAGATCATGAACTGGATAATTCTGCTCATGGGGTTTTAACTGACGAGAGGTGTAAACAATTACCTTACTGTCCTGCATTAACAGACAACCTAGACCAATTCCAGAGGCATCAGTGTACACCAAATAGTTCAAGCCTTCCTTGGGTAGAACAAGTACTGGAGTGGTAGAGAGTGCATCCTTTGGGGTTTGAAATGCTTCCTCACATTCAGGACCCCAAATGAATAGAATAGCTTACTGAGTTAACTTAGTCAAAGGCGAAGTCATCTGGGAAAAACCCTTAACGAATCTCTTGTAATATCTAGCTAATCCCAAGAAACTTCTGTTATCAGTGACTGACTTAGGCTGAACCTAGTCCTGAATAGCGCTTACTTTGTTTTGATCTACACGAATACCCTGGGCATCGACTACATGTCCCAAGAATGCATTGGACTTGAGCCAAAATTTGCATTTAGAGAACTTGGCATATAGTTGATGTTTACGCAGAGATTCTAATACTGACCTCAGACGATCTTCATAATCTTTTAAGGTTCGAGAATATATGAGAATATCATCAATAAAGATGATTACAAAATTGTCTAAATATGGCTTAAGAACTCGCTGCATCAAATCCATAAATATTGATGGCGCATTGGTGAGTCCTAAAAATATCACTAAGAATTCAAAATGACCATAGCGAGTACGAAAAGCGATCTTTCCTACATCATCTTCTTTTACTCGCAATTGATGATATTTAGACCTTAAGTCAATCTTAGAGAATATGACAACTCTAGACAATTAATCGAACAAATCATCAATTCTAGGCAATGGGTATTTATTTTTTATAGTGACTTTATTTAGTTCACGATAGTTTATGCACATTCGCATAGATCCGTCCTTCTTCTTTACAAACTGAACGGGTGCTCCCCAAAGAGACATACTTGGCCTAATAAAGCCTTTATTCAAGAGCTCTTGCAACTGCTCATTGAGTTCTTGAAGTTCTTTAGGCGCCATTCTGTACGGTGCTTTAGATATAGGGTGGGTACCCAGAATTAGTTCAGTAGAGAACTCTACTTCTCTGGGAGGAGGTACACCAGGCAAATTTTCTGGGAATACATTGGCAAATTCCTTAACTGCTTTACAATTAGAGATGGGGATACTTTCTTTTGTTTCACCCATCATAGTGACCAGAAAAGCATCACAACCCTTACTGATCAATTGTTCAGCTTTAATAGCATTGATTAAGGATAATTGTGTACTGACTTTTCCTATAAAGGTTTCAGACTTGACCTATGAATGAAGAGTGACTTTCTTCTTAAGGCAGTTTATTTAACCTAAACCCACTAAAAAGATTCAAAAGGATTCAATTAAGGTTAAAAGAAGGATCTAAGATCACTTTTAAGATCTTATTAATTACTTAAGAGAATTTAGGAAGAGATTAAGCTTAAGTAGTTTAGATTAAGTAATTAAGTTTAAAAGCTTAGTGAATGATCCTAAAGCCTTACTATACTGATTAGAAGTATTTAATGACATTTTTAGGGTTTAAGGGCTCTTGAACAACATTTTGGTCAAAATGACCAAAATACTCTTCTTAAGATAAAAATTGAGATTTTAGAATTTAAGCATCCAAATTGATTATAATTAGTTCTAATAAGCTTAGAATTGGCTAATAAGAGAAATAAGGCACTAAAGTTCAAGTTTGGACTTAACATAAGATTACTTAGCACTATTCACTTTTTAAGTCTAAGAAAAGTGATTAAGAAATTTAAGGTTCAAAATGATAATCTAAACACATAGGCAAGTTTTAATACACTTAAGAAGATAGTAAGAACTTGGTTCACCAAAATCAGAGAATTAATTAGGTCATTAATCAATAACTAAGATTTAGAGTGATTAAGAGATGATTAACAAATTTAAAGCCCTTAAATTATTTTTAAAAGCATAAATAAGTTCTCATCTGTCTTATGAACAATCAGAGACTCTAATCATGAGATTTGAATATTTAATGAATTAATTATGCATTAATTAAGTTTAGAGAAAGATTAGACTAAATCAAAAAATTTAACTATTTGATTTGAAATTTTATTGCATACTATTATTCTTTATGATTTTCTAATTAAAATAGTATATTGGATCATACTATTTGGATAAGAATTGATTAAGTTATTCTATTAATTTTATCTGAATGTTTTCCATAAATTAAACCATAGGATAATTAATATTTTTCATTTATTCATTATTTAACAGAAGGATAATTAATTTCTAAGTAAATGAATTAACACGACTCAATTTCTAAACTGCGCGGGTTGGATCGGGGCCCGACTGGGTCGGCAATGTGGCACCGCGCGAGCCTGGGCTAGCCCGGTCTGATGCGACAGTGTCGTCGTCCCCGCCCCCTTCCTTTGACAGGCCGAAGAGGGATGACACTCCCAAGCCAGATTCTCGGCACACATGGCACGCCACCACTTCCCATCGATCGCAATGCCATCCTTGAATCAAGGCGCACCCAATGGACCTAAAAGCCCTAATCAGTATGGCCTAGATCACTGGATGACTACTCAGCCTAAATTCACGCTGACGAGTATTTAAGGCTTGCAATAACTCTTCATCGAGGTGATGCCACATTCTGAGGTTGACCCTAATACGATGAGGAGGCAGAGAGGGATTCATCAAGAGAGGAAATGGGTGAATAGGTCGACTGACTGATTGGGATGCTACTCCCAGTTGAGTGTGGACATGAGCTAAGTCTAAGTCAATTAATTTAAGCTGAATTGATCGATCAGGCTCAATTCTACAATTGCTACTTATTAGAAACCATCCAATGATGCTACTAAGCATTCTAAGGGCTTCAACTACCAAAGATTCCAATAGCACTAAGGCGAACGGCAGTGCACAATCAGATGGAAATTCCACCATCTGGTCCACTGCTAGACCTTACCAGCATTGCAACCACTCATTGAAGAGTTAAGGTATGATTCTATCACAACATCTAGGGTAGAGAAATCTTGAGTCGAGCTGAAACCAGCTCGGTAAAGAGAGGGTCAGAGGCTGTACTTGAAAATGCAGGGAAGGTGTTAAGAGGAGACTACCGGGAGCTCGAGAAAAGCCGCAGGACTTCTAGACGGTCACAACAGACACTTAGGGAGGTCTGAATGCTAGACACACACCCTCTATCTGCGGTTCGCAGTAGCCAAATTCACTGATAACGTCGGGAGATCCAAAAGCTTTAGTTTGTCAATTGGGGGATCACAGTGAGTAAAGAGACTCAGTGTGATATCCTAGGAGTATTTATAGACAATGGGGAGATTCTGGGATGGCTTCCATAGCTCAGATTCGTAGCAATGCCTCGGGCTGAAGGAGACGAATGGTTCCAATGGCCGAGGGCAATGTGGGGATAGGGCAGTCAACAAGCCGTTGCGCCTTAGGGGTAGAAGAGAAAGATTATAGCATTTTTGTGCTACCACGGGGACTATAGAGGTTGAGCTATCGGGGGGGACCAGATGCACGAACAGATGAATTAGGGATGATGGTGAATAGGAATCGGGGAGAGCTTAGCCATTTGATCAGTGAAGTCATTGGGCTTAGACGGTCCTGATGCGCTTCTAATTCAACAGAATTACGGATGGGATGCCAGCCGTTGGATACGAGGGCTTGATCGATCTGCCAGGATCAGATCAAGCGCGAAATAGCGCGCATCGTAGGATCTAGCGTGCTAATATGCGTGCTAAAGCATCTAATGGCAGAGGTTGATGCGCAACTGTCGGGACCCGCAGTGGATCTGTCGCAGTCCCGATAGCAAATCTCATATATAAAAATTAATATATATTTATTTTAAATATTATAATTCATTTAATTAATTACATAATAATCCTTAATAAAATTTAAATCTAATTTAAGACTTAATGAACTCCAAAAATTTTCAAAAATTCACCCATAGCTAATTAGGGTATGATAAACTCATACATGAAATCAAATTTTAATTTGAAGATCAAATTAATTTAGCTATTTTTCAAGATCATAAAATAGGCAAAAATAACTAAAATGCTCAAATGAATTTCGATTGATTTCAAACCTTAAGGGTTAGGTGTAAATGACCCATTGTGTCTAATAGAATCAAAATCAAAAGTTGATTTAGTTTGATTTCACTTTGATTAGCTAGGGTAATAAATAGGGTTGTTATATTATGCCATTAAAAAATTTGGACCCATTGATGTGAGGAAAATAATTTTTGATCAGCTTTGGAGCACTTTGCTAGGGAGTAGCCCAGTAATGCCTTTTGGTTTGTTGATCACTAAACTATGCTTGCCACAAGGTGTCAAAACTGATAATGCTAAACTACAACTTTCTCTGAGAGCACCCCTCACTAAAAGTGTCATCCCAAAGACCACGCCAGCACAATATTCTAGGAGCCACCCTGACACAATTAGGGAAGGTGAATCTTCTACTGCCATCGAGAGAAGAGGATAGATGAAGAGAACCACCAGCAGTTTAATTAGCTCATTGATCTGCACAATAGGATAGGGAAATTGGTTGAGTTGCATATTTCTTTCCTCACGCTACAGATCTTAGTGCTTTAGCATTTTATTTAATTCTTTCAACCCTTGACAGATTCACAAGAGCCTGCAAGAAGGTGCTCTTCCACAATTCCCACCTATGCAACCGATTGATCCATGGCCATATTACGACAAAGGTGATCAAGAACCCACGGATGAAGAAGAGGAGGTCGATTGACTAACAGAAATCCTTATTTATTTTACCACAACCACTATGTTGTATCTTTTTCTTTTGTATTTCTTTTACTTCAGTACCTTTTGTATTTTACTTTGTAGTGCAAAATAAAATCTACTTCAACAATTGCACTTCTTAAGTAATGAATTTGATGAATAAAATTTTGAAATGTGTTGTACTTGATTGTGAATGTGTTGTCTTACAATGTAAGAACTTAACAACTAGAGGATATCTAAGAGATTATTGAAGTTGGGGTTGAATGTTGATTGAAGATTAGATTTGAATCCTTCTAGTTTGGTCAAATGAGATTTAGATGAACTAACCAATACAAAATCTCTCGCCAATATGAATGATGACATAGCCTAAGTGTGGGCGAGAGTAAGGTTTATTTTATGGGGTGAATATAGACTATGGATTAAGGGGGCTAGGCTCCAAAAAAATTCTAATGAGTATGAACTTAAACCCCACACTAAAATCAAATATATTTATGTGTAATGATCCGGGATAATTGAGGTTAGCAACTGTATAGTTTTAAGTAAGCTTTGTAAAGATATAGAATCTATACATCAAATAAAATTCAACTTGCAACAAGTCCATTCCTTGCTAATCCACATATTTATTGAATTTCATGTTAAAATGATAGGCACTTCAAGTTCAAACATACACGCATACTCATTTCCAACTATATTCTCTATTTCATCTTACTCAAGGGCGAGAAAGAGTTTAAGTGTGGGAGTGTGATAAGCCTTGAATTTGCACTAAAATCACCCAATTATTTTATCTTATTTCATATTAGAATAGATTACTTTTAATCTATTTTTGGTTTATTTGTTTTTATTTTTGTTTTTCAGGTATTCAAAAGCATTTGGATGAATTCTACTATTTTACTCATCAAAAAGAGCAGTCAGGCACTCCATTACAGCACCTAAGCAGCAAAGACAAAGACCTACGCACTCAAGTGTGCTCAGGCTTTATATTGATAGAGACTTGTGCGCTTAGGCTGCTCAAGCGCCAACCTGACAGAAACTAGCAGGCTCAGGCGAGTAGTGACAGAAACTGGAGTGCTTAGGCATGCCCAAGTGTCACCTTGACAGAAACTCGCATGCTCAAGTGCGCACAAGCACTGCCTTGACAAAAACACACGCACTCAGGTGCACCCATGCATTGAAGTGGCAGAGATAAATGCGCTCCAGTGTGCCATTTATAGAAATCTGGGTGCTCAAGCGTGCCCAAGCGCCCGATGGATTCAGAACATGAACCACTTTTTGGCAATGGAAAGGAGGCCACACTTGGTGACTATTGGCCTCATTTGGAAGGTTTTGGGATGGTTTAAGAGCCAAATTGAAGCCTTGAAAAAGGGAGGATCAATTTTCAGCCACCATAAGAAGAAACCTTGAAGCAACCATTAAATGACTGAAGAAGGCGAATGTGAAGAGAACCCTCCCGGGGCATTCCTTCAGTAATATCTTCTCTAATATCTATATCATTTATTTTGAACTATCTCATTATAAAATCATGATGATTTTGAGAACTCAAACTTCTTTTACTTGTGATTTGATTTTAATGGCAGCCCAAACCCCTCTTTTTGAGGAGGGTTAGGCTAGACATATGTTGTAAACTTTCTTGTGTGAATGTTGAGTTTGATTTGTGGAAATGTGTGGTGAATGCTTGTGTTTTGCTTTAAGAAAAAAATCTTTTGATATGCAATTACAAACAATCACTATAATTAAAGGTGTATGCTAATAATGCACTACACCTTTGATCGAACTAAGAGTTCATATCATGGTGTATGAGCATACGAGCACATGACATACAGTAGCATTAAATCATAGATTGGAGAAAAAATTCATATCAATGATTTATGTGCACTTGACATATAAGTAGTACCAAAACCTAGATCGGAGTAAAAGTTCAGAATAAGGATTTGTGTGCACTTGTCATTTCTTTTCTTTCGTGTTCCATACATCAAGCAGTCTCACGCTTATACGTATGGTGAGACCAAATAAAGGATTGCCGGAGTAGAGATATCTACGCTCTCTCCTTTGAACATGGAGATGTCTATGTGCATGTGAAAATAGAAATGGAAATCTAGTTCCATTTTTGTACTATACAGGGAATGCCGATAGAACTTAAATAAGTCACCACCATGATGTTAAAGTTTGAAGTTAAGAGATATCATAAAATATCGACTAAAGATGAGCTTATGGTTTATTAGTGAGTGACCCATCTGCGTAAGACATCACTAGTGGGTTTAACTATCTGTAGCTTTTTAAAATATACAAGTTTACCATTCTCATGAAATAACCAATTTAAGCTCAACAAGAACTGTAAATATTGAATCATAATTGATTGGCTTGGCTCTCCCCGATCTTTAAAACTTGAGATATCCTCATTAATTTAGATTTATTTACTTTGTATGTTAGATCTAGTTTAACAACAAAACCAAAATTTTGATTGCTTAAGTATTATAAGAAAGAATAGTAGCTAGTAACTCTCATTTAACCCTTGAGAACGATAAATCTAGAACTCACTATTCTTATATTATTTCAGACCATGTATATTTGCGTGTGATCAAAAGTTATACAATTTGTAGTATGCCAATGATGTTTTGTTAATTGGTAGCAACAATCATCTCCTGAAAGAACTTATTGACTACTTGGTTGGTTCCTTTACTCTTAAGGACCTCGGTTCAGCTGACATGTTTCTCATTACCACGTGCTCATTCACCCCAGATGCTATCCACTTATCACAATAGCATTATATTAACAGCATTCTGCACTCCACCATGTTTCAAGCCACACCTATACGGACCCCTGTAGCGGTCTCTCAGCGCATGACAATTCCTGAACCACAACCGTTTGTCGATGCTTCTCTCTATCACATACCTTCAACACATCTAACCATATATCACCTTTAGTGTCAACAAAGTCCGTCGCTCTATGCATAATCCCACCATTGAGGACCGAGAAGTTGTCAAGCGTATCCTGCGGTATCTTTGCAGCACATTCAACTATGTTCTGCCTCTATTTTTTATTTCAGATTTCAAGTGTGCTGTTTTTAGAGATGGCGGTGGGGCCGACAATGAAGAGGACCACAGATCAACTTCGGGATGCTACATCTTCTTGGGTCCTAATCTTATTTCCTGGTGTTCCAAAAACAACCGACAGTGGCACGCTCCAACACCAAGGCTGAATACAAATTCATAGCAAATGCAAAAAGTGAAGTCTTATGAGTCTATTCCCTCTTTGCTGAGCTCACCGTTCCTTTCTCTTCGGCTCCCGCAGTTCTTTGCAACAACCTTAGCTCCGTGTATCACACGTCAAAGCCCATTCTTCACACCGCATGAAACAAGTTGAAATCAACTTTCATTTTGTTAGTGAGTTGGTTCTTCAAGAGCACTCAATGTCGAACACATCTACGCCGATGCTCAACTCGCTAACATCTTAAATAAATCTCTACCCATCAACAATTCCAAGATATTGCCTCCAAGCTTATCTGCCCAACGTCGCTGACCTTGCCGGGGATTATTAAATAATTTAGATATTATTTGCAATTTTTTATATTAATGTTAGGCAATTTTTTATTTTACTATCATATTCTTATTTCTCGTCTTATTCTGTGTTCTTCTGTAACAACGTACGCCTCTATATATGAGGTACGCCTCTATATATGAGGCCGCATCTCTCGGTCAACTCAATATAGAAAAAATGTGCTACTCTACTTCTTTTTGCATTCTCTGTCTTCAATCTTAACTACTAGGATCATGAACATAAGGCTCACTAAGCCTTAGGCTCAAGCCACCATCCCACACTTGGGAACCTGAGTTAGTCTTAATGATTGACTAGTTCGTCTCTTCCCGAAGATTTGCCCACTTTAGAGAGTGTGAATCTACACTTAATCACTATAATGTTCAGCTATAAGTAAACATCATAATAAATTAAATAAAAGCTAAATTTAATACTAACAAAATTTGTACTAGTCGCTAAATATATCTCACAATGGGGTGGATGATGAAGTGAACAAACTAAACCAATCGATGCAGGATTATAGCAACCAGCCAATGTTGCTAAGAAAATAGACCAAAAATCTCATGTATAAAGTTGTTGTATTGTCTTCAAGATAGCACAAGCAGATTTTGAGCTTCTAAAAAAGACTGATGAGATATTCAAATTGAACATCTCATTTTTAAATTTCACATCTCATTTTTTTTGTTTTTGAGAAATACTTAGCTTTTTTTTTTCCTGTTCACCTTCCTTTTCTCCGCTTCACGCCCCATTTCCGCAACTTGCTCCGTCGTGAGCTCCGCCGAGCTCCACGTGGGGGTCGAGCTTGCCTCCCCCGTTAGCCTCGAACGGAATCCCCCATTCGCTGGCCTCCCCCGTTCCCGACGCACCTCTGCCATTGCCAACTACGCCCGAATCCCAAGCACAATTTCTTGCAATCTTCATCTTAAAGATTCCGCACAATTTCTTCCATTATTGATCGCTTATTCTTCAAATATGAGCACACTGCCATGCATCGTAGCCGCAGCTCAGGAGACTCCAACTTCAGTCCCAGCACTTCGAGCTCTTCTTCTCATCTATTCTCCACACTCGCGCCGATTGTTCGATCCCACGGGCCAGATACCCTTTAGTTGAAAACTTAGAATTTCATTTTGCATAAAAACTTAGCTAATAATTTTGGTGTCGTTCTTGTTAATGGAGATCATGCTATGTTGCTGTGTTTCACTTATGAATGGCCAATTTTCTATTTTTTTGCATTTTCTAAAGTTCGGAATCTTTGATTTGTTCTAAATGGGCATATCTATATAAATGATTTGTGATAACAGGTAATTGAGAATTTACTAATTATTCCAAAAAGCTTTCATACGAATGGTTTGTGATGCAATTAATGCCACTTTTTATTTACAAAACTTTTATTAATTTTGATAACTTAATCTTATGAGCACCATATGATCGGCAATTCTTATTTTTTGCAAATTAATCATTTTTTATTGGGATTCTTCTTTTGTATTGGGTCAAATGTCCACAAAAAAAAAATTCTTATATTACTATTTTTAGTTATAATTTCCGTTGTTTGATTTTGATATTGTTAATGAATCATTTTGCTGTTAATGAACTTGTTGGTGATGAACTTGTGAAGATTTTTATTTTATTAATGATAATGTTACTTATACTGTAATGAATGAATCTTCTAACATTGGAATTAAAATTTCTTAACAACTGAACTTGTTAAGGTTGATTTTGAGCATGAAATTGAGCTCATTCTTTTTCATAAAGCTGATACTACTTCTTATAAAATGGAAAATAGGATTGAGATTATAGTCTATACATGGTTTAAACCTTAACTCTAAAGCTATGATTACTGCAGAATATGGTAATAATATTTATTATAATATCTTAATTCACTTTTATTATAATCATGATTTTAGTTTTGATATTATAGTTTGATTGTGCCATACAAAAAATAAAATAATGAATCAAAGTTAATGTTCTCACCTTCAGTTTACTTTAAAGATTATTAGCTTCATTCTGTTTTTCTTGAATTTTCTTTTGACAATTTGATTTGGCCTTTTCATATACAACATTTTCATCTTGGAGAGAGACCTCTCTTAATTGAGCCTAGTTTTAGATCCAGGATATAGATGGGGTTCAGGAAACAATAAATCTGATAAAGAGAATATTAAATCCCCAATAAGCAGCGAGATGCTAAATTAGCTTAAGCTACAAGCATATGAGCAACAAAAGAAACACTATTAGAAGGATTAACAACTAGTTGCAGAAGAAAAATTTAACAGTTGAAAGCCTGTATCTCCCATTCAGCTGTTAGACACTCAAATGAGAAGCGTTCCACAAGAAGTTGGTTTACAAACAGAAATAGCTGGTTCGCATCTATTTTACTCACATTCAAAACTGAGATCCCAGCCATTCCAAATTCTATAAAACAAGATAACTCTAACAAGGATTACAAAATAAAAAAAATAGAATCAATTTGTTATTCTCAACATTGAAAAGATGAAAAAATGTTTATACACAAGAGTAGAAAAAATCAAGACTACTAAAACTAAATTAAAGGAACGGTTTGGTTGCGTATCATTGAAAAGTTATTGAGATGATTTGCTATTTGTGTAATCATTTATAGGTGTAATTTGCATTCAAAATATTTTGTTGTGAATTTTAAAAATGAGATAACCACAATAACTGCATTTTCTCTTATTATTTTTATTTTATTTTTGCTTTGTTTAACCTTGTGTCACCATTTCATAGGAAAATGCAAATACTTCCCTTTGATCCCAATGGCAGGTTTGCGACAAAAATAGATGACAACAAAAATCATCCAAACCCTAATCTCTCATAAACTGCCCACACAGCCAAGAAGGATGCCTGACATTTAAATGTCATGCATATTATATGTTTATGACAATGATATTTAGGGTCCGTACAACATAAAGTTTTTCTTTTTTGTATGCACTAAGGGCCTCATAGTTATGAAAAAGAACACGAACATGGGATGCCAAACCACCCCTCCTAGTTGTGTTGAAATATTATGATGAATATTTTATCTAGAGATTGTTTAGCTGCTTTGAAATCTATGATGATGGCATTAGTATAGCCTTCATTTCATTCAAGCAAATTGTATAATTACTGAGCAAGAGGTAGAGTACACTTTTTAGTGATTTATGATTGTTTCATGCAAATTGTTTAGAGTTTGAACAATATATTATAGTTTTTAGATTCTTATCTCATTACCAGTTACTACAATTGCATGATAAAGTAAGGGCCCCACAAAGTATGAATGAAGAACAAAATTTTGGACCAAGTACTAATCAAATAATTATAAGTTTTTTAATTTTTTTTATTTATAAAGTATAATATGAAATTCCTAAACTGATATAGTTAATATTATATTTTCTTAGCTCAAGGTACATGAACAGTCTAAAGAAATATACATAAAATTTATTCTAGTGATGATGAGATTGAAGAGCCAACAATTAGGATGTTATTTGAAACTTATGAAAAATTATTTGGGCTTTACAAAAAGTATGCTAGTACACAGGGCTTTGGCATAGTTGTTATAAAGTAATGGTTTAGTGACAAGATATGTAGACATGTTGATATTGGTTGCTACAAGGGGGGGATAGGATCCACTACTTGGCAATCGAGCTTAAAGAATCCAACAATGAAAATTGGTTGTCCTGTGAATGTTGTAGCTAGATGGTGGCAACAAAAAAATCTTAGATTAGCAGAAGTGGTAACTGAGCATAATCACAAGATTAGCCCATCGAAGGCTAAATTTTTTAAATGCAATAGGAAACTTCCAATGCATATCAAAAGAAGGTTATAATTTAATGATGATGCCGGAAGCAGACTTCACGATGATGGTGGAGAAGGGGGCATGAATATAAAACATTTGGATAAAAAGAATGCATAAACTATGTTAATAAATATCAAAAATTTGCACTGAAGGATGGGGATGTTGTGGCACTATTAGATTATTTCTCATACATACAGCAAAAAGATTCAAATTTCTTTTATTTGATTGATGTTGGCCAAAAATGTCATATTCGAAATATTTTTTGGGCTGATTCAAGATGTCGATTAGCATATCAATTCTTTGGCGATGTCCTTACTTTTGACACCACATATCTCACTAATAAGTATGATATGTCGTTTGCACCTTTTGTTGGTGTTAATCACCATGGACAATCAATTCTGTTTGGTTGTGGCTTACTTTCTAGTGAGACTATCGAGAATTATATTTTGTTATTCGAGACTTGGCTATCTTGTATGCGAGGGAAGCCGCCTAATTCTATTATAACAGATCAATGTGCTGCGATTCAAAGTGTGATTGGGATTGTACTTCCTAATAATAGGCATAGGCTTTGTCTATGGCATATAATGAAAAAATATCAGAAAAATTAGACAGTTTGAGAGAATACAAAAGTATTAAGAAAGCTTTGAAAACAGTAGTGTATAATTCATTAAACATTATTGAATTTGAAAATAGATGAATTAAAATGCGTGTTGATTATGAGCTCGAGCATTACAAATGGTTGAATTCATTGTATGAACAATGATCTGCTTGGGTTCCCATCTTTCTGTGTGACACCTTTTGGGTGGGCATGTCAGCCACCCAAAGAAGCGAGAGACTGAATTCTTTCTTTGATGGTTACATTAATTCAAAAACTTCTTTGCGCCAATTTGTAAATAAATACGAACTTGCACTAAAAGACAAGATTGAGAAGGAGAATAAAGTAGATTTTGAATCGTCTGATAAGAATGCAAGGCTTCTTACAAATTTGCCAATGAAGGCAACTATGGCAAATTTATATACGCTCAATATGTTAAAATGTTTTCAGGAGGAGCTTAGGGCTACAATTAATTGTATTGTCACATCAATTTCAACTGAAATCACATTATGATAGTTAAAATTTTGGAATGCAATTTTTCACAGACGTTAAATGATATCTCTACGTCATGACAGAGGATATATGAGGTACTTTTTGACAAATGCAATAATCATGTTAGTTGTGTTTGCCATGGGTTTAATTTTAGGGGGATTATATGCCAACATGCACTCTTAATTTTAAAAGTCAATCATGTGTATGAAATTCCAACCGAATACATTCTCGATCGATGTCGCAAGGATTTTAAGAGGTTCAATGCACGTAAAGAGCATCAACATCCTCATCCAATTGTAATAGAAATTGACAGATATGATGCATACAAAACTTGAGCTAAGAGATTATGGAGGTTGCTGTTCCAAATATTGAAAAATTTGAGTATGCAATGTCAGCGCTTCAAAGATTGCAAGAGAAATTGATATCTGACAAATTTTTTCAAGTAATTTAGTGCTTGAGATATAATGGACAAATTGATAGAACCTATCCAATCAAAAAAGAAAGGGTAGACCTCCAGAAAAGCGAAAGGAATCTAGATTGGATAAATTGAAGACTAAACATTCCAAAAAGGTATCAAATTTATTCAATTTGCAATACGAGGTTTATACTACAACATATTAATTTGAGATATGTTATCACTTGTTTAATGTAAGACTACATCTACTTCAAGTATCGTGCCAACCTCTACACTAAGCATCTCACAAGCTCAGTATACAAGCAATTCATATGTGAGTTATGATTGAGATTAAATTTGTATAAATTCATTTACTAATATGAGATATGTTATCACTTTTAAGGTTTTTTGTGGTTTTTTTTATAACCCTTACTTTGAGTTATTTGCATAATCAATTTGCGACAACAGCTAAATACATTTCTTAACTATTGCAGGGTTACTTTCTGAGCATGCCAACTTTATCGGCTATGTGGCAACATCCAAATGCTACTAGTTCTTTTTATGTTAGTAATTTTTTTAATCAGTTATAGTAACAATTATGTAAGTATGTTGATTATAGGGGCACTTCACATAAACACAATTGTCATCGATCCATTCCGATTGCTTTCAAAGTCATGTTGTCAATTCTCATGGGTATATAGAGTTGATGCAATTTGTGACTCCTACGTTAGCTCCATCAAATTCCAACGAAATAGTGTCTGAACAAAACTTTCCTACTACTGGGAAGGGGAAGGCGGTGATGGAGTAATTTTTTGCAAATAGCTTTTTATAATTGATACAAATACTAATTGTATTTTTGTATATGATACAATTAATTAATTATATTTATTAATGATTTTTGCGAGTATTTATTATATTTTGAGGTATTTGAGTTTCAAATTTATTATTCGTGTTACATTTAGTGGCCTGAATTTTGTCCTTACTTGAGGCATTCAATCAGTTCACAGGGTATGGAATTATGCTGAAATTCCATATCTTTAACTGGTTGTCTAGCAGCCTTGAGAACATCGAGAGCTATATCAGGCCCAAATGTACTATTCTTACAGTTTATTTTCGCCTTGAAATGTCTATGTGGGATGAGGTATACAATTTCTTTTGAATCATTAGATACTTTAATCATTAAGAGACAGTTTGACTTATCTTCATTTGCGGCTGTGCCATGATTTTGGCTCTACTTTGAAAAAGCTGCTCTCTCTTACTGATGGCAATTTTTGGAGAATAGGGTGGATTTATGCCAGGCTGCAACATTATTTTACTTTTATTTACAATGGTTCGCCAATTTCTCGGCACCCCACAAAAAAAAAAACTTCCGTTCTCTAAAGATTGCTTTTATACTGTTTTAATTTTCTTGCAATTTCTTTTTATTTAGGTTAGGTAGTTTTGAATAGATCCTTGATCATGGAGAGATCTGCTTGCGGCAGGATTTTAAGTATTACACCGATTGCAGTTCCTCCTTCAACGGTCATCTTCAAAGTGAAATGTTCCAATCTTGTTCAATTAGCCTCAAGGTTTGTAATCCATTTCTGTTTATATAAGGGTTCAAGAAGGCAGCCATAATTTATTATCCATATATTCCAATAAATAGGCTAATCCAATTTTATGTCATCTATATGACGCCTATCAGCCATGCTTTATTTTGTTTTGTTTTTGCTTACCATTTCCTCAGTTGAGGCCAGCTCTACTCATCTTCATGCTCTGTTTTGTTTATATATACTTATCAGTCAACTTTGTTTACCAGGACTATAAGGGCTTTTCTGATAGAGGAAAAGAAGATTGTGAAGAAAGTTATGAAGATTCAAAATGCAAGAGTTTGTGAATCAGCCGATATGCCGAGCCGCAAATGATACTTTCAAGTGATGTATGATGAAGGAAATTCAGAGTGCCTGTCATGTTTAATGTGATATGAGTGTCTCAGCTTTAAATTTGTCTGTATTGAACTTTTTATTTTTTGGAGAGGTTTTGTTTATTATTATTGTTTGAGTGTAGAACAATGCAAAGCTTTTGTTTCTTTCAAAATCAGTTCTTCCTATTGTTGTCAATTTGCATAGCCTCAAAATTTTATTAATCTACATATAAAGCTCTCAAGCATTTGAGACCAAGGGATAAATAACAGCACCGATTGGATGCATAGGGAAAGTATAATATAATAGAAACTTATTTGTGATACCATAACAGCTCCCAAAACATTTAAAGCTGAAATATGAGAAATCAAAGGCAAGAAGGTGCCCAGCTAGACAAAAAAAAAATGGTCACATAGATTTATAAGTAAATCTAAAAAATTTTATTGAGCCCTGATATGGCACGCATCCTTACTAATCGACATCATATTGTTAACATAGCAATCTATCATGAAAATATTTTCACGCCAATCACTTATTTATAAAATCTTATATTATGAGATGTAGGGAGTTGAACCCTAATTCTCTCGCATGTATAAGCTACTGCTCTACCATTTGAGCTACATCTCATGTAATCTCAAGCATAAAACATGATTCAGAAATGTTAAAGCATCAGTTAGAAATAGTATACATTAGAGAAACACACTTACATGAATAAAATATATCAAATATGAAACGAGGGTGATAAAATCTATCAAATACTAGATTAAAAGAGAGGTCCATAGCTAGCTTCATGAAGGCATCCAAATATCAGATAAACTGACCTGAATGACAAAATATCAAGTTCCACGCTTATCATCATCGCATATAAACCACTGACATGGCGAGAAGCTCGCAAAATTCAGGCCCTCTGCAACAGCATCCATTATCCCTTCCTCACCGACAATGACAGGAGTGACCGAATTTGTTGTGGCTGCAAAAGAAACCATTTAAGATCTTGAAGCAGCATCTTTATCTTCATTTGAGCAGTTATTGAAGGACAGATCACCACTTTCTGTCTTATGAGTTTTTTGGGAAAGAATGCTTCTTGTTTGAGATTGCAGATAAGTGGCAGCAGATGCAGCAATCCGATAAGCTGCAAAAGCATTAATACCTGGAGCACTTTTTCCTTGACAATTGTTATTTCCATTCATTATTGTTGGGTTTGGTGTTGGCTTCTCAGTACATGACAATATGGCTTTCTTCTCCAATGATGAAGTCACATAGTGAAGGCCATGGTTTCTAGGAGACTAACAAACTGCAGAAAATTCAAATGAGATAGTACCTCTGGTTGAGAAATAAGTGAAAAGTTAAAGAAAACAGAGGTTCTGACCATGACAATAGATAGGAATTTGAACTAAAACAAAGCATAAGGAAAATATATTTCACAAAAATACACCTCAAATCCATTTTATCAAGCAATAGAATGTTCTCAACATTATTTAATTAGCATTTTGAAGAAAAATTCTCTTAAAAATCAGATTTGGAGCACATAGGGTATAGTTTAGGATTAGCAACAAGTAAAAGACTAATAAGATTTGAAGGTATACGGCTTTGCCGTTTAACTCAGCTTTGCCACACATGCGATAATTTTTTTATTTTTTGCATTGTATATATTATGAAATATTTTAAGAAATGTAAACTTAATCTTCCACAGCATGAAAAACTAATAATGAACTAGGAAATGAAAGAGCCATGCTTGAGAATAATAATAGCAATGCACATCCTTAATTCAAATTCCTTATGAGCATCATCACAGATAATTGAATTAAGAAACTTTCACATACAATTTTTAACCATCATTGATAATTGTCCTTTTTCTCAAGCAAAAACTGAATTTGCATTAGCTCATCTTCCTTAAATCAAGGGTTAAGCATACCGACAAAGTCATAATTGGCATGCAGAAAAAATATCACATAGAAAATAATAGTGATTGAGTTTTTAGGATATTCAATTTCTTATACTCATTACAAAAGAAACACTCTTATTTTCATCCTTATTGTGAAACAGTATCATGAAAGCACAAACAAGTAAAACATCATCGTTGCTAACCGAGGAAGTCTCAGATTCATTTCAGAGCAATCAGAAACTAATGCAAATATTCACCATCTACTAAATCATCCAGAAAAAATTAAAATGACAGTGCCCATGGAAATCCAGATGCAACAAGATAAGGAACCTCCAGTTAGTTCTAAAAAGAGCATAATTTACTCCATCCATTACTCACAATATGCGTACAGCCTAGAAATTAAAAATGCCCGGAATGCATAACAAGCTACAATCTCCCAGAATTCGAACAAGCTGAAATCCACAGATATTTTCATTTACAACCAATTCAGATATCAAAAGCATAGAAGATCAATTATTGAAAAAAAAAAAAAACTCGACTCCCTTCAAAAGACCTGTACCTTGATCTTCGAAATGGAGTACGCAAGCTTCCCCAGATAAGACATTGGCGAAGAGCTCCGCCTCGGATAATGGAACCTAGTGGAGAAATCTGGAGAACGAATCCCGATCAAACTCAACCCCGTCCTTCTCTTTTTTGGCAGAGAATCCCTCAATCCCATCCGCCCCTCCGTATCGCACGTATCCATCACCCTCATCCTCCGCGTCCTGGGCGGGATGCTGCTTCCTCCATTCCTCCCAGGACAAACCCACATGCAGAATCTTCGAGACCCAAGTTGAGCCTCTCGATCTCTCATTAGCAATGGATCCGGATTCATAAAGTGCGACGGTTGCGATATGAACGGACGATGCGTAGTGATGCGGATGCTTGCCTAATCCGAATGCGATGAAAGGGCAAGAGATGCCATAGATAAAGCGGAGAGCTTCCATTAAAAGGCCTGATGATTCCTCTAATACTTTCTGATCGTCTCCCTTTTCCTCTTTCTGTGATCTGGTGTCCAGGTAATCAGGGCGGGAGAGATGGTGAGCGGAGGTGAGCACTCCATGACTGGAGAAATTTTAGAATGGGGGAGGCCAGCTCGACCCCTTCGAATGGGGGAGGCCAGCTCTACCCATTCGAATGGGGAAGGAGAGCTCGACCCTTTCGAACGGAATTACTTGTCGATTGCGTACTTGGGATTCTGGCGTATTTGGAAATGGCAAAGGTGCGTCGAGAACGGCAAGGCGAGCTCGACCCCTTCGAATGGGGAGGCGAATGGGGGAGACCAGCGAATGGGGGATTCTGTTCGAGGCTAATGGGGGAGGCAAGCTTGACCCCCATGTGGAGCTTGGCGGAGCTCGCGAGGGAGCAAGTCGCAGCAATGGGGCGTGGATCGGAGAAAAGGAAGGTGAACAGGAAAAAAAAACACTAAATAAAAGGAAGGTGAACAGCAGCATTTCTCAAAAAAAAAAAAAAAAGTTAAATAACACTCTTCCTCTTCTGCTGCTGACATGGCACTGACGTCATTCACCACATGAGCGGGCACGCCACGTGGGATGGGTGAAGTTGGGTGCCATGCAGACGGGCACCAACAACATTTCTCTATTTGAAATACAATTCTTTTCTATTACTAATGGGAAGATTATGTTTCTATTTGTATGATTATCAAAAGATTGTAAATATATCATAATTTTGGAGCTGTTTCGCTGAATATCAGTTGAAAAGTTGTTAAAATAGCATGATAGCATGCTATTTAGATATCATGCTATTCAGATAGCATGTTATTTAGATAGGTTGTGTGACCTGAGGTGGGCCCCGCCGCTAATCACTCCAGCAGACATGTCTCATTCGAGACAGTGGTGGGACCCGCTTTTCTGTCCCATCCAATCACGTCTTGACACGTGTCTAACGTCAACCTGGTTTCTACAGAAAATGTTAATGTAATTATTTTATGTATAAATAGAGAATTTATTAGAATAAATAACATTCATTTAAACATAAATTAAATAAATCAAATTTTCATCAACTTTAAACCCTAATATCTTGAGAATAATAGATCCAAATACAACAATTAAATATACTAAATTGATCAGAAAAATATGAAGAATTTAATGATACTAATTATTTTGCTTTAGGAGTATTATTTCTCTTAGCAACATTCAGGATCCCTAAATTAGCCCTAAATGACACAAAACTTTAAACTATCACAACTTTATAATCATTTACCCAAACATACCCAATATGGGTCTCAAAATACTCAAAAAACCTTAATGAACATTTTAGTAGTGTTAACTTTGCTATTTGGATTAGTATTTGACTAATGACATTTAGGACCTAACCCTAATTACCCTAATTAACCCTAGAACTTCAATTGACCATAACTTGGTCAATTGAGCTCCAAATTAGAAGATACAAATATCAATTTAGATCAGCAAAACCTAATTTACAGTAATCTACAAAAATATTTAGGATCTAATAGTTATATTTGCTAATCATCCCTAATCACCCTAAAATTTAATTAGTGAATATTAGCAAATCTAATAATCCAAATTGGACAATTCAAATTCCAGAGAGCTCCTAGAACCTATTAAAACCTAATTGTAGGGTTGGATTAGTGATTGGGTGCTTAATTTCACTAATCACTCACTAATCACCCTAAGCTCTAATTAGGCCATAACTAAGCCAATTAAGGTCCAAATTGAACCCACTACCAGTCAATGAAATCAGTGGATTAATTGTGATTCATAGCCACTAATTTTAATTAATTTGGACACCAAATGACAAAGTTAGGATTTTTGACTCTTAATTAAGAATCCTTAATTATCATTTAAACCATAGAACTTGTATTGGCTATAACTTAGCCAATACACATCAGAATTTGATGATTTTAGGTTCTATGAAAATCTTAGGACTTAACCTTTAATAAACTAATAGAAAAACTATATATCATTAGGGTAAAATTATCATTATACCCTTATAGGTCAAATTTCTTAAATTGACCCTATAAGGCTTAATACTTAACCAAATTTAATAAACTTACTGTCTAAACTCATATTAGATAGTAAGTAATCATTTCACATTATTAAAATCTAGAATTAAGTACTAATTCACAAAGATGAGATTTAGACCTTTAAGTAAGGGGAAAAATGGTCTTTTTGCCCAAAATTAGGGTTTAATGAATTTAAGACCTAATTTCACTTCTAAAACATAATATATAGTAATTAAAATGATTTAGGCCTTGATTTATATAATTCTAAGTCTCAAATTAGAAATTTGATGAAAACCCTAAGTTGAGTCTTAAGTAAAACCTAAGTAAAATATAAGAGATATTTCATTTCCTTTGAACTTCTTAGATCATCTTTTAGGTCTTATAACTTTAGTTAGGATGTGTGTCTAAGTGATACTCTTAGCAATTAAGAGCTTTAATTCCTAAGATTAGGAATAGATCTTAGGTTAGAATTCATCTAATGAGTAAAGTGGGTTACTCATTAAGGTGAAACCTTGATCTCACTAATTTATTAAATTTTTCATAGTTTATTAATTGATTATTTGATCTTTTAACATTAGAGTTAGGATTAGAAATCTATCATATTGAACTTGACTTAATTCAATATGATTTGTCTTAACCTTTAATCAGTAAGATGGGATTACACCTTAGTCCTTAAGATGACCCTGTGATTAAGTAATTAAACTTCATTCTTTGGAGTTTGATACTTAATCCTTTAAATCTTGATTTGGCTAAATCAAGGTTTATTTGGGAATTATAAATTAACAAACTTAGGATGACTGATTTACCTATTTTGTTTTGAATTATAATTTCATTTTATAGATTAAGTTTTGAATGGAATGGATTGAGTTCATCGTAGTATAATCAATCGAATTTAATGAATTGTCCACAGTACAATTCGTTAAACCAGTTTAGGCCCGTGACATAGATGCCTAGGTTAGGGTTTTGCTTGCGATCTAATGCATCTTAGGTCTTGATTCAACCACCGACGTGAAGGTCTCAACCTTGCCGTTCCATGGCCATGCGGGCCGAGCCCCTCCGATGCTGTTTTGTCGTTCAAAAGCTTTGCCCTAATTTCCTGTCGCGGTGAAGAAGACGAAGAAGGCGTCGATTTACCTCGGGCCGGGTCGGGCCAGCCCGACCCCCACGCCTCGTAGCCCGCATACCAGATGGGGCATGTGGCATGAGCCGATTGGTTGTGCGACCTGAGGTGGGCCCCGCCGCTGATCACTCCAGCAGACCTGTCTCATTCGAGACAGCGATGGGACCTGCTTGTCTGTCCCAGCCAATCACGTCTTGACATGTGTCTGACGTCAACCCGATTTCTATAGAAAATGTTAATGTAATTATTTATGTATAAATAGAGAATTTATTAGAATAAATAACATTCATTTAAACCGAAATTAAATAAATCAAATTTTCATCAACTTTAAACCCTAATATCTTGAGAATAATAGATCCAAATACAACAATTAAATATACCAAATTGATCAAAAAAATATGAGGAATTTAATGATACTAATTATTTTGCTTTAGGAGTATTATTTCTCTTAGCGACATTCAGGATCCCTAAATTAGCCCTAAATGACACAAAACTTTAAACTATCACAACTTTATAATCGCTTACCCAAACATACCCAATATGGGTCTCAAAATACTCAGAAAACCCTAAGGAACATTTTAGTAGTGTTAACTTTGCTGTTTGGATTAGTATTTGACTAATGACATTTATGACCTAACCCTAATTACCCTAATTAACCCTATAACTTCAATTGACCATAACTTGGTCAATTGAGCTCCAAATTAGATGATCCAAATATTAATTTAGATCAGCAAAACCTAATTTACAATAATCTACAAAAATATTTAGTATCCAACAATTAAATTTGCTAATCACCCCCTAATCACTCTAAAACTTAATTAGTAAATATTAGCAAATCTAATAATCCAAATTGGACAATTCAAATTTTAGAGAGCTACTAGAACCTATTAGAACCTAATTGTATGGTTGGATTAGTGATTAGGTGATTAATTTCACTAATCACTCACTAATTACCCTAAACTCTTTAGGTCATAACTAAGCCAATTAAGGTCCAAATTGAACCCACTACCAGTCAATGAAATTAGTGGATTAATTGTGATTCATAGCCACTAATTTTAATCAATTTGGACAATAAATGACAAAGTTAGGATTTTTGACCCTTAATTAAGAATCCTTAATTATCATTTAAACTCTAGAACTTGTATTGGCTATAACTTAGCGAATACACATCAAATTTTAATGATTTTAGGTTCTATGGAAATCTTAGGACTTAACCTTTAATAAACTAATAGAAAAATTATATATCATTAGGGTAAAATTACCATTATACCCTTATAGGTCAAATTCCTTAAATTGATCCTATAAGTCTTAATACTTAACCAAATTTAATGAACTTATTGTCTAAACTCATATTAGATAGTAAGTAATCATTTCACATTATTAAAATCCAGAATTAAGTGCTAATTCACAAAGATGAGATTTAGACCTTTAAGTAAGGGGCAAAACGGTCTTTTTGCCCAAAATTAGGGTTTAATGAATTTAAGACCTAATTTCACTTCTAAAACATAATATATAGTAATTAAAATGATTTAGGCCTTGATTTATATAATTCTAAGTCTCAAAGTAGAAATTTGATGAAAACCCTAAGTTGAGTCTTAAGTAAAACCTAAGTAAAATATGAGAGATATTTCATTTCCTTTAAACTTCTTAGATCATCCTTTAGGTTTTATAACTTTAGTTAGGATGTGTGTCTAAATGATACTCTTAGCACTTAAGAGCTTTAATTCCTAAGATTAGGATAGATCTTAAGTTAGAATTCATCTAATGAGTAAAGTGGGTTACTCATTAAGGTGAAACCTTGATCTTACTAGTTTATTAGATTTTTCATAGTTTATTAATGATTATTTGATCTTTTAACATTAGAGTTAGGATTAGAAATCTATCCTATTGAACTTGACTTAATTCAATAGGATTTGCCTTAACCTTTAATCAATAAGATGAGATTACACCTTAGTCCTTAAGATGACCCTGTGATTAAGTAATTGCACTTTATTCTTTGGAGTTTGATTCTTAATCCTTTAAATCTTGATTTGGCTAAATCAAGGTTTATTTGGGAATTATAAATTAACAAACTTAGGATGACTAATTTACTTATTTAAATTTGTAGGTGACTTTGATTATTTATAATTAGGACTTAGCTAATCATAATTATGTTCCACTTATAGGTTCGTGATTCTAAGTTACAGACAGTGTAAGAATTTATGATTCTGAATCTTATGTAACTTAGAGTAGTTAGAATGTTTAAATTAGAAAATAGGTGATATCACAAAGTTTGTGTAGTGCTATTTATTATCTTAAATTCGAATTGCTATGCTTTTCATGTTATTTAAGCATTTTTACACCTTTGGACATACTTAAATACTTGATACATGCTTTATAATATACTTTGAGTTTCATTCACATATCATATGCATAATCTTAAAAGAAACATTAATAAACAACATAATACTTGTAGTTTATGTTTTACTTAGCCTGCCACTTAGTATGACTTTACTTTAGGACAGCTTTTGCCTAGGGAATTTCCCCTATGGTATGTTACTTTGGCATTGAGATATTTCTCCTATATGCTCTTTAGATACTTTGTGTATTTTACTTTAGGATCTGGGATGTTTCTCCTAGATGCCTCTTTGGTGGATATTACTTTAATCTGGGATGTTTCTCCTAGATTATCAAATGGAATTTACTTTTTGGCAGACTAAGTAAGAGTATCTCACACGTATAGTACTTTAATCTACCCTCCCAATTTCAAGAAATTAGTGAGGACCCTCGGGCCGAGCCAAGCTCAATTAGCGAGCTCTGGTCTCCACTCATGGGACTCCATGGCGCCTATAAATACCCTCAGGACTTCACAGTGAGTCCCTTTGCTCACTGTGAACCCCCAATTCCCTAGCTGAAGGCCTGCTGGAGCTCCTGTCCCCTCAGCAATTTCCCGGTATTTCCAGAGCTTAGAACTACTGATAGAGGGCCCGTCTGGTGTTCAGACCCCCTGTGGAGCTTCGTCTACTAACCAGGAAGCTTAAGGACACTTTAATTCTCCTCGGTTAGGCCAGTAACCCGAAGTCAGGTACAACCTTTCCCCCATTAAAATCTCTTCAGCTCAGTTTTGTTTCTGTCCTCTAGATGAGCCCTGGATGTTGCCTAGTGAACCTTAGACACCTAGAAACCTAATGTGATTGTCGCCTGGGGCTAAGCTAGCTCGAGTCGATCGTATCAATCGACTGAGCTAGCAGCCGAGCCAATGACTGAGTCCGAGTTAGGACCCAGCGATTGGCTACGCCTCATTTTAAGATATGTTGGGGGTTCGATGCGTCTCGACACCTTGAATGTGTAGGGATTGAGCCCTAGTCGAATCAAGGCCTCTGTGAGGAGAATTTTCCCCTCACAGTCGGCCGGAGACGCCCGTATCGAAGGCATCTCGGTCGAGTAGCACCCCATTGATCCAGAGGGATTCAGATGGGGGTTCTTATTCCAATCGACGCGTCTGGGCTCAGGGAACGTGTAGGGATCGAGCGAAGCCGCCGTCGTCGACTATGCGCCGAGAATTTCAGCGCCGAAGTTCAGCGAGCTCGGGACCCGTCGAGAGGAAGAAGACGAAGTCGTGGGTCCTTGGGCCGGGCCGACCCGTGACCCGCGCCTTTTCGATTTTGGGCCGCGGCTAATTAAATAATTATTGGATGATATATTCTATGGTTGTGAAATCAATTAATTAAAACCTATGATTCCAATTTAAATAAACATTCAGATTAAATTAATTGAATAACTTTAGTTATATAAATCCAAATGGTATGATCCAATATACCATTTGAATCAGAAAAATTCAAGGAAGCTGAATATAAAATAAAATCTTAGATCCAATGGTTGGATTTAAAAATATTTGCCAAATTGTTTGCTATCATTAATTAAATCATATAAAATTATTTAAGAATCCAATTTATGAGATTAAGGGCTCTGATTGCTCCTTGTACCCTAAGGAACAATATCAGACCCTTAAATTTAACTTTGGATAATTATTTTTCTTAATCACTCTTTAATCATCTTAAATAAGGATTAGTAAAATTAACCCTAATTAAGCCTTTTATTTGAGTGGGGAATATTCCTAATGTTATATTTGGTATATATTCACCTAAGTGTAAGGTTGGATTGCCCTAAGGTGCCCAAATTGCATTAATCACCTTAATTGATTTAATTAAATGATTAGTGCTAATTAAGTTTAATTAGGTCATCAAAACCTAATATAAGTGTGTTTCTCACTTCACTAATTAATATGAAGCTCATTAAAATAGATTAGATCTAACTTGGGTAACTAAACCCTAAAACCCTAATTTTACCCTTAAGAGGGGCATTTTGGTCATTTTGACCAAATTGTGTTTAAATGCTCCTTAAAGCTTGGAAAGTTCAGTAAACTATCCTAAGGTAGATTGGAAATATTCTCCGAACTCTTGGACTAATAGTAAAGTTAATGTAATCTTCAATTCAAGAAAACTCCACTTAATCCCTAATTAAGACATTTAGATCTTAAGTGATCTTATAAGAGCCATTTGGCATTAATCCTTGAATCTAATAATTGAGATGATCAATTTCAACCTTAATAAGCTCCTTATAGTTTAATTATGAATATGGATTCTAAAATAATCATAAATGGGAACTCTTAAGTTAAAACTCTAATTTATAGATCAAAAGTGATCAAACCTGGGATCTTTAGATCTTAGATCTTAGACTTAGATCTTCAATTTGAATCAAACCATCTCAAATTGGAATTCTTTAATGAATGATTGTTTAACCTTTTGAAACCTTTCATGTGGGTATAGGATGATTCAACCAATAAGATAATAAAATTATCTTAAAGGTTGAATATAGATCTTAGATTCTCAAGTTCTTAATCGATTGTTTTATATGTTAATCAGTAGAATAGCCTTTCACTAAGTTTTTAGTTCTCGAATCTTTCAGCTTATAGGACTCTTTACCTTTAATTTGGGTAAAAAGTGAGAACCCTAGATCCTATTTAGAATATTACCTTGGATTTTAGGATTTGAACTCAACATGGGGTTTAAGTTCTAAATCCTTAAATCTTGATTTACTAATCAAGATTCGGGTAAGAGAGTAAAGTATAAACTAATTAGGGCATTGATTTATTTACTTAAACCATATAGTTGTCATGTGATTTTGGATTAAAACTGAATATTAAAAGATATCACATTATGAAAAGTACATCTTTAACTTAAGATTGGATTGGAGTCTTAAAGTCCAACCTAATGTTAAGTATAAGATGTGCTTAGTGACGACCACTCCTTAAGCCTTATGATTAGAAGGGGCGGCCGCCACAATCTTCAAGTTAGATAGTAAAGAATCATTTGGAACTAAGAAAATTCAATTTGGACCCTTAAGTCAAAAGTTGACTTTTAGACCCTTAAATAGGGGCAAAATAGTCATTTTTCCCTAAGATTGGATTAAGTACCCTTAACCTTTAATTAACTTTCAAGACTCTAAATCAATGTTTATAATTATATTAGTGACATTTAAGTAAGTGAAATCAACCCTTAGGTCAGGTTCCAGAATTTCCCTAAGTCATTAACACTACACCTTAAGGACCTTTCCTGAGACTAGGACTATATTATAGGTTAGAGTTCATTATTAGATAAATGGGTTACTCAATGGGTAAAACTTTAGTTTTATTAGTTTCTAGACTTTTCTTTTCTTTTACAACCTATTCAGATTATGTGATTAAGCCCAATTCTCGTGGTGTTTAATTCATAATCTATAGTTTAAAAGATCTTGATCAAATTTTAGATAGAACCTAAATTCACAAAACTAGGATGTATAATTTATTGATTCAACTCATAATCGTCTATTTAATTGAACTATATTAGAACCTGATCAGTTCTAATCCTTTTTAACTTATAAGGACAAGTTTTATAAGTTATACTCGATAGTAGGAAAATAGTGATCCTAAACTTGTGTAAGTTGGAATAGTTAGAATAGATAAATTAGAAAACAAATGATATCACCATGTTTAGTAGAGTCTATTGCTTACTTTGAAAGATTATTGCTATGCATTCCTTGTATTTTTGTGCCTTAACTCCTAGAGCATATCATATAAGATCTTTGATGCATGAATAAATATTAGGAAATATGGAGACTCTTTAGATTCCTGTGAAAATATTAAAGTGATTGATTAAAGATAATAATTATATGTATTAGAGCTGCCTCTTAGTCATGCCTTCTTTGCCTAGTCTCATTTTTGACACTAGGAGAAGACCTTGTTTATATCTCTTGCTTAGTCTCCTTCGTTGACACTAAGAGAAGATTTATTGTGTTTTTTTTGGCCTAGTCTCCTTGATGACACTAGGAGCAAACCCTATATATCTTGCCTAGTCTCCTTGATGACACTAGGGTTATATAGTTTTATGCCTAGTCTCCTTGTTGACACTAGGACCATTTTATATTCAATGGGCTAGATTAGCTCTTTTGTATGGTAGAAGTACACAGATATTTATATATAGTATTGATGTTTTGTATACGCTTCAGTATTTTTATTCAGTCAGCTATTTTCTTTGTACTGCTTATATATTTTATGATGTTAAAATTTTGCTACTATTTATATGTATCATTATTGAGTTCAGGTTATTTTTAATTTGCATATTTCTTTTGATCACCAGCATGTTTAGGATGTAGTATTTTCTTCCAAGTACTTGTTTTAGTTATTTATATTTATATGCTTTACCTTATTTAGTTTGTATTTGAGGCATGTCTTAGCCTCTCTTTTTGCTTAAGTTATAAATGATTGTTTATAGTTTTTTCCTTCCTTATTATATTGCTAGTTACTCCCCTTATTTGATATATTTGTTGCTTAGAGAATGTAAATAGTGATATTACAAAACACATATAGAACTTATCAGCTTAAAATGTACTTAGATAATTATCTAACATAAGATTTTTCTTTTTTTTAGCTGGGGTCCTATATTGTGAAACCGACAATGGCAGATCCTCTTTAGTTAGACGATCAGGAGCTAGGTGTGGAGCCTTATCCAGAGGAGGAGCCTTTGGAAGAAGCGTTGCTTAGATTTATTATAAGTGAGGATGAGAGCTTTTTTATTCTCTTATTACTTAAACTTTAAATTGATGCAATAATACAGGTACCCTTGATTATGTGTTTGGATTACTATGCCTTTTATTCTGAGTCGTATTTTATTATATTATACTATGCTATTTGGATGTTTCTTATTATAAATCACTTCCGCACTCTGTATGAATTCTTATTAAATGACTGAATGTTTGATTCTATGCTTACTCATTCCCTATTAGGTGAGTTGTGGATTTCATCCTAATCTAATAATAAGTGAAGGGTTAGCTAGAGCGACACACCACCCCTTAGTTTAATTTTGTGGATTAAGGGGTGGGGCGCCCACAGCAATCCTATAAAAAGAATTGAACTCTATATTAAAATTGGAGGTTAAAATGAATTGAATGCATGTTAGTTTAGGTTGCATTTTCTTTCAAAATATAACTCCTATTGGAATGGGATGCTTGCATGTGAATTTGCAGGGTGTTTCCTTAGCCATTTACAAAGGAGACTTTGTCGAAATTTTTAAGGAGGCTTAGACTTAAAAATTTTAATGGAAATGTACTCAAAACTCACATGTAAATACTCAACAAATATTTAGAATTCCATATCTAAGATTGCAAGTGAATATGTCAATTGTTAAATTGCAATCTCATGTCTTCTTACATATATCATATGTTAAATTCTACTTCACTCCCATTTGTAAAGTTCATGTGTTGCATCTTTACTTTTAATGTTCTAAATACCATTCATAATTTCCCTTTCATCTTAACTTACGACCCTCTTCTAAATTCTTGGCCACAACATAAAATCTAATGATTTAGATTAGTATTCTTCTAATCTAGTATTAGATATTATGGTGATGTATCAATGTTGAGTTAAGTGATTCTCAATATTGGGGTCGTCACACTTAGCTAATCTAAGCTTAACCAACATCTAATTTTTATTCAATTTGTTTTATCTAATCATTAGAACCTAACCTTAAAATTTTGAGATCAATCAGACATTATAACAACCCAAATTGTTATCTTAGTCATTTAAGGTTAATCCAAGCTTTAATTATGGGTTAGATGGCCTAGTTGAGTCATTAGGAGCTCACATCTAGATCCAGTCCAGATGAGAAGTCAATTAAATCAAAAATCAGAATTCTGAAAAATTCAGAAATCCTAAAATTTGACCTGTCTAAATAGATCTCAAATCGAAAAATGAACTTCGCCATTGCGCTCATTGCTCCCAAATTAGCTATGGGTGATGTTTTTGTGACAATCGGAAGTTGTCGAAATTTTGACGAATATTTTAATAATAATTAAACACCATGAAAATTGGGGAAAATAAAATACTCGTCGGATCGAAAATCTGACCTCGCCGTTGCGTTCCTCACCCCTCAATTAGCTAGAGGCGGATATTTTGGAATTTTTGAGTACTAATTTATAAATTAGAATTTATATAAAATTTGATTAATTAAGTTATTTTTAAATAAATTTTTTCCCTCAAACGGCGCTGTCAAAACCATTCCGCGCCGTCCACTTGCACGCACGCCGTCTGCACGCACCGTCTGATCCTTCGGATCATCGGGGCCGTTCGATCAGGAGGATGTAACGGCTCGGGGCGTTCGTCCTCGAGACCTCCGCGGTCTCTCCACACGGTGGTCGCGGCCAACCGGCGTACAGCCCGACCTCGTCTTCTCCATCCCTGCCCTCCCTAAAGGCCTCCTAGACACTCATGGTCATGGATTAAGCCCAGAGCAATCGCCGCATGTCCGTGCCAAAGCCCGAAAGACCCAGTCGGCCGATCCAGGTACGTCCCTGTCTCCCCCAATTTCCTCAAGCAAACCATGTATTTCGATTTTTATAATGATTGCGTGCGCTCGGTTATTGTTTGAATGAATTGGGTCGAACCGAGGGATTTGATCGATCGATTGGGGATCACCACGGACTATCAGGCCTCGTCTCATGTCGTAACCCTAGATCCCTAGGGTTAGGATCCGTAGCCGACCCAACGCGCCTTGTGCCGCGACTCGACCTTCGGCTGATAGGCCTCGTCGACCTCTAGCCGGCACCGTTCGGGTCAGGCCATTTGCTCGCCGGGGAGTGTCACCGGATTTCGAACCCTAGAATTAGGGCTCTCGGTTTGCGTCAGGAAGGCGAGACCGACCCGTTGGGTCGGGTCAGACCCGACCCGCTGTCTGTCAGCGTCAGCCGCAGACTCCAGCGCGAACCCCACCTTCGCGTTGTCGACCCCCAGCACGACGCGTGTCGGTTGTGCAGTGCGCCCGTCAGCCGTGGGACCCGCAGGTCCTGTCTGTCTCCTGTCATGCAGTACGGTGGGTCCCACCTGGTTTAGCGCACCCTCTCACATGCTGCCGCGTGTCCTGTGGGGTCCGCTTCCTCTGCCGCAGCCGACCGGGGACTGCCACGTGTCCTAGCGTGGGTCCCGCCACCTGCAAAAGAATCATTAGAATAATTAATTTAATTATAGGTATAGTAGTCTGTTAGTTTAATTAATATGTAATTATAACTGAAATCTTATACCCATTATCTGTATTAATTTTATTAGTCTGATTAAGTAACATTAGCAGTAGATTATTTAAATCAAATATCTCGATTAAAGTAATAATATTCAAATAATTAATTATGATAGTAACTAGTAATATATTGTGACTTAATTAATTATATTAAATTGGGATCAATTAAATGCTAAACAATAGACTTATAGTTTAATTAAATGATTAAATAGAATTTATTTAATTAATGTACTATCCAATTAACTGAAATACATATATATATATATATATAATATATATATATATATATATAGTTATATATATATATATAGTTATATATAATTATTCAGATTATTTAACCTAATTGACAAATAATTAGGGTTAATTAGTGTTAATAGTGAGATTTGACAAATAATTAATTAATAGAAATAATTTATAAACCAACAGTAGATTAAATAGTTACTTAATAAATTAAAACAACAAATATAATTAGTATTAAAATAATCAATAATTATAAATTAACTATGATTAGGACTTTTCTAATAATATTTCAACAGTAAAAGAACAGTAACTAATTAATTTAGATTGATTGGAAAGATTAGCTAATAATCCCAATTCAACAATAACAAATTGAACAAATAATTAAATTAATTAATTAATTAATAATTAAATTATATTAATGATGATTAAAAATAGGTTATGAATAATTAATTAATTAATTAACCAATATAATGAATTGATTCTAATTTAGGAATGAATAATAATTAAATAAATTAAATAAATGAATAGTAATTTTATTTATTTAAATTATTTAATTCAAAATTCTTAAAAGTTTAATAATTTTATAGGATGATCCAAACATAGTCAATATAGGACTCATTTTACTCAAAAAAATAAAAGGAATCAAATGACATAGTGCAAAAATTAGTTTCGGATACGTAGACGTAGTGATATTTTAGGACGTGATTAAACTCTTATAACTTTTAACCTAGTTATCCAAACATAGGCAATATGGGTCTTAAAATACTCATGAGAACAGCTCCATTTTGGTGTATTAGTTTTTCCATTTGAATATTAGGATGAAAAATCAATTCTTTGACCTCATAGTTGACTTTAGGAAAAATGACCAAAATGCCCTTAAAATTTAATTGACCATAACTTAGTCATTCAACTCCAAATTCAGAAATTCAAAGTGCTAACTAGCTTAGAATTTCAATATCATCAATAATAGAATAAAATTTAGGATCTGAAACTTAGAAAATTAGAAAATGACCAAAATACCCATAACCTTAGTTAGGCCATAGCTTGACCAATTGAAGTTTAAATTGGGTATACTCTCTATCAACACTTAGTATATTATAGAAAAGCTATAGAAAACTGAGTTTTCTAAAATGGACTTCAAACGGAAAAGTTCATTTTTTGTCACCCATTGACCAACCAAAATTACCAAATTGCCCTTAGAAATAAAATAATGATAACTTAGTCATTTGACCTCAGAATGCAGTATTTTTAGACTTTATGGAATCTTTGAATAGTAACCAATAGTAAACTGCATAAAAATTTAGATTTTATTAGTTGTAAATTACAAGGTTGCCCCTTAGGTCAAAAACCTTAGTTTGGACATATATGACCTGTTTCTTATCCAATTTGAGCATACTTACTGCATATCTTCAACTTAGACAATAAGAAATTATTTGACAATAAGAACCTTTAATTTAGGACCCTAATTAAAAAAGTAGATTTTGGATCCTTAAGTAGGGGCAAAATAGTCATTTTGCCCAAAATTAAGTTAAGCGTTCTTAACCTCTAAATTGTCCTTTAAATCACTAAAACTAGTATTAAAACTATAATAGAATCATATTGAGTGTTAACATCACCAGTTATGTCAAAATAATAAAATTCCTAAAAAATCTCTCTAAGTCTTTTCCTAGGATTTTATACTTCACAATAGGACTATTCCTAAGATTATGACTAGATCATAGGTTAGATTTCATTCATCAAAAAATGAGGTTTTTTAATGAATGAATCATTAATTTTATAGTTCTAGACTCTTACAACTTATTCTGATTATTTGTCTTTCAATTTTAAATTTAAGTTAGAAGAATCATTATATTAAACTTGATTTAACTTAATAGGATTTACCCCAATCATTAGTCCACTTTAGAATTGAGAATTATAGATCCTTAGTATTATTTTGGATTATGTGATTAAGCCTAATATCATAGTGTTTAATTCATAATCTATAGCTTAATAGAGCTTGATCAGATCTTAGATAGAATATCTAAATTAAAACTAGAACGTATGATTCATTGATTGAACATATAGTCATAATTGATTGAATTATATTAGAACCTGATCAGTTCTAAACCTTTTTAACTTATAAGGCCAAGCTTCTAAGTTACACTCGATAGTAAGAATTAGAGATCCTGAACTTGTGTAACTTAGAATAATTAGAACATTTAAATTAGATAATAAATAATATTACCATACTTAGTAGATCCCTTGCTCACCATTTGATTTTTATGCTATGCATTTCTTGATGTTTGTGTCATATTTCCTTGGACATATCATATAAGACTTTGATGCATAAATAAATTTGGAAAATATTTATTAAAATTGAGTTTAAATATTAAATTGATTAAAATAAATTAAATAATTATTATTTAATTAACTCTGAACGGCGTCGTCCGCATTAAAGCCACGCCGTTTCCTTCTTCCCCGCGAGAACTCCGCGTGTCACGGAGGAAGACGCGCGTTGCCCTAACCTCTCGCCACTCATCGAGCGCCGCAGAAGGCCCTGTTCCGGCATCCATTTAAGACCATAGGATGACTCATTATCCCATCTTTCATAAAAAACTAATTTGGTAAAAGTCAAACGAGCTTCAGGCGATTCTACCGATCAAACTTAGGTAAATTTATCTTCTAATCTACTCAATAAATTGCATCCAATTCAATCTACTAAGCTTTCATAGTTCTGATTAATTGATCTATGGATTAGATTAAGTATGTTGCATTTTGATCGATCGAATTATTCGATCGATATGCAGTACTTTCCATTAAAAGAACTCGTCTGTAAGACCTAAACAGTTCTGATATAGATTTAACAACTAGGAGTTAGCCCGTGACGATGCCGACTTAACGCCGTGCGGGTCAGGACCTAACGCCGCCGGGAAGATCGCGAAAACCTTAGCCCTAGTTGAAGCAGTCGAACCCTGTGCGAAGACGAAGGGTCTTCGGGTCGGACCGGGTCTACCCATCCCGACACAAGCCATCGTCTACCTGAAGCCGTGTCGTGATCCGCGTCATCTTGGACAAGCTGCTTCATCCAGTTTAACGTTTGTCTGCGCGTGGGGCCCACCTGCTCAGCTTGGACGAGAGAGTAGCATAGCGCCGGGTGGCACTGGGTAGGACCCTCAGCAGTCTAATCCTGCAGGAAAAGAGAAAGGGAAAGAAAAGAAAAAAGAGGGAGAAAGAAGAAAAGAAAAAAGGAAAGAGGAGAAGAAAGAACAAAGGGGAAAAAGAGAAGACAGAAAAAGGGAAGAGAAAAAGAGGAAAAAAGAGAGACAGAGAGAAGAGAGACGGATAGAGAGAGATAAATTAAATAAAAATAGTAAAACTAATAATAAAATACAGTAATTAATATATAAAAAGATAAAACAGAAAATTTATAATATCAAAAAAATAAACAGACAATATATACTTATATTAAATTTAGTATAATCTAATAATATGTTAATTATATCAGATATATTTAAATAAACAGAAAAATAAAAGTAAATAATTAATAATAAATAATGAATTATACAAAAATAATTGATACAGAATTAAAACTTTAGAAATATTTAATATTTACATATAATAATAATATAATTAATTATCAAACTTTAAACTTAAATAACTTCTAAAATAATTATCCAAATATTACAATTAAATATATTAAATTAATTAATAAAATTAGGGGAATAATATAAAACAATCAAATTTTCATTTGGACAGATATTTTATATAGTGACATTTTAGGGTATTAATCAATTAGGAAAAATATTTCAAAAAGATCAAATAAACATAACCTTGAACACACTACCCCAAACATATCAAATATGGGTCTTAAAATATTCAAAAAATCATAAGAAATATTTTAGAAATATTAATTTTTGTTGTTTGGATTAAAATTAAACTAATCACTTTTAGGACCTAACCCTAATTAAGCCTTAAACCTTAGAAATTAAAATAGCCATAAGTTAGCCAATTTAACTCTAAATTAAGTAATCCAAATATCTATTTAGATCGAAAAATCCTAAATTTCAGTAAATTGCAAAAATATTTAGGATCCAACAGTTAGATCTCCTAATTAACCATAATTACTCTAAAAACTTGATTAGTGAATATTAGCAAATAATAATCCAAATTAAGTGATTTCAGTTTTAAATAACTCATAAAGTACATTAGAACCTAAATATATATTTAGTTTAATAATTTTGTGACCAAATTCACTAAACACTCACTAATCACATTTAACCCCTAAATATTAATCCTAAAAATTAGATTAGCTTTAACTTAGCCAATTTATAACAGAATTGAATAATTTCAAATTCTATAAAAACCTTAAAACATAATCTACAATAAATTAACAGAAATTTTATATTTTATTAAGGGTAAAAATTACTAAAATGCCCTTATAAAGGTCAAATTCTCAATTTGACCTTATAAGGCATAAATAAGTATATAACTTAATAAAAATAATTCAAATAAATCAAATAGTCATTTTATAAACATAATACTACAAATCATGATAAAAACATTAAATTAAATAAATTTCATTATTTTGGCAGATCAAAAGAATTGAATTGATTGATATTTTGTCAAAACAGTCAGGTACGCAAATTTACTTATAAGTCTTATTTCAGTATTCTTGTTTGAGCCATTTTCCATTTGAGTATATTTGCAATTGCTTACCGCATTTTAATCTGCAAAAGATTTATATCAAATAGTATGTAACAAAAAAGAATAAAACACAGTTTATATATATTTTGTCATGTTTGTCTTTGGAGGGTGGAATGCAAAACTAGAATCTGTACAGATTGGGCTAGCTAGCAAGCCCCTGAGAGTTATATGGAGGGATTTAGCCTCTTGTAGGAAGTAGGCAAATTCAGAGGAAAGACACACCATCAGTTCTATTTTAAGTAAGCTACCGACAGGTGGCGAGATAAGCTTCCTACAGGGTATGCCTATGGGTTTACCCATTTGGGGCTCAGGAGTCTGCGACTCGACTTATTGTTACAATGTTTTGATAAATTTACAAAATTTCATACTTTTCATATATGTTGATTTTCACAGCTAATTTGTAGGGCATAAATATAAATTTGGAAATTGCTTTACTTTATATGCAGCCTTTTAGTCATTTTCATACTTAATTCATACCTATTATAGGATGCTAGATTTATTCTTATAAGAACAATTTGCGTACTCCTACCTGAGTGGTAAACTGAATTTTTCAGGTTTTGATAATTAAAAAGACTTAGAAGATCTGTCAAATCTAAAAAAGAAGAATAAAAGAAGCAGAAGAATGTAGATATTTTTTATTTTATTTTGTAAAAGTTCAAACTGTTATAACTTTCATATATATTTTGGCTCTATGTTATAAAAGACTGTGGATTATATTATTTTATTTTATTATATCATTTTTGAATTATAAAATGTATATATTTTCAATTGAGATGAATTGTTCTTTAAAAGACTCTCGAACTTCGATCCCCCCCGGTCGCCACACATGCTAATTGTGTATATGTGCTCTTAACATGTATTAGTATAATCATGATGTATAATGATCTAAGTTGTTAAAGAGCCTAAGATATTGAAATTCACATGATTAGAATTTTGTGTCTTGTGTCATTTAGATTATGAAATGCATTAAGAAAAAAGCTTATTAGGTAGATAACAATATGAACGTGATTTTTGTTTGTGGATTTGATCACTTTTATCTTTATTTTCATAAAGTGTTGGCATAGCATAAACTGCTTAGAATAATGCATCAAAATCATTTGAGAACAGCGGGATGCAGTATGCATCTAGTTTGAGTAGGAACAACAGGATTCAGTAAGCATTAGGATACTTAGGATCTCATTTTGGATGCAATGTAGCATCAAAAGTTGCACATATTTGTGGCATAATTCATGAAATTTTCAGATGCATATAAGTGGCATATAATATAATTTAGTTTTTTAGATTTTATTTAGTTTACAACTTTATTTCAGTTGATTTACTTTCAATGCACTTTATTTATTTCAATAATATTTATGTTTTATGTTTAGTGTTTGATTTCTAGTTATTAAGTATTTTTTTAGTTTTCTTACTATTTGTTTTCTATTTTATTATTAAGTTAAGTAATTATTTTAAGATTAAAAAAAATATTATTTATAGGCTAAAAATGTACTTAGACTTATTATCTAATATAAGATTTTCTTTTTTGGTTGTGTGGCTCCATGTACTTTCCTGCGGTTAAGCTAATACTGATATTAGCATAACTGTGGGGGGAGTACGGTGCTCCAACTGTAGTGGCAAATCCCCAACTTAAGTAGAGTCTGGTATGACCCAACTCACATTAAGCCAAGGACTTGTCACTTTGTAGAAGAAACTGAGGAATATACATCAATACAAATCAAAGTGACAGAAGCAAGAAACAGAATAATATAACATTCATAGGCCATAACATAGTATAAGAGAGTAAAAGAAACAGTAACTCAGATCAAATGCAAAAAGTAAATATATCTAGAATTTAATTATTACAAACTGAATTTAATAGAAATAAAGATCTCTCAATCTTATTGCAAGAAGAGAAAATCTATCTAAGCAACAGTAGGAAGATCCTCCTCCTGCAAGCACTGCTGACGAACAACTCTGAATCTGACTTTTGTCAGTATCACAAATGCCAGGCCCCAGCCAACAAAAGAAAAAAGTTACAGTTAGACAATTATCTAAGTATATTTTAGGCTATTTAAGTGAACTGAGTATTGAAAATATCACATTTAAAAATTTTAAATGTGCAAGCATTAAAAGGTGTGACAAGCTACAAGAACGAGGTAGCTATAAACAAATCATTCATAGCTAATCAACACGTATGTAAAATTACATACAAAATAGCAACTAATCATGGTGAGGCTAAAAGTAAAAGTAACTGCAACTACTGAAATAAATCTGATCCTAACATGCTTATGATCACATGGAGACATGCTGAGAATAATAAGAACATAAATACTGAAAATAGACATACAATTCTAGCATCATAAACATGCAAATATCTTAATAGTAATCAATGAGAGCATATATACAAGCATGCAGATTGACATGAAAAGAGCCACTGAGACATGTGGCAAAAGTAAACTAAGTACATATATAAGCAAAAGTAAAGCCACTGAGACATGTGGCAAAGCAAATCAAGCACTTAAAAAAAGGCCACTGAAGCATGTGGCAAAGCAAAACAAACACTGACAACTGAACTAAAGTAGAAGTAAGCCTAAGACATAGTGCTGCCATAACAGAATAGGCCATACAGAGCCTCTGAACTAAAAGTTCAACATGTATCCATCCTAGGTCGCAGAGCTAGGTCCGAGTTGAACTTATAGAATAAGACATGTATCCATCTTAGACATCCATCGAGCTAGGTCCAAGTCTATTCTATAACAAAATTAGAAATGAAGAGGCAGACTATGTTAGGATATACTCTACTAACTAAAAGTACTGAAAGAACTGAATGAATGCAATGCTTTTTAAATACTAACTTAAGATGTATCTTCTATATCCTAAGTTTACCTATCATGCTCAAGGAACAAGGCTCAATATTCAAGGTGTGCAGAACAATCAAGTCAAGTAAGCAAGAGGCTTATCTAGACTTATGTGATATCTGTTGTTGTCTACTTTATCCAAATCTAACTATTCTTAGAAGATACAAGTTTAGGATCTCCAATATCCAGCTATCGAGTAAGATCTCAGATTTACGACCCTAATGTTAATATTAGAACTTAATAAGTTCTAATTCATAATCATATGATAACTATAAAAAGTTAAAATAAATGAATTAATGACCTAAATATTATTATTTTCCTCTCTTAACCAAAATATTGATTAAGTGGACTAAGATTTAAGGATTATGGATCCAAACTTCACTTTGGAGTTCAAATCCTAAATCCAAGGTAGTATCCTTAGTAAGGATCTATGGTTCACACTTTAAAACCCAAATTAAAGATAAGAGATCTTATAAGCTGAAGAATTCAGAAACTATGATCATAATGAAAGGTTACTATACTAGTTCTAAGATAAAATAATCAATAAGAACTAAGAATCTAAGATGATATATTCAATCTTTTGGATAATTACATTATCCTATAGATTGAATCATTCCTATACCCACATGGAAGGCTTCAAAGGATTAAATAATAAATCACTTAAGGAATTCCAAATGGAGGTAGTTCAATTCAATTAGAAGATCTAAAGTCTAAGATCTAAGATCTAATATCTAAGATCTAGGATCTAATATTTAATCACTTTAGACTTAAGCTAGGTTTGGACTTGGAATTTTACCAAGGTATTTCTTTTAGAATCCAAGCCTATGGATCAACTTAATTAAGTCATTAACTAAGGATCTAACATTTTAAGATAGTTAGACTTAATTCTTAAGATAAGGTGATTTTGAGTACTCTTAAAATCTTAAGATCTTAATAAGAACTAACTTAAGATTTCTATACTTAACAACCATATTATTACATGAGTTTTCAAAAAGATGCTAATAATCTAATTAGAAGTATTTTACTAAAATTTTGAGACTTAAGGGGTGCTTAAACATATTTTTGTCAAAATGACCAAAATACCCCTCTTAAGGCTAAAAAATTGGGATTTTAGGATTTAATTATCCAAATTAATTCAAATCTATTTTAATGAGTTCCAATATGGTTTATGAAGTAGGAAATACACTTATCTTAAGTTTTGGCAACCTAATTAGTTTAATTAACACTAATCACATATTTAAGCTAATTAAGGTGATTAAGGAAACTAGGCATGCTAGGGTGAGCCATTTACATTTATAGGTTCTAACACACTTAAGAGGGCATTAAGAACTTAGTTCACTAAAATTAGAAGATTAATCATGGTTTAATTCACAAATCCCTAATTAGAGTAATTAAGGGGTGATTAGGAAATTAAGGGTCCTAAATTTCTTTTGAGGGTCCACACATGTTCTCTGTGGTCTTAGGAGTAATCAAAGACCTAAATCAACATATTTGGATATTAATTGAATTTAATATGATTTAAATAAGAACAGAAAAGGATAAGGAAATTATTTGAAATCTAACTATTGAATCTTTGATTTTATTTTATATTCAGGTTCCTTACATTTTTTTAGTTAAAATGGTATATTGGATAATACCATTTGGATAAATATAACTAAAGTTATTTAAATAATTTAATCTGTATTTTAATTTAAATAGAAATCATAGGGATGCATTTATTAAATTATTTAACAGAGTAAATTTAAATCTAAAATTAATATAATATCTGCGGCCCAAAATTGAAAAGGCGCGGGTCGGGGGGCGCCCGACCCGAAGCGCCAATCGTCTCCTTCCTCGCGATTATGCCCAATACCCATTCGATTAAGGTTTGGTTCAGGCAAGCAATTCTCTGAGCACACTCCACGCCAGGCTCCGACTCAACGGCTACACATCAAGAGACTCAGACGCGTCGATTGAGTTAAGAACCCCCATCAGGGTCACTATAGGGCGATGGGGTGCTACTCGACCAAAATGTACTAAGGGGAGGAACTTAGGATTCCATGTGAGCGAGTAATTCTCCTCACATGAACCACCAACTGATGGGACTTCGATCCCTACACCATCAGTGAGGTGAGGTGAGTCGAACCCTCAAGGTTTCATAGCTTGGGGTGCAGCCAAATGTTGGGTCCTTACTCGTACTCAGCCTCGGCTCAGCTGCTAGCTTGATCGATCGATCTGAGCTAGCTCAAACCCTGGCAACAATCACTACGGGTTTCCTAAGTGGCTAAGGCAATCTATGCGACATCCAGAGGCTCATCTAGAAGGGATAATGGAGGCAGAACTTAAGAATTTCAGTGGGAGAAGGCTGTACCTGAAGACGGGGTTGAAGGCTCGGCCGAGAGGAATTGAAGTGGTTTCGAGCTCACCAGACCCACAATGCAGGTTCACAGGGGTCTGAACACCAGATGGGCCCTCTATCAGCAGTTATAAGCTCCAGAAACACCGGGAATTACCAAGAGAGACGGGAGCTCCGGGGGACTTAATTGGGGACTTAGGGGATCGTAGCGAGCAAAGGAGCTCACGGTGATTCTCGAGAGGTATTTATAGGCTGAAGGAGGCTCTAGGAGTGGATGTCGTGGCTCGGGCTTGGAGAATGGCTCGGCTCGCAGCAATGGGGTGGCTCGAAATGGTCAGTGGCAATTCAGGGAAGCTACTTACTGGCAGGGGGTCGTGCTGAGGGTAGAAGGGGAAGAATGGGCCATTTCCTGTACTGACACGGGGATGGGAGGATCTTGGCTGTCGAGGGGGGGGACCAGATGCGGATGGGCGAGAGGTAGATGAAGATCCACAGTGCTCTGGTCTTTGTCCGCCGTCTGATGGATCGACTGTTGAGCATGGATGGTCCATATTGATTACTTAAACGGGATGGTTGATAGCCATTAGATGCGTGCGATGGATCCGACACTTAGGATCTAATCTTAACACGGAGGAGATCTTGCCATTAGATGGAGTGCACCAAGATGCGTGCTAATCCGTTGATGGCTTTAATCATATGCGCCGCTGTCGAACCCCGCAGCGGATCTACCGCAGTCCCGACAGCAAATCCCTCCTTTTTAATTTTAATTAATAACTAAATTTATTAAATAAAATCAATATAATAATATATAATTACTCTAATTAAATTCTAATCTAATTTAGGCTTAAATGAGCTCCAAAAATTCTCAAAAAATTTATCCTTAGCTAATTAAAGCATGGGAATTCAGAAATAAAATTGGATTTTAATTTGGAGATCAATTTAATTTAGGTATTTTCTAGGGTTCAAAAATAGGTAAAAATATCAAAATTCTTAATTTTGCTCCAATTGATCTCAAACTTCTAGGGTTGGGCTTAAATGACCCATTGAGTCTAATGGAATCAAAAATTAAAGTTTGGTTTGGCTTAATTAAATATGGATATAGTTAGGGTAACAACTAGGGTTGTTACAGGTTGGGGCCCTGGCATTATGAAATTGATAATGTCAGCTTTTGAGCCGTTTTAGGCACCATCCCTGAAGGAGATTCAAGAGCTGCAAGAGGAGCCAATGGAGCAGTATCTATAGTAGTATTGATTTAGTTTACATTTTTGCTGTGAGATGAGAGATTTTATTTTTTGCTATTTTCTTTAAATTATAATTTGTAATAATTAAATTTGGATATATTTTCTTTCTTTTTTGAAATGAATGTTTACTGTGATGAATGTTATGGATGGATATTTAAGCTTATGTACTCAATTTTATTTGACTTATACTTAGTATTGTGATATGATCAGTGCACTTATGCAAAGATTATTCATAAACTATGGCCATTTCCTTTTATTTAACTCAAGGCCAATGTGTATAATTAATGCTAACTAATACTTAAGATAAGGGTACTTCAATTTATATTAAAAAGTTAGTCCAAGTAGCTGTTGTCAGTATAGGAAAGGCGTAACTCAAGGGGACTCTTATTAATTTATTCTTAGTGATGGGTTGATAATAAGTCATGATGGGCTTATTCTTTCAAGTAATGACCCATTTTGTCACTAATAATATTCTATTGCACATAGCGGTGGGTGGGGCATTACTGTTGGTATCAGAGAAATTTATAAGGTGCCAGATAAGTTGCATGGTTCAATCTACCTAATGAATTGTCTTAGGAGCAATTATGATCACAATTACTATGTGTGAGAATACATCATCGATAATTCTTTAAGCTATATCACAAAAATGAAAACTAAGGCATCTTAATAATGACACCTTAGGATCTGAACGAACTTAAAGTTAAGAGATATTTTAAAAGTTAAAAGTAAAACTCTAAAAGCCTAATTTTGATAATGTTCATAGGATGGTAAACTATCCTCGTGGGTTCAATTACTACCTTAGATTGTTTGACGATTACTGGACGGATGATTTTCAAGATGACAAGATTTATGATATAAACATTAGTGGAGTGTCCCCATATGGCGTAGAAGCACTTGACGAAATCTTATTTTACCCCACCTTCAGAGGAACTAGTCTCCCAGTTCTTGCCCGAGAGTGGTTAGATCATGCAACCACCATTTTTCAAGAGATGACATGTCATGATGAGTATTGCCTCCATATTTTAGGAATCTCACTCTGTGAGAAGGCTGAAGAATGGTGGATTAAGATATATCAAAGGCTAGAGAGGAAGTGTAAGAGAGGACCATGCATAGTTACCTATATTGATTTTGTACTGCTTTTATAGCAAAATTTTGTAGTTGAAATCTGTGTTATTTTTTTCATAGCTTTGATCATCAATTATTTTACTTTTATCTTATAGTTCATCTATCTTTGAACTTTTTCATCTAAAAGTACTTAATGGGAAGTAACCTTTTGATTTTCCTTCTAAATTTTGTACTCTTAATTTTCAGTCATGAATCCTGGTTCTCCCTTGATGATGACTCTCATTATGACTACTATTTCTTTTTCATTAAATGGTTATGGTTATGAGAACATAAACTCTCTTATGAGTTTGGTGAGAGGTTTGATTGAGAGTCGAGCTCATCAAGCTCAAGAAACTCATAGTATCCTTGTAGCTTAGCAACATTTAGTGATCAATGTTATAGCTCCATCAGCCTCACACTTTTCTACAGATTGTATTCTTCACAAATTTCTCTGCCTTAAGACACCCACTTTAATAGTGCTCTGAACCCCATGGACACCATAAGCTGGCTAAAGTTAGTAGATAAGAAGTTGATAGCCATCAAGTGCCCAAACTCTAAAGCCATTCATTTGACTCTCATCTACTCCAAGTTGAAGTAGAATATTAGTAGGAGAATGAGCGTACCACCAAGTTTGTTGTGTATAAAATGGAAGAATTTCTATGGGAATCCTTCCTTGAAGCATTTAAGGAATCATTCATCTCTTAATCAGCTCAAACAATATTGGATGATGAGCTACTTCAATTGTCTCAAGGTAAAAGATCCATTTTGAATATGAATTAGAATTTTGCTGATAATTCAGGTTTACTCCAGACTTAGTGAGATCTTGTAGCGCCCTACCCCGTCGCTGTGCGCAAAAGACAAGTATAATCATAATCAACGGCGGAGCAGTGCGCTACTCGGGATGGACAAACTTACAAAACCCATCTTCCCGAATAGGCTAAAAGACTGAGCCACACTGAAGGCTGCTGACTCGAACCTGAGAGTAGGATCAAGGGTCAATACTTAAGATAAGAGTAGATTACTTATCTTAAGTATTAGACTAGCACGTACATTGGGTTTAGAAAGGTAAATATGAATCCAATATACGTTATCAATATATCAGCATTTCCAGTATACTGATCACATCACAATACTAAGTATAGTAGTATAACAGAGTGCGGAAGCTAAAACAAAACATCCATAATACATTCATCACAGAGCAGTAGTAAACATTCTTCTCAGAAAAGAAAAGTAAAATATATTCAAAGTTATTATAAACTAATTTAAAAGATGAAATGTAAAGTCTATCTAAAATATTAAAATAAGTAGTAAGCAAAAGGTGGAAGACTGATCCACTAAGGCTCCACATACTCCTTCGGGATCTCCTGTAGGTCCTCCTGCCCTGTCTCCACAAGCTGCTTGGGATCTAGCAAATTGCCGGATCCTAAAAGTACCCCATGTCAGACAAGAAGTCTAACACATCACAACTAACTAAGCAGTGCTAAAGCAAATGCAATAGATAGTAAAGTAAATAGAATTGTAAAAAGTAATAGTAAAGACACTATGTAACTGAAACTATAAAGACAAAACAAAGTAAAACTGCATCAAAATTGGATAATGAAAGTAAACAAAAATGTAAAATGCTCGGAAATCAATGTGAAATGTCTAATGTTGTACTATATGTCACTGGAATGATGTACCCAAAATATGCCACAATAAGGTATACAACGGTATGTTACAAAACTATCATTAAAAGGCTATGAGTCGTATGGTCTAATGTATATATACATACACTCAGTTGGGAAGACAGTATGGTGATGTCGATGCATCCTGAGATTCCCTAGTCTATGTGTGCAACATTCTGTAACCTATAATTTATCACTGATACTCATGCATCACTACTGGAATGATTCCTCAAGCTCATGCTCCTATTGGTGATTTGTATTTCAATCAAACTAAGGAATGAGTACATGTTTAATGCACTCTTAGTATTGAGGGATTTACTCTAACAGGACTGTATTCATCTAATCCCTCGGGATAGCACCTGCTCATAAGTCTATATTGGAGTGAATAAACTAATGCTGAATACTACTGAAGAAAATCAGTACTATGGGTATGCCATACTACACCAACCAATAATTTGGTTTCACCCAACTCTATTTAATTAAGCAAGGATTTATCAAGATTATAATTCATATGCTAAATAGGTAAGTCCTATACAAGGTTCCAAGAAAATGTGATCAAGTATCACTCAATATAGATTCTACCACAAGGAAATATGTCCTTCTAAATTCTTAAGTGATTCCTACCACGAGGGGTTAAGATCAACTTCTAAAGTTAAGGGATTATCTAAGCTTCTATCTCAATGAGTTATGCAAAGTCCTCCTACCTCAATGTATATTCAAATTTAGGTCTTTTAAAATATTTTAGAAATGATCTTGTTTTGAGATACTTAAGATCTCACACTCTAATGCTAACACTTTAGGTTTTAATTATCATTTAGATTTAGAATGATCAGATCAGATGACTAAGTCATCTGATCATAGCTTTTTCTAAAATTATGGGATTTAAATCAAGGATGTTAATAGAGTTAGATCACTTATTCAATCAATATAGTTTTATTAATCTTATTATACTAATAATCTTATTTAGGAGAAAATCAAGAATTTAAGGTTCAGATTCAGACTAAGCAATCTCATGGCTTATTATTAAATTTAATATATTTAATCCAAATGTTTAAGATTAATATCAAATCAAATGCATTATTGGAATAATGTCAACTACATTATCTTATAATCAAGCCACTTTAGTTAAGGTTTAAGGGTTTGGATCTTAATTAAGTAGAAGAGGGTTTGACCTCTACTCATATCTAGTTGAGATCAAGGATTCATTTATAGATTAAATGTCAAATCATTGAATTAGGTATGTATTATTGGTGGCAATCTTAGACCTAGATCAAGTCTTAATATCTTGATCAAAGTCTTAAGACTTCTTAAGTTAATTAAGGTGATTAAGTTCTCCAATTTTAGATTTATTCAATTTATACATCATAATTTAGTATACAATGTTTCCATATATTTACCTTACTTTTATGAAGCATATTAACAAAAAAAATTATGAAAACAAAAAGTAATTAGTACTAATCAAACCTTAAATCAATTCAAAAGGATTAGCACATAATTACAAATCTAGCCATCAGAATTTCTTACAAATTGGCACATAAGTTCTATTTAATCATACAATAATCAAAGACTAAGTTTGCTAAGATCCAATATATATAAATCCTAATTTTCACTAATCATGGTTTAACAAGATTAATGCATAAGTTAAAGTATAGAGATCAGAAAAATAATTTAATTAGCACATTCATTCTACCATTTATAAGGAGACTAATGGCACCCTAAACATGCAATTCAGTTAAGTATAATTGCTAATTCACCATAATTAAGATCTACAATAATTAGGAAACATTAGAATATCTAACAATTAGATGTTCAATATTATTTTATATTCAAATCTCTGATGATTTTCTAATCAATTTCATATATGATATTATAGGGTTTGGACCAGTGGATTAAAAGTTATTCAATTAATACATTCTGTTTTTTTATTTAATTAAATCCCTATGATTGGAATAATTGGATTATTTTCCTTAAGGAAAATAATTCCAATTATTCGAATATTAATTAAAATGGGTTTGGCCCGTTCACCAAAACACGCGGATCGGCTTGGCCCGGGGACCCGTTACTGTCGAACCTCGCGGGTCATGGGTCAGCCCGACCCGCATAGTCCGTCTTCTTCCCCTCGCCAGCCCCGACACCTCACTGATTAGGGTAACCCTAATCAGCCAAATCCGCAACCGAGGCACCACGCCAAGGCCTCGAGTTGATCGAGAATCAATCCCCTAGCCAAGGTGCTCCGATTGAGATCAAGAGCCCTCTGTGAGAGGGTCTGGATCAGCCAGACCTTACTCACCCGAGAACTCCCGCAATGGGACTACCGTGGGAAGACAATTCTCCCCACAGAGACTATGCCAGACTCAGAGCTCGATCCCTGCACCATCAGGGAGGTGAGGCGGATCGAAGCCCCCTGGCCTAAGGGCCTGAAGTGAGCTGGAACGCCGGGGTCTTACTCGACCTGAGGTGTCCTTAAGGGACTTAGCCTGATCGATCAATTCGATTGATCAGGGCTAACTCAAGGCGTAATTTCGATAGCCTTGAGTTCGAATCGACAATACACATCTAACCGAATGAAAACGAGGGGAGTCTGAGCCTAATTGGCTCAGACTGAGCAAGAGGGAGTACCTGGTTCGTCGGGATGTCTCGGGACAATTGACTGAGGGAATGGCTAGCCTTAGCTGAGCTTCTAAATGCTGTAAAGGATCCTGAACACCAGGAGAGCCTACTAACAGCGGTTCGGGAGCTCCCGGGTCGCCTACGTAAGCTCGGGTGTTTGACAATGGCGTAAGTTACAGAGAGCTCAATTGATCAGCAAGGGTTAATTGGAGCAATACGAGGGCTATTTATAGCCTTGGTTAGGGATTGGGAAGCTTCTGAAGGGTTGGCTTGGGCTGGGAAAGACCCGAGAGGTCGGGCCATGGTCGAGCTCTCGAATTTCCTATTCGAGCTCGGCCGGATCACGAGGCCCAATTGGGGCACCTCTACATTACGGGAGGATTCCCAATGGCTTGCTGAGCTGGATGCGGGAGTGGGGGACAAGTTCGGCAGCTGGCAGTACGGGGATGTTCTTTGTCGGGTGTGCTAGCGAGAGGAAGACAAAGGTCCATAGTGGTCGGACCTTCGGATGCCGTCTGATATATCGATCAGATAGGCGCTATGGCTGGGATTGCTTGGATCCTAATAACCGATTGCGGGAGTGATCCTGGCCGTAGGATCCATGGGTTCATCTAACGATGGATTCACTATACCGCAGAATTAAATCCTGACTGTGGGATCTAAGGGTCCGACGGTGAGATCAGCGGGACTTCACTGTCGCATGACCTGGACTCCACATCGGATCGCCCGCAGTCTGCACAGCGGATCTCGACTGTTAAATTAGTTAAATAGTATATTTGCAATTTAGAAAAGTTAGGAACCCTTTTATGCAATTAGACCATTTTAATTAAATGTGAATTATGGCTTAAATGATTTCCAAAGTACACTAAACTTTTACCCCTAACTAATTTGGGGGTTAGGAATTCAAATATGCAATTTTAATTCTGAGATTAAAATATTTTAGGTATAATCTAAGCATCTAAACTGATCAAAATATCATTTAGAGTTAGAGAAGTACAGTGGACTTCAAATTTTCAAGATAAACTCAATTTAGTGTTTTTTAAGTAATAGTATTAAATTTAGAGAGTAATTAAGCTATATTTTAATAGGGTAAAAAGGTTATTATAGACTCCCCCACTTAAGAATGATGTCGTACCTTTACCATTGGAATTGAGCGATTCCTCTGCTGCTTTTGATCATGAGCTAAGATCTTAATTGGCTCTTCCACTTAAGAAAGATCCGGCTGGAGAGATAACGCTGGAAGTTGAATCAAGTGAGATGGATTGCGAAGACATCTCTGCAGAGAGGAGATGTGGAACATGTTATGGATTGCAGAAAAATCTTCAGGAAGCATAAATCGATAAGCTGCAAAACTAATCTTTTCTAATATTTCAAAAGGCCCGATGTAGCGGGGACTTAACTTCCCAGTTACACTAAAATGATATATGCCATTCATCGGACTGACTTTAAGATACGCAAAATTTCAACATCGAATTCCAGAGTGCGATGATGAGCATCATGATACTTACTCTGGCGATCTTGAGCTGCTTTGATTCTTTGCTGGATCAGTTGAATTTTACGATTTGTTTCTTCAACTAAATTAGAACTATATATCTGAACACTGCCTGTTTCAGACTATGCTAATGGAGTACTGCATTACCTGTCATATAGAGCTTCATATTGAGCCATGCCAATACTCACCTAAAAATTATTGTTGTATGCAAACTCTACGAGAGGAATATGATCTTCCTAGAAGCCTCCAAAATCCAGAATATAGAGATGAAGAAGATCTTCCAAGACTTGATTGACTCTTTTCGTTTGTCCATCTATTTGAGGATGAAAAGCGGTGCTTATGGCTAGAGTAGTTCTCAAGTCTTGATGCACTGCTTGCCAGAATTTAAAAGTCAAATGGCTATCTCGATCAAATACGATAGATTTGGGGATTTCATGGAGTCTGATAATTTCCTTGATATATAACTTTGCTAATTTCTCCACAGAATCGGTTTGAGAAGTGGAGTTTGCAATCAAGCTTATTCCTGAAACCCAACCTATTTTAAAGGTTTCATATTGCATGGTGCCCAAGGTGCTGTAAGAGCTGAACAAGCAGCTTCAAGAATTGCTCAAGAAAGGTCTAATTAGATCAAGTATGCCTCCTTGTGGAGCACCTATCCTTTTTGTCAAGAAGAAATATAGCCCTATGCGTATGTGTATAGATTATCGAGAACTCAACAAGGTGACAATTAAGAATAAACACCCGTTACCTTGTATTGATGGTCTATTCGATCAGTTAGCTGGATCCAAGGTATACTCCAAGATTGATTTGTGATCAGGATGCCATCAGATGTGAGTCAAATTAGGTGTGGGGCCCCCGTACTGATAATAAGGAAGTACGGTGCTCTAACTGTAGAAAATCTCCAACTTAAGTAAAGTTAGGTAAACCCAACCTGCCTTAAGCCAAGGACTTGTCACCAAGTGCTATAACATTCATCAATACAAATATCAAAGTGGCGAAAGCAATACAAAGTAGAGTAACATCCACAAGCATACATAGTAGGGAAAAGAAAAATGTAATATAGTAGCTCATCACAATGCAGAAGGTAAAGTACATATAGAAAGTTAATTATTACAAGCTAAAATGAATAACTAAAAAAAGATGAAAGACTCTCGTCCTCACTGAAATAAACAATGCAAAACTATCTAAACAGCAGCTGGAAGGTGCTCCTCCTGAACTAGCTCCTCATCTACGACACTGCCCACGAACACGTCTGAATCTAACATTTGTCGGTATCATAAATGCCAGGGCCCTAGCCAACAAAACAAAAAGGTTACAGTTAGACAATTGTCTTAGTATATTTTAGGCTATTTTTAATGAACTTAATATTTAAAGATATCACATTGTAATTTAACTACACATGCAAGCAATAAAGGGTGCAGCAAGCTAAGAAAGGAATATGTAACTATAAACTATCCATTTATAGCTAGCATACAATGCAAAATAAACAAGGTGAGGCTAAAAAGCTAAAAGAAACGTAACTACTGAAACAAATATGATCCTGACATGATTATGATCATATTAAAATATGCTGAGTATAAAAGAACACAAGTATTGAACTTGATAAAATTTTAGCATCCTAAACATGTCATTTATACATATATTTAAGCTATAAAAGTATACATACAACATGCAGATTAATATGAAAAAGAAAGGTCACTAAGACATGTGGCAAAAGCAAAGCAATATATGAAATGTAAGGCCACTGAGGCATGTGGCAAAGTGAGCAGAAATTGAAAATAAGGCCACTGAAGCATGTGGCAAAGCAAATCAAAAAGCAATACAATTCAGTTAAAGTAGCAATAAGCCTAAGGCATAGTACTGCCATCTTAGCCTATAGGCCATACAGGGTCTCCAATATCCATCAATAAATCCCCAACCCAGCCATCCAGATATGCTAGGTCTGAGTCCAGTCTATAAAATACTACTACTGAAGAGGCAGACTAAGCTAGGACATATTCTACCAACTGTAGATAAAACAAAACTGAATGATATGCAATTTCAATACTAGCTTAGGATGTATCATCTATATCCTAAGTTTTTCCTATTATGCTCAAGGAATAAAGCTCAAATACAAGGTATGCAAAGCAATCTAGTCAAATTAAGCAAGAGACTCAATCTAGACTTATGTGATATCTGTTGTTGTTTAATTACCAAATCTAACTACTCTGAAAGGGTACAAGCTTAGGATCTCCAATATCCAGCTATCGAGTAGAATTTCAGATTTACGTCCTTAAAGTTAAATATTAGAAGTTAACAAGCTATAATCCAAAATCATGTGATGACTACGTAATTTAAGAAAGGAAATCAATGACCTAATTTTATGAATATTTTACTCTCTTACCCAGATCTTGATTAAATAAATCAAGATTTAAGAATTTAGAACTTAAACCCTATGTTGAGTTCAAGTCCCAAATCCTAGATGATATTCTAAATAGGATCTAGGTTTCTCACTTATTACCCAATTTGAAGGTAAAGAATCCTATAAGTTGAAAGATTCAGGAACTAAGATCTTAGCGAAAGGCTATTATACTGATTATAAGATAAAATAATCAATTAAGAACTTGAGAATCTAAGATCTATATTCAATCTTTTAGATGATTTTATTATCTTATTGATTGAATCATCCTATACCCACATGGAAGGTTTCAAAAGATTAAATAATCAATCTTTAAAGAATTTCAATTGGAGGTGGTTTGATTCAAATTGAAGATTTAAGTCTAAGGTCTAAGATCTAAAGATCTGAAGTTTGATCACTTTAGGCTTCTAATTAGAGTTTTGACTTAAGAGTTTCCATTTGTGATTCTCTTTAGAATCAAGCTCATAATTAACTATAAGGAGCTTATTAAGGATAAAATTGACAATTCCAAGTGTTAGATTAACACTAAACCCATATGGACCTTCTTAGACTACTTAAGATCTATGGATCTGAGTTTTGATCACTTTAGATCTTAATTCTCATATATTAATGTCACATTAGCAATATTATTAATACTCTAAGATTTCAAAGAACATTTCCAAGCTACTTTAGGATAGTTTATTGAAATTCTCAATCTTTAGAGAACATTAAATCACTTTTTAGTCAAAATGACCAAAATGCCTCTCCTAAGGCTAAAATTGGGATTTTAGGGTTTAATTACCCGAATTTGTTCTAATCTATTTTAATATGATTCATATTACTTAGTGAAGTGGGAAACACCTTTAATTTAGGTTTTGATGACCTAAATGGTCTTAATTAGTACTAATCACTTAATTTAGCCACTTAGGGTGATTAGTGAAATTAGGGTACTTTAGGGTAATCCATCTTTACACTTAGGTTATACTAGGTCTAATATGATATTAGGAACCATCCCCACCAAATCAAAGGCTTAATTAGGGTTTAATTCACTAATCCTTGATTAGGGTGATTAAGGAGTGATTAAAAAAATTAATTATCCAAAATTAATTTTAAGGGTCTGGAATTGTTCCTTAAGGTACAAGGAGCAATCAGAGCCCTTAAACTCATAAATTGGATATTTAGATGATTTTATATGATTTAATTAAGAACATAGAAGGTTTGGTAAATAATTTTTAATCCAACTATTGGATCTGAGATTTTATTTTATATTCAGATTCCTTGAATTTTTCTGATTCAAATGGTATATTGGATCATATCATTTGGATATATATAACCAAAGTTATTTTAATTATTTATTCTGCATTTTTATTTAAATCAAAACTATAGAGTCTTAATTATAAACTGATTTCCCTAAGGATTTTTAATTCTAAAAATCCGCTTATTCTCTGTCAGCCCAAACAAAAAGACGCGGGTCGGGGTCGGCCCGGCCCAGAGTCATCGTCTTCCTCCTTCTGCGCGCACCCGCAGCCTTAATCCTGAGACTAGCTTCCAGCGCCAAATTCTCTACGCTCCGGCCACGCCCTGCCCTGGTTTCAACGGCTACACGTTCCCTGACTCTAGACGCACCGACCGAGCCAAGAAGCCCTAGCTGGGACGTGCCGGATCGCCGAATGACTACTCGGCCGAGACCCCCACAGATGGCGCACCTGTGAGGGGTAAATTCTCCTCACAGAGTGCACGGGTCACCTCGCTCTTGATCCCTACACGTTTAGGGATCAATGAGGGAGCGATAGGTCGACTCGAGAGGTCCTGAGATGGTCTGGATCGTTGGAGTGCTACTCAGCGATTTTTGCCGTCTAGGCTCGCGACTGGATCGATCGATTCCAGTCGAATCGATCGATCTGGTCGAACCCAACCATCGATACTCAATTACAATCATCACCAAGGATCTTTTAATGCCAATTAAATGGCTAATCCCTATGGAGAGCGCCGTATTAGGCGAGCCAGAATTTCGTCTGGCAGTGCACACAGACGGCGAATTCACCGTCTGGTCCACTGCCAGACCCCTCCTGCAGGCTCGAACGTGCTCTGATGAGCGGGGGAGAGGATCCTACACAGCATCTAAGGCTTTGAGCAAGGGAGATCCGAGCTAGATTTAGCTCGTCAGCAAAGAGGGAAGGAAAAAATGGCGGTACCTGAAGATCAGGAAAATGACTAGTCTGGCGCCTTGAGCTTTTGACTGAAGCCTTGGGGGTTTAAACGCTAAACCGCACCCACTATCAGCGGACGAAGCTGGTTCAGTCGCCGGGAGAGTTTGGAAGCGCTGAGAGTAGAGGGAAGATGAGCCCCACAGTGAGCAAAGGAGCTCACCGTGAGATCAGAGGAGGTATTTATAGGCCTCGAGGTGCCTAGGTTCGGGTGGCAAAGCTGGGAGCCAGCAATCCAGGCTCAAGGAAAATGGTAGCCTCGGCCTTCCTCAATTGAGAGGTTCGACCCCCACTGAGCCCCTATACCGGGTTCGGCCATTCAGGGAAGAAATCCTAACGGCTAGAGGGATATGGTGAAGGCATGGCCGACCGGGTTGACGTGGCGCGTACGGCAGATCCTCGCGATTGGGGATGGGAGTGAACGGGGACGAAGATGAACAGCTGGGATCTCTCCTCAGCCGTCTGAGCCGCGGAACCGTTGGCGATGGACGGCTTGATGGGGATCCAAATTAACGAACGACGGGCACCTTCTCATCCGTCAGATCAAGCCTTAGATTCGACGGAGACGAAAGAGTCCCGAGCGAGAGTAATCAGCGCCGTCTGATCACACCCCTGCTAGCCCTAACAAGAAGCGACGTTGACTACTTGGACATGCCAAGATTTGTGCCAACGCATCCTGTGGTCGACAAGGATGAGCCGCTGTCGGGACCCACAGTGGATCTGCTGTGGTCCCGATAGCAAATCCAGCCAAAAATTATTTATTAAAAATGTAATTTAAATATAAATATTACTTATTTAAATAGTATTTAATTATTTAAAAATTTCCTAAATCCAAATTAGGACCAAATGAGCTCCAAAAATTCCCAAAAATTCCCCCTTAGCTAATTAGGGTATAAGGAATTAAAAAATGAAATCAGATTTTAATTTAGAGATCAAAATAATTTAGGTATTTTTTAGGGCTTAAAAATATCCAAAAATATCATATTTTCAATTTAGTTCCAATTGATTTCAAACTTCTAAGTTCAGGTTTAAATGACCTATTGAATCTAATGAAATCAACATCAAACCTTGGTTTAGCTTAATTAATCTAGTTTTAGCTAGGGTAACGATATAGGGTTGTTACATTAGGAGATGTTGAGAAGACTGCATTTAAAACACGCTATGAACATTATGAATTCTTAGTGATGTCCTTTGGCCTAACGAATGCATCATCCATCTTTATGGATCTAATGCAGTGTGTGAGGACCTGATGCTGGGTCAGCTGGAACTAATCCAGCATTGAATTTCCTGTGGAATAGTAATAGTAACAACAACAAGCGACAACAAGTCCTCTAGCTGCAGGATCATATTGAGTGATTTAAGAGACAAATATATAGATATCAAATATAACTCATTTATTCATTAATTAATGAGTCTTGGATATATAGATTAAAATAAAAGAAAAATATAAACTTTTAAAAATATAGAGTCAAAAAGAAAAGAGGAAGATCAGCAGAAAGCAGTATCAGCACTGCTTGGTTCTTAGCACCTTTCTTCAAGGATGAACTCCTGATCTGGGCACGTTTCAAAAGTGCGGGCATTTAAATACCAATTAGTTGTGGTACTAAGTACTGATAGATGTCATCTTTACAAATATTAAATAATAAGCAAAATAATCAATATTTGACAGGAAATAAAAGTTGTACAAACTTATTCCTGTAAACCTGTTTCAATTGCACTTGAAACTTAGCATAAAAATAATTGCAGTCACAAAAATAAATACATAATTTTAGCGCTTGATATCTTAGGCAAAATATGATTTTGTTGGGCAAGTATAAAATTGACAAAAAGGGGAGTTCATTTTTGTGTTACATATCTCAACTTCCATCTATACCAGCCCCCTCAAAGGCTTATCAGTATAGGCTCCTTATGACTCCCGATGTCAGACAGCCCCGTCCTAGCAGTTGCCTGATTAGACAAAAAGTATAAAGCAATATGGAACCCTTGCTTCTCACTTATCCAAATTTATTCATATATCATTTTATGTGATTTTAAAAAGCACTTTTATCAAATTTGTGCGATGCTGAGAAGAAAAGCATATTTAAATAAGAGTAATAAAAGACATCTGGTACCTTCTTCTTTTAAGTTCACAAGTTCAACAGTTCGGATGAGTGACAGTTCGCTCAATTTGCATTTAAGTTTTGAACATTTTTAAATTAGCTCTTAGCCAATATTTTTAGGAGTAATATTTATTTTCATTTTGATTATATTTTTCTTTCGCTTTCTTATTATGATTGAAGTCTTATTTTTAAAGTATTGCGATGACAATAATATTTATAATGTTTCTTAAGTCGATGCGGATAGAATCATATTGATATAGCATTATTATTATCATTATTTTAATAATAATAATAATAATATAAGTATGACAGAATATAATAGAAATAACTGTCAAAAAGAAAATGTTTGAACTGAAATTATAGTGATTTTATAACATATGTATAATTTTCATTATTAATTAATGAGAACCATATTAATGTGAATGACAATGTTATATCATTATTATTTTCATAATAATAACTATTTAAGTAGGTATAAATGAACAAAGAACTAGCAAATAAATTAATTATCATGTTTATTTTCTCTTTTTCTTTATCTTAAACTTCTCTTCATACCTTTAAGATTAGGATTTTTGGAAAATGCAGGGAGGCCAGAGCGGGGTGGCTGGACGGCTACTTGTTGGCTATTGACTGGCCAAGGGAGGGCTGTGGCAGTCTGAGGGGCCGCTGGGCTGGAAGGGAGCTACTCTTGTGGGCGGAGAGGCTGAGGGTGGCTGTCAGCAGGGGAAGGGAGGTTGGCTGGGCTGCCGTGAGGGTGGCTGGGTTGGCTGGCAGGGAGGGGAGAATGGGCTGGGATGAGGCTGGCTGGCAGGGAGGACAGTGACTGGTAGGTAGGGAAGTTATGGGAGAAGAAGGGGAGGCTTGAGGGAGGTCTTATAGAGAAGATAGGGGAGGGGATAGGGAGGGCTGATCGGCCATTTGGCCGACCGTTCTTGCGCCAAACAGTGCAAGAAAGGTTCCTGGCACGGAACCTTCCGCGCGTGTAGGCGGACCGATTCCATGAGGAATCGGGGAAGGGGGGGGGGGGACGAAAGAAGGAAAAATGGAATTTTTCCTTAAAAGAAAAATTCAAATAATACTTAATGTTAAATTATTCGCATTTTTCCATCGTTCGGCATCCAAATACAACGAAACTTGGCACCGATGTGTGTTACGACATGACGAGCACCCTTGCGTCAAAATTTTTTGATTCGGACAAATATTTTATTTTAAATTAATTTCTGAAGTTTAAAAACTTTAGAAATTAACCACGATAAATTCGACGCTCAGAATTTGATGAAACTTTTCGAGCAGCCTTTAAATATTATACTTAACACAACAACACTGAAATTGATGAATTCTGGCATGTGAGGGGGGGGGGGGGGGGGGGGGCGAAAGAAGGAAAAATGGAATTTTTCTTTAAAAGAAAAATTCAAATAATACTTAAAGTTAAATTATTCGCATTTTTCCACCGTTTGGCATCCAAATACAACGAAACTTGGCACCGATGTGTGTTACGACATGACGAGCACCCTCGCACCAAATTTTTTTGATTCGGACAAATATTTTATTTTTAATTAATTTCTGAAGTTTAAAAACTTTAAAAATTTACCACGATAAATTCGACGCTCAGAATTTGATGAAACTTCTCGAGCAGCCTCTAAATATTATACTTAATACAATGACACTGAAATCGATAAATCCTGGCATGTATTTTAATGTTCTTGATTTTTAGAATTTAAATAATTCAGAAAATAAAACGGGAGCTTCCGTTATTCTGATTTCTCCCAAACTATGGCACTTTGATCTTAAAAATCATTCTTATATAAGGGTATTTTTGTTTTCCTTAGTTTGAAATTCCCCAGAGTCTTGATGTCTGTAGCAGGCTCTGACCTAATTTGAAAAATAACGACATTGGTTCGTTACACAGTGTATGCTCATGCCATTCTTTGATAAATTTATAATCGTATTTATTAATTATATAATTATTTATTCTAAGAGCAAAAGAGACCATGAAGACCATTTAATGGTTGCACTTGAAGAGTTGCATCAACTCTTTGTAAAGCATTCTAAATGCAAGTTCCGCCACTCAAGAAATCTGATTTGACCAAAGGTAAGTCAGTGCTATGCAAGAATGGTATCAACCAAATGCAGTGACTGATATTCATAGCTTTCTGGGACTTGCAGGCTATTATTGCAAGTTTGTCAAAGAATTTTTGCAGATAGCCTTACCTTTAACAAGGTTAACTAAAAAAACTATTCTGTTTGAGTGGGCTCCTAAATGCTAGAGGCATTTTCTAAGCTTAAATAGGCTCTCACTTTTGCTCCTGTCCAACCCTACCCAAATAAACTATGAATTTCTATATCTTTACCGATGCTTTGAGAACCGGCCTTGGATGTGTTTTGATTCAAGAAAAGAAATTCATCACTTATGCATCCCATTAGTTGAAATCAAATGAAAAGAATTATCCAATTTATGACCACAAACTTACTGCCATAGGGTTTGCTTTGAAAATTTGGAGAAGCTACCTTTATGGGGTTAAATTCAATATTTTTACTATTCACTAGAGTTTGAAATACATCTTCATATAGCGAGAGTTAAACTATCGCCAGAGAAGATGGTTGCAGTTAATTAGTGACTATAACCTCACGATTCAACACCATCCTGGTAAAAAAATGTGGTAGCTGACGCTCTAAGATGTTGTGCTTTTATATGTTCCATGATTGCTAAAAGTCCTCTAGAAGTTGATTTTTCCAAGTTAAGTAATGAGCTAGTGCATAATGGAGAATTGGATGCATTGGTGGATCAGTGTTCATCTGAATCAACCTTCCATAGGGATGTCTCTATTTTGCAATCAACAGATGAAGACTACTTGAGCTTTAAGGCCAATATCGAGTGTGGTCACCATATCGACTTGCAGTTGCATGATAGTATTATCTATCAAGGGAATCGACTCTAGATTCCTAAGTACTTGCATCAGAAAGTTCTTCTTAAAGCCCATCATTCAGGCTACATGATTCATCTTAACACTACTAAAATGTATCAGAATTTGATGCAATTTTTTTGAAGGCCTGGAATGAAAAGAAATTTAGTAGAATTCGTAGCAAAGTTCCATACATGTAGTTAATATTGAATACCAAAGGCCTAGAGTATTATTACATCAACTTGAAATTCCAAAGTGGAAGTGGTTCAACATATCGATGAACTTCATTACATGTTTGTCTAAGCCGAGATCCTGAGCTAATTCCAAATGGGTTGTTGTTGATCAATTGACCAAGTCAGCTCGTTTTATTCTAATTTGTCAAAACAATTCAGTGGTGACGTTGGCCAAGATCTATATCAAAAAGATTATCAGACTCCATGGAATTTCTAAGTTGATCGTGTCCAATAAAGATAGCAAATTCACTTTCATGTTTTAGCAGACTATGCATCATGATCAGGAAACCACCCAAGCTATGAGCACAACCTTACATCCACAAATAGATAGCTAGACTAAAAGAGTGAATCAAGAACTCGAAGATCTACTAGGACTCTGTATCTTAGAATTTGGTGGTTTCTAGAAAGATCATCTTCCACTGGTGGAGTTTTCTTATAACAACAATTATTAAGAAATCATCAGCATGGCTTCATATGAAGCTCTATATGGGAGAAGGTGCAGTACTCCACTTGTGTGATTAGAAACCAGCATCATTCAATAAGAATGTGCAGTTAATTCATCAAATGATTGGTGCAACTCAAGATCGTTTGAGCAAGTATCATGACGCTCATCACCATCCTTTAGATTTTAAGGTTTTTGAATTTACGTCTCTTAAAGTATGCCTTATGAATGGTGTATTTTATTTTGGCGTAACTGGGAAACTTAGTCCCCATTATGTTGGACCTTTCTAAGTAGCAGCAAAAGTAAGATCAGAAGCCTACAAGTTAAAGCTTTCCTATGTCTTTTTAGTTGTGCACAATGTATTTGACATATCATCGTTGAGGAGGTGTCCTTAAAATTCATCACAATTAGTTCAACTTCTAATTGTTTCTCTCCAACCTGATATTTCCTATGTGGACGAACCAATCAGAATCTTAACATGTGATCAGAAGCAATTGAGAAATCGCTCTATTTCGATGGTGAAGGTTTAGTGGAAAAATCATTCTCTCGAAGAATCTATATGGGATAATGAAGTGGATATGTAGCAAAAGTATCCAAGTTTTTTGAAGATTCATGTACTTTTCCTTACGTTTCATAATCTTAAATTCTACATTTTCTTTGCCTTCTTTGCAATGATATCAAGGACGACTTTGTTCTTAAGTCGGGGTGTTTATAACAACCTTAGGTTGTTACCTTAGCTAATCTAAGTTTAGCCAATCTCTGATGTTTATTCTATTTGCTTAATCTTATCATTAGAACCAAATCCTAAAATTTTTGGGTCAATCGGACCTCAATAGGTTGAATTGGATATTATGCCAATTTTAGAACCCTGGAAATTAGCTAAATTAAATTGATCTCCAAATCAATTTATGACTTCATTTTTGAATTCTTCACCCCTGAATTAGCTAGGGGTGTAATTTTGGGAATTTTTTGGAGGTCATTTAATCCATAATTAGATTTATTTTAAAATAGAAAAATTGCACCTTAAAGTTTGCAACAGTTCCTATTCGCAATTCTATCTTACCAAGGGTCAGCTGGCACTGGGATTCACTGTGCAGACTGTGGGTGATCTACTAAGGAGCTCAGGTTACACAACTTCCAATCCTAAGCCATCTAGCCATCTATGCGTTCCAATTCAACGGTATAGATTAGATCTAGCCATATTCGTTATCAGACATCAAATCACACATGCAATCCAATGGTTAAAATCTTTCCTGCGAATGGCCATTAGGACCCAGGAGATCAAGGTCATTGCACCTGTTATCTTAATCAATTAGATGACTACCCTTCATCCTGATACTTCTCACCTTCGTCTCTAGAGCGCTCGCACTAGATAGGAGAAGATTCATTCGTGCAGCTATGCCATATTATGTTCCCAACTCTCGGTGCCACATTAAACAAGCCATACCATTTTGACAATTTGGTGTAGATCTCTCAACCCAAGATCATCCCATTGCCCAACCCTCCAATAACTTCCCAAGGCTATAAATAGCCTTAATTCTCCTCATAATGAGCTCTTTGCTCACTGTGCTCCTTCCACTAAATCTTTGTTACTCCTTGCACTCTCCCTAGTTCACCTATAGCTTTTGATTGTACTTCCTGGCGTGGTAGTGGGTGTGGTCTGGTGTTCAAACCCCAAGTGCAGTTTAGCCGATCCCAGACTGCTCTTTGAAGCTTTAAAGGCCCCGTCAACTCCCTACTATCAGTAAGGATCCCCAATCTAGGTACTTCTTCTTCCCCATTGAGTTGTGTGGGCTCAATGTTACTTCAATTTTGCTCTAAGATAGTTCTGCATGGTTAGTGTTGCCTTAGAGTTCAGTTATCAATTAGCATGAGATCGAAAAGTCAAGCTATGTCCGGACAGCGAGGATTCATTATATGGACAGAGCCAGTGTTCTAGTTAGACAAACAAGCTTTACTGAGATACCAAACTTAATTATAACTCAATACAATTTATAATTACATTCACTAGTTGATTGAACAGATTAGTGAGTCTCCTGGGCTTGGACTAAGCTTTGATCGATTGAAACGATCAATTGGGCTACAATACTGAACAATGCTCAAGCTCGAGTAAGGTGTAGCACCCCCTAGCCCCCCAATCCGTAAGATTAGACTTAAGGGGAGGTGTACCACTCTGGAAAATACTTCACTTATCATTGGATTAGGTGAAACCACAATCCATATAATAAGGGAAGAATAGGCACAGAATGCATACATAAGATCAGTCACTAAATTAATACAAGTATAAAGTGTGGAAGAAAATATGTAAATAGTACATCCATTTCACCATAAATCAACTGAGAGACAAAATGAAGAGTGCTCAGAAATAATAGTGCAGAAAAGAAAACACAATCACAAAGGTATCTGTATTATTACAACATTTACTTAAAGTTTAAAATAAAATAAAAAGCATCACTAATCCTCATAATAATATAAAATGAACTAAATGTCTTTAGCTTCACCCTAGTGTGCCTCCTCCAGATATGGCTCCTTTTCAAGAACTATATCTCCAATAAAAGGAAAATCTTATTAAATAATTGTTTAAATACATTTTAGACAGATAAATTATTATACATTTATTAATATCACCATTTTCCTAAACTTGAAGCGAAAGAAAATGAAATAGGAGCAGTAAACATATAATGAAAAGTGGTAAGTTATAAATAAAGCATTTATAACTAAACAAGAATGAGGCAAAAGATATACCTCAAAGAAGCTAAAATAAGGCTAGGCATACATGTATAGATAAAGTAAATAAAATATTGAAAAGAAAGACTACATCCTAAATATGCGGATGATCATATGACATATGCAAATTTAAAGAAAAACAATCTAACTGTGGTACATATAAGTAAGCAACAACAAGTTTAGCATCCTATAATATATAAGTAATGCAAGTAAAATAGTTGACTGAAATAAGAGTAAATTGAAAAGTATAACTAAAATAGAATTCAGTATGAGTAAAATAATAAAAGTTGTGTAATAACTACCATAACAGAAGAGTTGATATCAAAAGGATTCTTAGCGACATAAGTGGCTAAGGCGACAAAATTTCCTAGTGTCATAAGAGGCTAGGGCTACAAGGATTTTAGCGACATAAGTGGCTAAGGTGCAAAAATTTCTTAGTGTCATAAGAGGCTAAGGATAAATATATATAATTGAGTTGAGAGACAGTATTAACATATGCAATTCATATTTTAGTTATTTACTTTACTTCTATGGATAATTTTAGAAGTAGCTGAGGAGTCAAGCACGTATGCAAGACTATTCGGGTTCCAAACTTAATAACACACTCCTTAATGAGTGATATTAAGTAATCCTTATCTCACCTTTCTCTTGCCCATTGGGGTACTATGCGCAAAAGTCAACCAATAATTGAACCCAATGCAAAGTTATCTTAAATATTCTAAATTTTTATTTTTATGCAACAATATTCTTGTATAATATGTCCAAGGAATAAGGCATAAAATTCAAGGAATACGTAAGCAACAAAATTTAATAGTGTGAGACTCTACTAAATATGGTAATATCATTTATTATCTAATTGAACTATTCTAACTATTCCAAGTTACACAAGTTCAAGATCTCCAATTTCTACTATCGAGTGTAACTTAGAAGTACGACCTTAAAAGTTAAAAGGATTAAAACTGATCAGGTTATAATCTAGTACAATCATGTATGACTATAGATTAAATAATAAATCACAACATCCTAATTGATGAATGTAGACGTTCTAATCTAAGATCTGCTAAATTAGAGATTATGGACTAAACACCATGAGCTTGGATTCAATCACATAATCTAAAGGTAAAGCTTAAGATCTAAGATTTTCAAATTCTAAAGTGAACTAATGATTGAGGCAAATCTTATTAAGCAAAGTCAGACTTAATAGGATGATTCTCATATTCTTATCCTAAGGTTGGAAAATAAAATAATCAAAATTAAGTTATAAAATCTAAAAACTAATAAAACTAAGGACTCATTTATTGAATAACCCTATTATTCAATGAATAAAATCAAACTTATGATCTAGTTCTAGTCTTAGAAATATTCTTAAGGTGAAATTTTAATTCATAAGGAACAAGACTTAGAGAACTTTATGAAATTTAACCAAATTTAATTGACTATCTAATTTTATTCACTTAAATGATTATAATATAATTTTATTATTGACTTTACTGATTTGAATAATATTTTTAGGGGTTAAGGACACTTAACCTAAGTTTAGGGTAAAATGATCATTTTACCCCTATTTAAGGGCCGAAAAAGCTATTTTTTGATTTAAGGCACCAAGTTGGAACTTCTTATTGTCAAATGATTTCTTACTGTCTAACATAAAGATATATAGTAAGTACACCAAATTTGGGCAAGAAATGGGTCATATAGGTCTAAACTAAGGATTTTGACCTAAGGGGCAATTTAGTAATTTACATCTAATGGAATAAATTTTTATACCATTTATTATTGGCTGCTATTCAAGGATTCTATAGAGTCTAAGAACACTAAATTCTGAAGTTAAATGGCTAAGTTATGGATAGCATAAATTTCTAAATTAATTCGTTAGTATTTAATTAAATGTAACTAGTATTTAATTAATTATGATTAGTTTAATTAAATGTAACTAGCATTTAATTCAGGGGCAATTTAAAAATTTTCCTAAGGTTAGGAGGGGTCAAAAATTGAACTTTTCTGTTTGAGGTTCAAATTCACCAAACTTAGTGTCTATAGCTTTCCTATAATGCACTGAGTACTTTAACTAGGAGTATACCCAATTCGGATTTCAATTGGTCAAGTTATGACCTAATTAGGGTTAGAAGTATTTTGGTCAACTTAGTATTTCTAGAATTTAAAACTTAAATATTATTTCAGTTTACTGTTGGTACTAAAATTCTAAGCTAGTTAGCACTTTGAATTTCTTGATTTGAAGTTCAATTGACCTATTTATGATCAATTGAAAAACTAATGGCATTTTGGTTATTTTGGAAGAGAGTCCTAAATATGACTTTGCAAACTATTCACAAAATGGGAAAAATTAATACCACCACAGTAATAGGATTATTCTCTTGATCACTTTAAGACCCATATTGACTATATTTAGATAATTAAGTAATAAGTTATAGGTATTTGTGTAGGTCCTAAATGTCACTAGGTTAAATATTTTCCGAATTGAAATTTTAAATTACGACATTTGATTCTTTTTATTTTCTTGATTAAAATGAGATATATATTTGCTATGTTTGGATCATTATTTTTAAAGTTATGAGATTTTAAAGTTTGTGTATTTAAATAAAAGATTAACAAATTTTTAATTCTTTGAATACTATATATTAAATTAAATATTCTCTATTTTAAATATTTAAATTAAATCAAGTTAATTAATTAATAGTTACTGTTCAATAATATTAAATTTTTTGTTCTTATTAATTAGACTATTTGTTATTAATTAACTTAACTTATATTAATTCATTTAATCTATAATTAAGAATTTAATTAAATTCACTATTTTAAGTAAGTAAATTAAATTAATTCTAAGCTTAATTAATCACAATTAATCAATTATTAATTATTAATTAGATAAATCTTACTATTATTATTAATAAATTTATCTATTATTTAATTAGTATTAATACCAATTAACTACTAATTAATTAAATACTAGTTACATTTAATTAAACTAATCACAATTAACTAAAATAATTAATATTTCAATTAGAAACTATATGTGTTCAACTATGTATATATAAGTTTTGTTTATAAATAAATGAATGTATAATATATATATATATATATATATATATATATATATATATATATATAATTTTTTTGTTTTTAATATATGCAGGTAATCATTACAGGTGAAGTGATGGGTCCCGCTTTACAGCCAGACGGCGGCGCGACCAACCGGAGGATGCCAGCTGGACAAGTTGGTCCCAGCCGCTCCGCAACCGTGGGATGCGGGCGGGGCCCGCAGCTACCGATAGATGAGCCGCGCCGGAGGTGGGCCCCACGTCACGACACGCGACCCGCACGGACGCGGGTCGGGCTTCGGGTCACCCCGGCCTGAACCATGCTAACCCTCTCCGTCTCGAGCTGTCAGAGCTAGGGTTTAATTTTTCGTGGCCCAACCGGCAGCAGCAAGGCCCGTCCAGCACGACCGCAGGTAGGCCGGAGCAAGACCTTTATGGTGAGGATCAAACCGCACCGAGAGATGACCAGAACAGGCGATTAGGGCTAGCCCTAGCCAATAGGGTTCAGAGCGTATCGAAGGATAACGGTTTGAATCATAGACTGTTCTTCGATACACTTCGATCGAGCTCAGCTAGACGTGATCGAAGCCGCTAGATTTGCAATCCACGCATTGACATAAACAAACGAAATTGAAACGTTGCGTACGAGTGAGGATCATAAGAGATAGAGGTACGTGAAGATGAACGGCGATCGGGACTGTAACAACCCTAAGTTGTTACCCTACTATATATATATATATATATATATATATATATATATATATATATATATATATATATATATATATATATATATATAGCTTAATCAATTTTTAATTTCAATACCATTGCTTATATAACACCAAATCGAGCCTATCCAGAAGTCCATTGGACTTCTCTAAGTCCAAAATGATTTTTGATCGTCTAGATATCATAGATTAGACCTAAAATATTTTGATCTCAAAACTAAAATCTGATTGTATTTTTGAATTCCTCACTTCCAAATTAGTTAGGAGTGAAAGTTTGGTGTAATTTGGAATTCATTTAGGCCGTAATTCATATTTAATTAAAATGGATAAATTAAATAAAAGGGTTCCAAATTTTTCTAAATTGCAAATATACATTTAAACTAAATTAACATCTAAATTGCAAATTTTTCTAAAATGGATAAATATACATAAAAGGGATCCACTGTGCAAACCGCGGGTGATCCACTATGGAGCTCGGGTCACGCGACAGCGGAGTCCCGCAAATGTAACCATCACGCTTATCTAATGGACGGCTAGGATTAGATACAGCGGAACCACGGATCTGCCGTTGGATACGTCCCGTGAATCCTATGGCACGGATTCAATTGGATCCGGCCGTTAGGAACTGGAGGATCAGGACCATCGCGTCTTTCTGATTGATCAATCAGATGACTCCGGACCCTCCCACGATTGTGGAGCTTCGTCTTCCTCTCGCCCGCGTTCGACAGGGAAGATCCACTGTACTGCTAGCTGCCGAGCCTGTTCCCCAGTCCTGCATCCACCTCAGCAGACCGTTACGACCTCCCTCGTCTTGGCAAGGAGCCCCAATTGGGCCTCGTGACCCGGCCGAGCTTGAATTGGAAATTTGAGAGCTCATCCATGGCCCGATCTCTCTGGTCTCCCCAGCCCGATGCATTATCTCCATAAGCTTCCCAATCCTCTGCCAAGGCTATAAATAGCCCTAACAGTGCTCCATTTGATCCTTGCTGATCAATTGAGCTCGATCCTTCTTCCGCCATTGCCGGTCCACAAGCTTCCTCCAGGCGATCCCAGGAGCTCTCGAACTGCTGATAGTAGGCTCTCCGGGAGTTCAGGATCCTTTGCAGCATTTGGAAGCTCAGCTATGGCAAGCCGAACCCTCAATCGATCAACTTGAGCTCAGCCGATGAACCAGGTACCCCCTCTTGCTTAGTCTAAGCCAATTGGGCTCAGACTCCCTTCCATTTGGTTCGTTAATGAGTGTATTGTTGTTTTGAACTCATTGCTATCGTGATTGAGCCTTAAGCTATCCCCGATCGACGGAATCAATCGATCAGGCTAAGTCCTTAAGAAATGCCACAGGTCGAATAAGGCCCTGGTGTTCCAGCCCACCTCAGGCCCTCAGACCAGGGGGTTTCGATCCGTCTCTCCTCCCCGATGGTGTAGGGATTGAGCCATGGGTCTGGCAGGGCCTTTGTGGGGAGAATTGTCTCCCCACAGTAGATCTGAGGTGAAGCCTCTCGGGTGAGTAAGGTCCGGGCTACCCTGACCATCTCACAAGGGGCTAAGGGGTTCAATCAAAGCGTCTAGGCCTACTGATGGTGTGAGGATTAATTAGGGGTCACGGTGAGGCCAAAGCGCTAGGAATTTTATCGCGGAAGCCAACCCTAATTCCCTGGTATCAGGGAAGGAGGGTTGGGGACGACGACATTGTGCGAGCCGGGTCAGCCCATGACCCGCGCTGTGCGATAGTGCAGGGTATCCCGGGTCCCGGTCGACCCGCGCCTTTTGGATTCGAGCCGAACCTATTTTAATAAAATCTGATTAATTCGATTTATTTTCCTTAAGGAAAATAATCTAATTAATCAAATCATAGGAAAATATTTAAATAAAAATACAAAATGTATTAATTGAATAACTTTTAATCCACCGGTCCAAATCCTATGATATTATAAATGAAATTGATTAGAAAATTCTCAGAGATTTGAATATAAAATAATATTGAATATCTAATGGTTAAATTTTCCATTTTTACCTAATTATTGCAGACCTTGATTAAGATTGATTAGCATAAATACTTATCCAAATTGCATGATTAGGGTGCCATTAATTTCCTTATGATTAGTAAAATGAATGTGCTAGGTAATTTATTTTTCTGATTTCTATATTTCAACTTATGCCCTAATATTATTAAACCATGATTAGTAAAAATTAGGATTTGTAAATATTGGATCTTAGCAAACTTAGTCTCTGATTAATTGTATGATAAGATAGAACTTATGAGCCAAATTATATGAAATTCTGATGGTTAGATTTGTAATTACGTACTAATCCTTTTAGATTAGCTTAGGGTTTAATTAGCACTAATTACTTTCTGTTTTTTATGTATTTTTTTGTTATTCTACTTCATGGTAGTAAGGTAGATGTATTGAAACCATACAAATATATAATGTATAATTTGAATAAACCCCAAATTTGAAGATCTTAAACATCTTAATTAACCTTAAGAAGTCTTAATACTTGGATTAAGCTATTAAGACTTGATCTAGGTCTAAGATTACCACCAATAACACATATTTAATTCACTAATTTAACATTTGATCTATAAATAAACCCTTGATCTTAATTGGGCATGAGTAGGGGTTAAACCCTAACGTGCTTAATTAAGATTCAAACTCATAAACCTTAATTAAATGAACATGATTATGAGATAACGTAATTAACATTATTCCAATAATACATCTGATTTGATATTGATCTTAACCATTTGGATTAGACATGTAAGGGTTAATAATAAATCTACATGATTGCTTAATCTGAATCTAAACTTTAGATCCGTGATTTTCTCCTAAATAAGATTATTAATATAAGAAGATTAATAGAATCATATTGATTAATAAGTGATCTAACTCTAATAATATCCTTGATTTAAATCCCTTAAAATTAGAATAAGCTATGATTGGATGACTTAATTATCTGATCTGATCACTCTAAACCTAAATGATAAGTAAAACCTAGAATGTTAGCATTAGAATTAAGAGTGTGAGAACTTGAGTATCACAACATAAGATCGTCACTGGAATATTTTAAAGACCTAAATTAAATTACATTGAGGTGGGAGAATTTTGTATAACTCATTGAGGTAGAAGCTTAGATGATCCCTCAACATTAGAAGTTAATCTTAACAACTCGTGGTAGGAATCACTTAAGATATTAGAATAATACTTTTCCTTGTAGTAGAATCTACATTGAGTGATATTAGATAACATTTTTCTTGAAGCCTAGTATAGGACTTACCTATTTAGCATATAAATTTATAGTCTTGATAAATCATTGTTTATTAAATAGAGTTGTATGAACCCATATTATTGGTTGGTGTAGTATGGTAAACCCATAGTACTAGATTTCTTCAATAGTATTCAAGATTAGTTAATTCACTCCAACATGGACTTATGACCAGGTGCTATTCTGAGGGATCAGACGAATACAGTCCTATTAGAATAAATCTTCCAAGACTAAGAGTGTATTAAACAGGGACTCATTCCTTAGTTTGATTGAAATACAAATTGCCAACGGGCGATGCCTCCTAGCGAAGACAGCTTCAATAGGTGTGGCTCAAACAAACTAAGTAATTAAAATTACCTTCTTTAAGATACTGAGTATGATTATGAGTCGGGAATCTTAATGACTTAGTTTGAGATACAAATCATCAACGAGTGATGCCTCCTATCGAAGACCGCTTCGTTAAGGTGGCTTAATCAAACTAAGTGTTAAGAATCACCTTTCTTGCAAACGTGCTAAATATGTGTATACAATCGTCCCATCTAATGATTTTTAAGTAAATCTCCAACTTTAACCATATATCATTCTAGAAGCTAGGATTCAGAATCCTTTTAGTAGGATTCTGCATAGTGGAGACCTTGAATTCATCATCGGTATTCAAAGTTTTATGAATTTCAGGATCTTACTCATATAGAATAGAAGCATAGGCATAAACATAAGCATGAGCATGATGAATGATATATTGGTGACGTATGAGTATTCGTGACGAATTATGGGTTACGGAATGTTGCATACATTGATTGGGGAATTTCAAGATGCATCGGCATCACCGTACTGACTTTCCAACTGGGTGTATATATATATTGGACCGTACTACTCATAATATTTTAGTGATAGTTCTATTATATATCTGTGGCATATCATGTTGTAGCATATTTAGATGCATTATCCCGGTGGCATATAGTACAGCTTTGGACATTTTTATCTTGGTTTCTGAGCATTTGATATTTTCACTTACTTTCAGCATTCAGCTTTCAGTTTCTTTTTACCTTGTTTAATCTTTACATTTTTTTAGTGGTTCAGTGTTTTACTACTTTTTTACAATTTTGTTTACTTTACTATTTATGTGTATTTACTTTAGTACTGCTTAGTTTAGTTGTGTGTGCTAGACTTCTTATCTAATACGAGGTACTCTTGGGATTCGATAATTTGCTAGATCCTGGGCAGCTTGTTGAGGTAGGACCAGAGGACTTACAGGAGATCCAAGAGGAGTATGTGGAGCTTTAATGGACCTGTCTTCTACCTTTTACTTTACTACTTTAGTACTTCAGATAGACTTTACTTTTGTGTCATTTAAAATAATTTGTAATAATTCTAGATATATTTTACTTTTTTTTTTTGAGATGAATGTTACTACTCCTCTATGATGAATGTATTCTTGATATTTTGCTTTAGCTTCCGCACTTTGTTATTCTACTATTATACTTAGTATTGTGATGTGATCAGCATACTAGAAATGCTGATATATTGATAACGTATATTGCGATCGTCACCCCCCAAATTAGCTAGGGTGATGTTTTGGACGTGTTTGGAAATTGTCAGATTTTTGTGAATATTTTAATATAATTAAATAGTCCAAAAATTAACATAATTAAATAATCATTGGAATCAAAATCTTACTTCACCATTGAGTTCCTCACCCCTAAATTAGCTAGGGGTGAATTTTTTGAGATTTTTCGGAGTGCATTTATTAAATCTAAATTTTTAGCAAATTAAAAAAATTAAAAAATAAATAAACAATTATTTATTTAAAAAAAAATCATTTTTTTTTTTTCTTTATTTTTCCGTGGCTTCATTCGGCACCCCCTCCACATTTCAGTGACTCCCTTTATGCAAGGGGCATAGCCCCCTTCCCCTTCTCCCTAGCCCATGCCCTGTCCCTCTCCTCCTTCTCCTTTAAAAGGAAGCCTCAGCCCTCCTCTTTTTTTTCTTTACTCTCAAGCTGAAGCTTCTCCTCCATCCTCTATTGCTGAGCTTTATGCTGAAGAAGAAACTCTCCTTCCTCCAAGTTCCTGAAGAAAAAACCAAAGTTTTCTTCTTCCTCTTCTAAAGGCTAAGGTACCATTTACTTACTTCCTTGGCTACTTTCTCCTTAATTTATCAAAATGCTGTTGATTATACCTTTATTAGCTCTTGCATAACGTCTAGGTGTAATTGTAGAACCTCAATCGGACTCAAATGAGTCTGATTCACGCTCATTCCTCCATTAAAATTCCTATCAAGAAAACTGTTTGATTTCTGTATACCTAGGCTTTAACCTAATTGTTTATATTGTTCAATGATCTGTTCATGCCAACTTTAGTATCAATGGAAAGGTCTCGGAATGACCTTTCCATTGATATATGGCACCACATGTAGAATGCTCTGGATTAAGAGTATTTGGGTGTGAAAGGGGACCCATCACAGTTTTCGCATAGGCGAAATCACCGTCGGGCGCTGCAGCGCGCCGCAGCGCCCGAAGTTTTGAATTCGGGTCCGTCGTAGTGCACCGTAGCGCGCCACAGCGCGCAGCAGCAGCATAATAGTTCGATGAAGCATAAAAACATTTTGATGAAATTAAATGAAATCCGCTACAGCGAGCCGTAGCATGTGCACCTCGAGGAATCAGGAGCCGTGGCACCCAGCTCTCGGGTTGGTCACGTCGTAGTGCCAATAAGTGTTGCAGTGTGCCACATCACTGATTTCCACCGCAGCGTGCCGCAGTGCCTGAAAGCGCTGCAGGTTGCCGTAGCCCCTAGATTTTGGAAAGTTTTCCGCCACAGTGCTGTAATTCGTTACAGCGCAGCAGTGCGCCGTAGCGCCCCAAATTGTCCGTAACTGCCCAGAATTGTCCGAAATGGCCAAAATTTTATATTTTTTGCATTTTAAAGTCCCTAAGACCCTAGTGGGGCTGAATTATATCAAATTAGAACCTTGTTTTGGTAAAATTAAGCATTCTATAAAATCTTATGTGAGAATCAAATTTTATCTCTTATGTGTCTTAAATATTTTGTGTCAAATATTAAAGAATAGAATCTTTGAATGCTTGTATTGACTAAGTAGATCTTAATAACCAAATTGGATGAAACTTAAGTTCTTTAGATTTATAATCAAGTGCTAATCCTTTTGATTTGATTTAAGATTTAGTTAGCCTTAATTACCTTCTATTCTATGTCACTTTATATTCCTATGATTTCATAATATTATGAGGTATGTTAGAGAACCTTAGCATTGATTTGGACATCTTGAATTACTTAATTGATGTTAAACTATATTTGAATATGAGAATCTTAAAACCTTGATTAAGTCAATGATACTTAGTCTAAATCTAAAAAATTATCATCAATAATACATTAATAATACACTGATTTGTTATTAATCTATAAATCAACCATTAGTCTTAATTTTAGCAAGACTAAGAGTTATACCCTATCTTGTCTTGATTAAGATCTAAACCTTAATCAACTTAATCAAGTAATTTTGATTGAAAGATAATTTAACTTGCATAATTCTAATAATACATTTGATTTGACATTGAACTTAAAATATTGTATTAGAAGTGCTAAGATTATTAAAAGAATTTTTATGATTAACTATCTGAACTTAAACTTTAGATTTTTGATTTTCTCTTATATATGACCCTTAGCATAAAGTTAATTATAAAACTAAGTTAATTTATCACAAGATCAAATTTTAATAATATTCTTGATAATACCCTATAATTGTAGTATATGTATTGATCAGATGGGTTTACTCATCTGATTTGATCAAAACAAGCTTAATAAATATAACTTATGAATTTTAGCATAAATGTTAGATATGTAAGGTCTTGATGATCTTACATTAGGTTTGCTTTGGTAATAGTAATAGCCTTAACAAATGTTAATATATTGTGGTAGGAAGGACTTATTGTGATACCTTAAGTAGGAACTTAGATGACCCTTTTTAACCCTAGAAACTTGATCTTAGATCCTTGTAGTATAATTACCTAAAGTACTTAAAATGAGATTTCTCCAATATAGTAGTAACCTATATTAGGTGATCATTTTGATCACATCCTTGGAACCTTGAATATGATTCACCTCTTGTAGTCTTAATATCAGAACCTTAGTAATCCTTGTTGACTAAAAAACATTGATTGAACTCAAGTTATTAGTTGAGTTTAGTTATGTATACCCATAGTGCTGGATCATTTCAGCAGTATTCAGGATTTGGTTGATTCATTTTAATATGGGACTATATCTATGTTCTATCATGCGAGCTTAGTCGGATATAGTCTCACTTAGAATAAATTATCAAACCCTAAAAGTGTTATAATTAGTGACTTAAATCCTTAGTTTGAGATATAAAATGCGACCGTGTTCTGCCTCCTATTGACATGCACATTGATAAGTGCAGTTTAAGATAAACTAAGTATCTCAAGCCACTCTTCTTAGAACACTAGTAGTATGTTGTAATTAGGGAAATAAAATCCTTAGTTTGAGATATAAACTGCGATCGAATTCTGCCTCCTATCATTGTGTGCGTCGATAAGTACAGTTTAAGACAAACTAAGTATCTCAAGTCATTCTTCTTAGAACACTCAGTATACTTGTAATTAGGGTCTTTAATAGCTCAGTTTGAGATATAAACTACGACCAAGTTCTGCCTCCTATCATCTTGCGCATCGATAAGTGAAATTTAAAACAAACTAAGTGTTAAATTCACCCTTCTTAGAAACATACAATCATGTATATAGACCTTTCTAACTAATGATTTTAAGTAAAATCCTAAGCAAAGCTAGTTATTGAAATTATAATTAGGAGTTAAAATCCATTTGGATGGATTCTGCACAATGGAGATACTTGATTCATTATCTGATCTTGAATTTTTTTTTTTTTTGGATTTCTGAATTATAAGTCATGTAGTGTAGAGACATGAGCATGAGCATTAGCATGATATATGAGTATACAGGATGATTTATGAGTTATAAAATAATGCATACATTAACAGGGGAAACTTAGGGTGTTCAGACATACATTACAGCAAATTGTATTTCCCAACAAGATGTATGTAGATATTAGACCGTACACCTCATAACAGTTCGTGATAGTTCAATTACATATCAATGGCATATAATATTGCAGCATATTCAGATGTATAATTTTAGTTGCATACAACATATTTTTACGTTATATTTGCTCAATTTTAGATCCATTACTATTTTTGCTTATTTTTAGTATTCAGTTTACAGTTCAGCTTTATTTTACTTTACTTTACTTTAGTCTTACACAGCTTTATATAGTTTTATACTTTTAATTACCTATACAGTACTTCTATAGTTTTGTTTTCACTATTTAAATATTAAGTGAATAATTAGAACTGTTGAGAATAGTTTTAATGTGTTAGACATATTGTCTAACATGTGGTACTTTTAGGATTCGACAATTTGCTAGATCTTGAGCAGCATACTGAGCCAAGTCAGGAGGACTCTCGGGAGATCCAAGAGGAGTTCGTGAAGCACTAGTTGACTCTTCTCCAATTTTACTATTTTGCTTAGTTACTATCTTAGCTCAGTACTTAGACTCATTTCCTGTATTTTAGTAAATAATTTGTAATAATTATGGATGTCTTTTCTTTCTTTTTTTGAGATGAATATTTTATTCAGCTTCTATGATGAATGTTTCTGAATATTTACTTTAGCTTTCACACTCTATTTATATACTACTTATATTTAGTATAGTAATATGATTAGTATACTATAAATGCTGTTATTTTATACATATATTGGATTCTTTATATTGTATTATAAATTCAATTCATATATTTGTCTAATACTTAGGATAATGATACTACTCTTATCTTAAGTATTAGCCATCGACCCTCATTTGGGGTTGAGTCAGCTGCCATTCAGATGGGTTTCTTTTCAGTAGTTCAGTGCGAGCTATTCGGGAAGATGGAATATTTCTTCCTGAGTGGCATACCGCTCCGCTGCCGAATTGATTATGATTATCCATTTTTGTGAGCGGCGATAGGGCCGGGCGCTACATTGATGAATGTGAAAATATTTTATCTTTTGATGTGGATATTCTATTTAATGCATTACTATACTAAAACCTATTATTTTAATACTTAACTCACATAAAAGATAGCCCATCACCATCAACATGTCTCCTCAAAAGGAATTTTTTATATGCCAATCAAAAGTTGAATTTACCCGCAGGTCAAGGATTTGATCACGGAAGCAAACCCTAATTTGGGGGTCTTGGAAGATCTAGAAATTGAGATGTACAGTAACCAAACCTAGTAACTTCAGCATGTGTGATTAGCGAGAGTTATCAGATTCAGATATTGCCACAAATTTGATAAATGGTGGTTAACAGATCTGAATACGCCGCATAGTCGATAAGAAAGAAATTTGATTTTGGGATTCTTAAGAGATACCCAAAATGTAAGAGGTCCTCTAATGTTTGGTTAGTGCACTTGGTTTGATCATCAGTTTAGGGTGAAAAGTAGTGCCTGTGGCCAAGGTTGTGCGTAAATTTTTCAAAATCTAGAAATAAAGCGACTGTCATGATTAGATGTTATCATAATAATCATACAAATGTTGATCCATGTTAGCTTCTCCACTGAGTTGGTCTATTAAATAAGCAAAAAGTGAGCTGACTTTCTCAGCCTATTCATAATAACTAGGATAGAGTCAGCCCCAGAAATATAATGAGAAAACCAACAATGAAATTGATGGATATGTCGGTCCACTTCTACTTTGTAATGTGAGTGATTGAAGTAAATGGTATGGTCTTTGATACTCGACCTTTACAAGGCAGCAGACTTTGCATCGAGAAATGAATTTTTCTATATCCAAGAGAAAATTTCATTTTAAAAACAAAATTAAATATTCCTTCCCATGGATTATTGGTTCATCTTACAAGAACAGTATCATCACACTAATTAACAAAAAATAGGTTGAAATATAAATCTAGATCCTTTTTAGAACAAATTATTATTCTTAGAGAGGAGCCCATTACCTTGGGTAAAGTTTGGATCACCGCATACACATGAAAGCAAAATATTTATTTGTAACTGAACTTGATGCACAAAGCATACTATTTAATTCCATTTGTAGGCATTAACTGAATCCTAACAAATTTATAATTAAAGTTTCGCATTAACATGCAAAAGGTAAAGTAATTCTTGATTAAAGGATAAAATAATATCACTTTGTTCAATAGGGCTCACTGAATCTTGCGTGTAGCAAGTTGAAAAGTGAAGAAGCAAAAGGATTGCTAGGATTTTGATGTGAATGGGCGTTGAAGTGATCAATACTTGATAAGAGAAATTAGAGCTAAATGGATTATGAGCATCACTACAACAACAATAAAACTTCACAATAAAAATAAATTTAATCATATGGTATTACTCATTTTGATTTGGAGGAAAATGGAACATTAGAAGTCACATATGAGCCATAGATAGCCAATCGCTAAGGAGCACAAGACTGCAGTAGCATGGCATTGTTATCATTGCCTTGTGTAGCACATTGTCAACATCTTGTGACCTCAAGAATAACAAATAATTTTTGACCTTCAAAGAACAATAAGAGCAAGCAAGACTGAAGGAATTGAGGCTAAGGATGACACTTCCTCTTCTCCATTTCGTCTTTTCTCTTGCTCAGTGCCTAAAACTCAAGAACAGACGCCGATCTCCTCTTCTTTTTTTCGGCTTTTCTTCTCCTCAAAGAGCAAGAAGCAGTTCTCCTCCGACTCTCCCTTCACCGGAAGAGATCTAGGAAGCAGGCGCCGATTCTTCCGATCCTCTCGATCCTTCCCCTCCGACTCTACCTTCTCCAAAAGAGATCGCCGATCTCGCCTTCCTCTTCATTTGCTGAGCCTGTTTTGTAGCGTGCCGAACTCCAATCTGTCAAGCTGATCCTTGATGCTGAAGTATATGTTTTTTGTTCTATGATTTATATGAGGATCATAATATCGATACTCTTTTTGAACTTTAGCTATTGGAAAGGGAAGATGGCCGTTTTAGTTAAATTGCTAGCTATTTAAAATAATTTTCTCTAAAAGTTGCACAGACTTCATATGAAACATGATTGTTCTGCTGATAACAATTTTTTTATGCAATCTCATTTTGTTGATAAGCACATGAACATTTTGTTCGATGGATGGTACCTTTTTATGAACATAATTTTTGGAAAAGGGTTTGCACATATATCAATATTTTGCCATTGCATAGAGTATTTAGAGAAATAATTGAACTTAAATTTTTTGATAAATGTATTAGAATAGATAAAGTGTTTCTCATTGACACTTTAATAAATATATACACACTACATGAGATTAATTATCATTTTAAGTGGCAAAAAAATGAAAAACCAAATGATTGGAAACATGGCAAGCACCCCACATATCTACTTAATGGCATTGTTTGGTAGTAGATAGTGGTAAGTGATCTTAATTATATTTTTCTAAATTTCAAGTGTTTGCCATTACAAAGAATTTTTATGGCAGATATGAATTTAATTTTTTTTTATGGAATGAATTCAAGCACTTCTATACGACATTAGTAAATGTATCCTAATTAAATGAGTGATTATCAATAAAAGTAGCAAAATAATGAGAACCTAAATGAATTGGCATTCAATGCCTAAAGGATTTGATGAAGGTTGTGGAAAGGGCATTTAATAATATTTCTTAAAATTTTTATAGAGGTGAAGAGATGATGTCTGTAAGATGAGTAGCATTCAAAAGATGAGTAATTGAAGATATAAGGGATGATGATGTGTTAAAGAAAGGTGAACTAACTAGACTCAATTGAAAAACTAATTCTTTCCCCCAAAAACTAATTCTCCTCCCTCACATGCAAGTTTCCGGTCCTTCTTCTTTGGAGAGGGGATTCTCCCTTCCCCCTCCTTCATTCAACACAAGGATTCACTGACCACTCCCTCACCATCGTTCCTTCATTCGACAACTCAAGGTACCTACGGCTATTATTAAATAATTAATTTACATGAAGCTCTACCTATACAATGTAACCTTTGATCTCGCTCCACATCTCAACCTACATGTTTTCGGTTTATTGAGTTACAGTTGCTCGCTGTAGGAGCATTGAATAAAAGTAGAATTAATAAAGAAAAACTTGGAAATTTTTAGGATTCTGCTAATCAATTGCTTTATTTCTCTATGAAAGAAAAAACATTGCTTTATTTTTTCAGATTTTCTCAGTTTCATGAGCTTCTCAGTCACAATTAGTACTTTTTTTCCCTAAAGTTTAGCATCTTCTTCTTCTCTGCTCTTCCTATCAAGGGGATTCTTTTCTTTTTTTTAATTTTTTGTTTACTCGATTTTAAATATGTTATTGGGACTTCTTCTTTTCATCCTTTCTTGATGCTATTCATCTACGTATTAGCTTCGTTTTAGCATTGAATTCCTATACTTTGCTCAAATCTATCAATTTAATGCTAGATTAACATGACTTCTAAATAAATTAAAGACTTGCTAATGCTGAGTACATTCAGTATGTGAATCTTTCTATTCTGCATTTTCTTGCCTATGGTAATTTTATCTATAGTATTACAATTGAGACTTAATATCTCATGATTTCATTGTTTTGGCATCTTCCTGTGTTGTTTAATCATATATTTTTTTAGCTATAGCTCATCATTTTTTGACTCGATGATGCTAAAAAAAGAGGCAGTGGGTTGTTCTGTTAGTTTATTCGACTATTCCAATTTAAGTTTATATTTCACGAGATAATTGTGTATATATTACGAACTTTTATTTTGGTTCTTAATCGATTATTGTTATTTTTTTATTTTTTGGACTTATGCTTAGTTCACTAGCAGATCTTTAGAAAGAGAGAAGGCTATGTAGGTTTATTCCTCCTGTATTTGTTGGTAAATCCATTAATAAATGCATTTATATTTAGTTCAGTTCATTTATTTTTATTGTGGTATGCTGCCCGCTATCCTCCTCCGCTCAGTTATTATTATCATTGAAATTAATTTTTTTTACTGAACTCTGAGAAAATATGGCTTTATTTTATGTGATTTAGTTTTGATGTTCGGAGATTACTGTCACTCAAATTTGCATGCATTGTGTTGAATTTTGTGGTCATTTATCTCATAAACATCTTTACCTATATGAATAATGTCAACTACTATAAATGGCTGTTGATAGTTATCTTACAAAATTCTGTAAAGTTCACACCACAGCTGCTTTGCTTAATTTATTAAGAAATGTCTATATTTTTTTTAAATATTATAATTTTTTCTTGGATGAACTAGTAATAAAGACTTTGCGTACTTATAATAATTGAATTAATAGAAGTAGGTAAATACAAAATAATAGAATTGAAATTATAACATTTGCAAAAAAAAATTCTAAGAATGCTCTTTTCTTTTTGTCATTGCTAAAATGACACTATTGTTTGCATATTATACAACTTTCACCATATAATACATCTTTATACTTTCATAAAGATTGGGTTTAACTGAATATGCACAAAGTTCAATAATATTTAATTAAGTGTTTTGAATTACTTTAGTGTTTTAGTATTACACTTCTATTAGGCATTTGACCGAGCAGATGTCATTTCTCTCATAAGACATTTGTTTTTCTTTATCAAATTAAAAATTAAGGATTTATTTTTCAAAGTCACAAATATTATTTATTCTGTGTGTGAAAGATTTTTTCATATTTGTCTTTATATAATTAAAGTGCATTATTTTTTCTTTTTTTTGTGTTGACTTATGCATTATTTTAACTTTTATCATAATTATTTGCTATAGTGTTTGAATATTTTTATTTTGTATATTAAACAGATTCATATTTAACAGCATAATGAGTGCAGAATCACATAAATATTTTAAAGCTTATAATATAATTCATTTGATAGCATGCATTAATAGAAAATTATTACTTTATAGAATGAACAATGGACTGCAGTCGATTACATATATTAGAAAGAATATACAAAAGTGTTCACGATTGAATAAATATCTTATTATACAGTTAAAAAGAAAAAAATCAATAATGATAGATAGATCATTAATTTATGATCTAAAAAAATTCATGTTAGTCTCTATGAAACATGTCCTTCAACGTGATGCCAATGAAATTCGTTATTCAACTCTTACTATAATTTGTGCTTATTGATCTAATATTAATTGTGTAGCATGTAAGGGTAAAATAATTATGGAAGATGTAATTGCAAGTACATGTGTTGCACGAGTTTTAGAAATTGGAGAATGTAGTCGTCAACAGAGCATATCTTATTTTCCATTTGGAAATATCAGATCAAATACGATCCTTGGTACTATTGAAGTTGGAGAATGTAGTCGAAATAAACATCTGCCTAATTTTGCATTCCATAATGACGGATCAAATGTCACTATTAGTAAAGCAGTTGTGGAACTGTGTTGCACGGGTTTTAGAAGTTGAAGAATGTAGTCGTCAACAGGGCATATCTAATTTTGCATTTGGAAATATCAGATCAAATGTGATGCTTGATACTATTGAAGTTGAAGAATGTAGTCGAAATAAATACCTGCCTAATTTTGCATTCCATAATAACATGTCAAATGCCGATATTGGTATTGTTGATTAATAATTTTTATATTTAATTATTAAATTTATTGATTTTTGTCATTTTAATTAATTTTTTTATGCACAGGGTGTTTTCCTGCAAAATGTGCAACAGTTTTTAGCAAAAATTTCAAAATTAAAGGGCAAAGAGTTCAGTGTCAGTTTTGTGGTGCTAACATGTGGGGCGAACAAAAAAATATCAAATCTATATTTAATCCCACATTCAAATTATGTTGTCATGAAGGATTGATTGCATTACCATCACACCACCATACCCAATGGTTCTTGAAAGATTGTTGCTTGGTCAATTTGATACATCGTCTTCCACGTTCAGAGATATATAAGAATTTATAATAAAATATTTGCTTTCACATTTATAGGTGGTAAGATTTATCATACTGTCACTGATGGGTGTAGTTCATTCTATTTTCGTATAAATGGTTCAAATTATCATAGGATAGGCTCACTCCTTCCGAATTATGGAGAAAAATCTTGATTTGCTTAGATGTACATATATGCGAGAACAAATTACTATGCTTTCAAGGTAATATGACACATTTAAATATAGATATAATAGAGATAATTAAGAGCATGCTTGATAAGATTAACCAATATGTTAGTATTTTTAGGTCAGCACGTGATTTCTTAAGAAATAATAAAAATGTTGACCTAAAAATAAAAATTATTCATTCAAGAAAAAGAAGACAATATATTAGACCAACATCTGATGAGGTTGCAACATTATTGATTGGAGATAATTCGCATGAAAGCATACATCATTATATAATTTTATATCTTAAATGTGATCATTTGTAGCATATTTCTGAAATAGAACCATGCTATATGACTCTTCAATATCCATTGTTATTTTCTTATGGTGAAGATGGATAGACAACAAACATCAAACATAATTTGTTGATCGGAATTACATATCAAGCAAAGTGTGTGACAATGAGAGAATTTTATTATTTTTGTATTCAATTTCGACGAGAATATGGAAACACTTTACTGTCTACAAGTCGTCTGTTCCAACAATATATTGTAAATTCATTTGCAGCAATATAAAAAAATAGATTGCAATTCATAAGGTAAAATCAGCCAAAATTTTGTACTGAGTTATACTAAGGTCTAAAAGATGCAATTGATTCTGGTGAAAATGACGCAGCGAATATTGGAAGGAGATATGTTCTCCCTTCTTCATTTTATGGTAGCCCACATCATATGTTTCAAAATTATCAGAATACAATAGCTATTTTTTGGTATATGGACCCTCCGGATCTTTTCATTACTTTCACTTGCAATTCAAATTGGAGTGAAATTCAAGATGCTTTGCTTCAAATTTATGGCCAAAAGGTTGAGAATTGACCTAATATTGTAGCTATAATATTTAATATTAAAAAGAAGTAATTTTTGAAAGATGTGCAACAAATATTTGGAAAAGTTATTGCTAGTACAAACTTTTTTAATTCTCAAATATATAATGATTTGCATATAAATTTTAATTAATATTTAATATGAATTTAGTTTTTGTGCAGATTTGCATGTTGTAGAATTCCAAAAATGTACTCTTTCGCATATACATCTTTTGATAACTGTTGCAAAAGAGTATAAATGTAAGATAACAGAAGAAATTGATTCTTAATTATGGCTAAGTTGCAGACAAGATATTAGAATCATACTTACATGAATTATTTCTTACTCATATGATTTACGGTCCTTGCTATATAAACTCCAACTCTCCTTATATTATGGATGGCAAATATAAAAAGAGGTATCCTAAAAAGTTTGTTTCTTCAACAACATATGATCAATATGGTTTTGTTACACATAGACGAAGGGATAATGGGATAACAGCTTTAAAAAATGGATGAAATGTTGATAATTGTTGGGTGGTTCCGTATAATTGAGATCTTTTATTAAGATATGAAGCTCATATAATTGTTAAAATTGTGGCAACATCAAAAGTTATCAAATATCTTTATAAATATGTTAACAAGGGCCTTGACAGAATGATAATTTATTGTAAAATTCAAATGATGAAAATGGTGGCACCTTCCCTTCAAATAATAGAAATTATGATGAGATTAAACAATATCTTGATTGTCGATATACCTCATCAATAGAAGCGTGCTGGAGAATAATCACGTTTAAACTGCATGCTCAACATCCGTCTATTGAATGTTTATTGTACCATCTTGAGGATGAACATAATATTATATTTAATAATAATAATATACTGCAAGATGTTATCTCTAGACCTAACATTGAGAAAACAAAATTCTGCAATGGTTTGCTGCTAATCAAGGGTATCAAGATACTCATAATTTTACTTGTTGAGTTTTCATTATATTGGGTTTGAAATAATACATCAAAAGAATAGTTATGTAGGGAGTCTAAATGCAAAATAAGTTGTATGTATCATCCATATCCTGGTTCTGGTGAGAGATTTTATCTCCATATGCTTTTGCATATTATTAAAGGTGCTCAATGTTTTGATGATTTAAAATGAGTCAATAATGTTATACACTCAATATTCCGAGCAACGTATTCTGCGTTGGGGCTAATTGGTGAGGATACCGATTGGGATGATGCTTTAACTGAGGCGTCAACATTGGCAACTGCTACTCAATTAAGAAATATGTTTGTAACTATTCTTATGTATTGTAAGGTTAACAATCTTGTTGAATTATGACATAAATATTCTGACAAATTAGTTAAATATATAGATTTTTTCATTCATAGGCATTCTCTATATGCTAATTTTGCTATTGCTGATTCAGATAAGTTAAATTATGCACTACAACAAATTGAAAAGATTTTAAATAGCAATGGAAAGTCACTTCGTAATTTTTACTCAATGCCTTTATCTAGCCTTGATAGCTCTATGAATTTCCATAATCTACTGATTTTAGAGGAATTCGATTATGATGCCAATTTATCGTATGACGAATTTTAAAATTATCATCAATAATTGAATTCAGAACAATGTTATATTTATGAAGCTATCATTGAATCATGCGTCTCAAACAAATGTGGGTTATTCTTTGTATATGGCAGTGGCGGGATAATAAAGATATTTCTTTGGAAAAAAATTATAGCTAAGATACAATCTAAGAGAAAGATTGTTATAATAGTTGCATCATTTGGGATTGCAACGTTGTTATTACCCGGTGGATGTACAACATATTCAAAGTTTAAAAATGCTTTATCTCTCACAGAAGTATCAACATGTGCTATTTCACAGCAATCTAAGATTTTAGAGGTACTACAGATTACTGATTTAATAATATGGGATGAAGCATCTATGATGCATCATTTTGCTTTTGAAGCATTAGATCGTACTTTGAGATATCTAATGAAATTTAAAATACATAATTCTGAAAATAGAGTATTTGGTGGATATACTTTAGCCATCGGTGGAGATTTTAGACAAATTCTCTCAGTTATAAGAAAAGGTACTCGAGAATATATTATTGCTGCAGGATAACAAAGATCTTATATTTGGAAATTTTATAAATTATATGAGCTCCGAACAAACACACATTTGCATAAAAATAATGATTTCGAATCTACGGAATTATTACTAACACATTAATTTGCTGATTGACTTTTAATATTGGTGAAGGCAAAATTGGTGGAGATGTTTTTGAAGATTCTTCATTAAGCATTTAAATGATAATACCTGATGATCTTTTAATTCATAATGTATATGATCATCTCAAATTTTTGATATAATTTGTTTATCCAGATCTCAATGATTTTTGTTAACTCACACTTATTTGCAATCACGTTGTATCCTCGCTCTTACAAATGATAATGTTGACCTAATCAATCACATGATCCTTGATCAGTTACCAAGAAAATTAATAAATTTTTATAGTGCCGACCATATTACATACAAAGATGGAATAACAACTGAAGCTTTTGGGTACAATCACGAGTTAATACATAGCAGTAAGTTTAGCAGTTTATCAGATCATTGCATTTAATTAAAAGTTGGGGTCCCTGTAATTTTATTACGTAATTTGAATTAAGCAATAGGTTTAGGTAATGATACACGCCTCATCATTGAAAAGATTGGGATCAAGGTTCTTCATGAAAAAATTATAACATGAACAAATATTGGTCAGACAGTTATCATACTTAGAATTTCAATGACATCACAGAATCATGATTTTCCATTTCAATTATATCATCGATAATTTCCTATCAATGTTGCATTTGCTATAATAATAAATAAAAGCCAAGGTTGGACACTAAGTACTGTTGGAATATTTTTGCAAGAACTAGTTTTTACGCATGGTCAACTTTATTTTGCATTTTCTAGAATGACAAATCGAAATGGATTGTGAATATTGTGTCTTGATAAATTTGATCAACCAATTAAGTATACTAAAAATATTGTGTACGAAGAAATATTCAATGACATAACTTCTGTTGTAAGTAAAATAATTTTTTAAATCATTTTATTTAATTAATTTTTTAACATATTTAGATATCCATTTAAGATATAAATTTTTTTTTTTTAAGTTTGCTAACTACATATATTTGTGATTCTTTTTCAGGCTTTTGATAGCTAGCAACACACTAATTTCTTTCCTCTATTATCAACTAAATTTGCTAAGATATATAATTTTCAGACTTATTCTTTATTAAAAGCATATTTATGAAGTCCTCCTTCACAGTATGATATTTTTTCTGTACTGAGAGTATGCAATTTCTTAACTTCAAAAGAGAAATTTTATGATTTTTCACCATTCGGCTTTAGCACTTCCTCATCCAGAAGTGCCAACTGATAGTATTATTCAAAGTTCTGATCTCTTAATACATTTTGTATTGAAATTATGCAGTATTATTGTTATTGTAAACATATTTTCTGTACATCTAATCATTAATTTTTTATTTTTGTTTGTCACAAATACTATTATTTTCATTAATAATAAAGAAGCTGGTTTGCAAAGTTATGAATATACATTTTCAACGAACACTTCGCTCTCAACCAGATTCGCTTCTATGCTTTAGTATTAGCATAATTAAATTCAATTAAAATAATTTTGAATGAACAATACATTTTTTATTATTTAAGATGCTTTGAATCATTTTTTATAAAAAACTATAATGATAATATCATTGTGTTTCGTATGTTATTGTCTTTAAAAGGGTGAGCAAATTTATGTGAGATATTTATAGTCTTTGAGCATAATAATGGTCTACGGTCTTTGCAAAATATTTTCATGCAATTCACGGGCACGCGCTAAATTTGATTTTTGTTTATCAGATTTTCGTGCGCACGGGCACCAATTAATCTCAAATTTTCCATCAATGATAATACATTATTTTATTGTGATATATCTCGAACAATTTATTATAATTGATAAAATGAAAATACCAACATAATAATTGTGTGTACACATATCTAATATCTAATATATATATATAAATGAAGGGGCATTGCTTATTAATTTTATTTACGTGATCTCTTTTTATTGCCATAGAGAGTTCATTGGTGTCCAGTTATTTTTAATCTTTTTGATATTTTTATATGTTTTACGACTCTTGAAATAAAATAATATAGATATGTCCTGATATTTGCTACTATTTTTTTAAGTGGACGAGAATGATGATATATTGTTTTCTATTACATTTGCTATTGTGATTTATTTTTTTTAAGTGTGTTGTTGCCTCGTGCAAGTTTCTTTTGCTTATATATATATATGAGAAATGCTATTTAAACTCGTTGACTTGACACTCAGAAAAATTCATCCAATAAGATTTAGATATTATTTCAATATAAATTTTAAAAATAATATTTATATTATTTGAATATAAATTTTAAAAATAATATTTATATTATTTGAATATAAATAAATAAATATTAATAAAATAATCTTTAAATTTTATTTAATGAATTTTCTTAAGTAGCAGATAGATAACATTTTTTTAATTAATGAGTTTTTTTAAGTAAAAGCTATTAGTTTTTGCTTTCTGGTGGCATCGGAACGGCTGACGTGGCCACATTAACTAATAAAATTTGAAAACAAAACCAATAGCAACTCGGTTTAGACATTGCTTCTTTTTAGCTTGAAGCTTTTAAACACTAAACTGTCTCTATTTTGTCGCCTCGTTTTAGCACTCTGTTGAGCTGCTAAAATGGATCTCGCGCTTCTCTCCGAGGTTCCCTCTCAGCCACCTCCACCGGCTCCCTCAATTTTATCCACAGCCCGCCTGCAGCGGCCACACTAGCGATTTCTTTTATGAATCGTCAGCACGAATCTCATTACTTCGTCCAGTTCTGCACCTCGTTGAGTAATGTGGGAGGAGACTTCAGTGAACGGCGCGTCGGTGAAAACATCGGAGGGGGACCTTCAATCTGATGAAGGGGAGATCCTCGAGGCCGAATCTTCGCTTCGAGAAGGGCTTTCGCTTAACTACGAGGTTTCTTTGCCTTCTTTTTCTCACTAACAGTTATCTGATTTTTGTGTATGCTTCATTCTTTGGGGTGCTTTGGCGTTTGAATTTTTGCTGGAGATGGTTGTGGGATTTGGCGGTAGTTTCTTTTTTACAATGCTGCTTAAGCTTGTAGCGTGGCTGCTTCAGAGTGCTTGACTTCCCTCTACCTTTTGTTTAGGATTCTAGGTTTTGCAAGAGTACTGTTTTTGCATTCTTGAAGACTTTGCTAATGAGAAGCGTTATATTTTTGGCTTGTTCTTTTGCTTTTGATTGAATTATGCTGACAAGTGCTAACAGGTAGACGACTCAAAATAGATTAGTCGCTCGTTCGTGTTCTGCCTCGTAGGGCTTTTGCTTCAGGAGGTTAATTTAGGAAGTCCATGGTTCGGAGTTACAGTTTTTTTTTCCTAAAAGATGTTACCCAGAGCAATGGGTCGTCTTTCTTCGATGCTCGTTTCATGTTTCTAGTGGTATTTTACTTAAATCATGAAAGCATTGTGGAGGGATTTATTGTTCTTTGAATTTTTTTGTCCTTTTCAGATAGGGGTCTTAGGGTTTATATTTGTTCGGTGTGAAAGTGTTGTTTTAAATATAATGGAAAAACCTGGAAGTTGGAGGGTAATAACCTGTAGTTCTGTGAAAGTGTTCGGTTTAATGACATAGAACAATAATATATTATCAATGAGGCATTGTCAAATGCTTGAGTGAGTGTTTTGTGTGTCTCAATATTCTATAACATTATTGTGTTTATTGAACAAAACTAGCTTGAGCAAAATTAGCTTGGATATTAAAAATAACTCGAAGAAAATAAATTTGGATAGCATTAGAAATTTAGCTTGGATAGTATTGGATAGCCAGCTAGCTTTAGAAAATTAGCTTGGATAACTTGGGTAAAACTAACTCGGACAACTCGGGTAAAACTAGCTCAAACAACAAAAGTAGCTCGAACAAAATTGGCATGAACAACTCAAACACAACTATCTCGAACATACAAATAGCTTGAATAACCAACTTGGACAACTAACTCAAGAAATTAGATTGAGCAACTAGCTTAGCAACTAGGTTAGGCAACTAGCTTATCAGTTTGATATGGCAGATGCCTTGTGAAGATAGGTTGAGAAGGCAACTAACTTAACAATTAGTTTGGTAGTTGGTGTTGCACACTAGATCAACAAAATTACCATTTCTACAAATTAAACATTAAATGTGCTGAATTGGAAGACTACACAAGTAATTTTAAAAATCAAATTTGCTTTGTAAATTTCTATTATATAAAAATGGGTTAATGAAAATTATTATATTACAATTCCACACAAAGAAAGGGAAGGTTGTGAGCTTAAATTATATGAGGTGATTTATAAGATCTTTTTAAATTTATTGCTAAATTTTTGTTTGTTGTTTCTTCTTTTTATTTTGTAGAAAAATATGAAAGATTTTCCTTAATTTTGAGAAATTCTTAGTTTGTGTGACTTGTGTGACATACATTAGTTGGGACTAAATCGATTGCTAAAATATGTGTATTTTGATTTTGGTTTTAATGAATTTGGTGGAAAAATTTGATTTTCGACAAATCTAGGCAGTGAACATCTGCAAGGGCCGAATCACTTTAAAATCTTATGTATTCCAATTTTATATTTCACTTATGTAACTTTTTCTTAATTGTTTATTTAATTTTTTTCTTAACTCACAATTTAACTCCCTTATGTTTTCTAAATGTTCGTGTTATTTCACTTTTTCCAAGCATTTGTTAACATTGCCAAAACCATGTTTCCTTTTAAAGGGTATATTGCTTTCACCCATATTTCGAGCAACAAAATTTTATGTAGTGTGGCAAATGGCTTTTAGTTCTTTCCGAAGTATTGTTATCTTGTGCTGAATGAAGAGGCTGAGTACATTATAGGAATGAAATGTCCTAAATGTGGTTGCTAACTCATCGAATGATTTTAAAGAAATTGTCCTCCAAATCAATTCTTATTCAATCTTTAAGGTTGTGGCTCATATTTATTGCTACATTATATAATAGTCATGGAGGTGTCGGCTCAACTTTGCCGTGTCAGATCTCAAGTTTAGATGAGATCTCAAGTTTAGATGAGAAAGGATGAGGGTTGTGTTAGGTAGTTGATTGCCAGCATAAAACTTTGCTGAATCTTCTCACAACTAGAATCTCTTAAAAATTGTGCTAGAGCTAGGGTGTCTTCTGAAAATGATGCATTGCATTGCCTGAAAATAGTGAAAAGTGTGCACAAATTGCTATATATCAGCGTCCAATGTAGTATCAAATAAATACGAGGGTTTCTTTTATATAAATGAGTGCGAGTAATGACGCTAGTCTATATTACTAATTTAAGATTAGATAGTTGGTATATTGACACCCTCATTGGCCAGCTTTGTTATTTAATGGAGAGCCTTTAGTGTCCAGGAGCAGCAAAAGCGCTACAGTGCACCATGGCGCGCCGCAGTGCGCCACAGCGGTTCTTACTCGAGAGCTGAGGCGCTGTCGCCCGCCTTAGCGGTCAGAAATTGAGAAACAGGCGCTGCAGTGCGCCGCAGCGGAAATCGCCGCTGTAGCGCGCCGCAGCAGAAATTGACTCTATAGCGCGTTGCAGTGTGTCATCGGGTCCATCCCGAGGCGCGAGCGCTACAGCGCGCCACAGTGGTCTAAACTTGAGACTGTGGGCGCTACGGCGCTTCGTGGCGCACCGCAGCGAATTCAATTCGAGAACGCGGGTGCTATAGCGCGCCGTAGCGCCCGACGGAAATCAGCCCAGTCCAGGTTAAGCCCTAAGCAAATAGGAGGGCATTTTGGGCATTTCAGAGCTTGTTTCTTCAGCTGAGTACTTAAGTAAACATTAGGAGAAAATTCCTATGTCCATTGAATGCAAGTGAAGTCAAGTGGAGGCTGGAAGCTTGTGTGAGAAGGAGATCCCTAGGCTGAACCTTAAGTAAACTGTAGTGTAAGTTAAGCCTTGTATGTTGGAGGAGATACTCCAGGTGGTGGCTGCTTCCTCTCCTCTCCATTTTAAAATAAGAGCTTGAGCAGTTTGTGCTAAGGTGATAAGCTCTTTGCAACTCTGTAATTTCTGTCATATTCTAGTGGATTCTTGTGGTGTGGCTCCGTGGTTTTTCCCATTCTTGGGTTTTCCACGTATATCTTAGTGTTTGGATGTTTTGTGTACTGTGACTTGTGCATGCACGTGCTATATTTTCTGTTCTTGTGATTTTCTATGATTTCTGAGATTGCTTGGTAACCGTCTACGCAACCCCGGTTCTCGAATCAAAGTGTGCTCTTTCTCAAACCGCTTCCGCTGCGGAATAGGGCGTGCTGTTGTGAAGGTTCATCCCCAACAAGTGGTATCAGAGAGTGTTGGTTTACCTTGTTGGTCTTAGGGTTTGCTTGTTTGAGTGGGAGCAATGGCCGAAGAGATGAGACATAAGATCGAGAAATTCAGCGGAATGAACTTTGTGTTCTGGAAAATGCAGATGGATGATCTGCTCTACCAGAAGAAGTTATACCTTCCTTTGAAAGGAGCTGACAAGAAACCTACAGCAATGACTAATGAAGAATGGGAAGTTCTTGATATAACTGCATTGGGTTGCTTTTAATATTGTTAATGAGAAAACAACTGTAGATCTCATGAATGCCCTGATGAGGATGTATGAGAAGCCTTCGACTTCGAATAAGGTTTTCCTAATGAAGAGACTGATTAATATGAAGATGATGGATGGGTGTTCAGTGACTTAACACTTAAATGGGTTCAACACTGTGATGAGCCAGCTAAGTTCGGTGGAAATCAGCTTTGATGATGAGGTCCGAGCTCTGTTGTTCCTCTCTTCGTTGTCGGACAGTTGGGATAGGCTGGTGACAGCCATCAACAATTTATCTAGAAATGCGTCGTTGAAGTTCGACGACATCATTTGCCTAGTGCTGAATGAGGAGGTGCGGAAGATATCTCATTAAGAGGCATCTACCTCGGCACTGAATGCTGAGGGCAGGGGAAGATATGTTGAGATGAGACATACCAGAAATAGGTCGATGTTTTGACAAGGAAAATCAAGACCCAGAAAGGCAAAGCCGGATTGCTGGGACTGTGGGAAGGCAGGTCACTTCAAGAAGGACTGCCCTACCTTAAAGAAGCCAAGTGGTGGTGGTAAAATGATGAACCCCATTGCGAGATGCTTTGATCCTCTCACTTGTCAACACAGAGTCCTGGGTTGTGGACTCGGGCGCATCATTTCATGCCACTCCTTCGAGGAGTGCCTTCAAGAGTTACACCAAGGATGACTTGGGGAAAGTGTACCTTCGAGATGATAAAGCATGCGACATCATTGGCAGAGGTGATGTGGATGTTAAGCTACCAAGCGACGCAGTTTGGAAGCTGAAGGATGTTAGACATGTACCATGTCTAAGAAGAAACTTGACCTCAGTAAGCCAGTTAGTTAGAGAGGGCTACACCACTTGTTTCACAGGAGATTCATGGAAGGTCACAAAGTGTGCACTCGTTATTGCACGGAGCAGTATGGAAGGTACACTTTACTTGATCAATAAAGTGTCTGACACTATTGCGGCTGCATAAGAAATAGATGCAGATCTATGGCATTGGAGGCTTGGCCATATGAGCGAGAGAGGATTGAAATCCCTATAGTCAAAGGGGAAGCTCCAAGGACTGAAGTCAGTGAACTTGGATTTCTGTGAAGACTGCGTGCTGGGCAAACTGAAGAAGGTTTCATTCTCTAAAGTTGGAAGGGAGTTGAAAAGCAAGAAATTGGAGTTTGTGCATACGACGTATGGGGACCAGCTTCTACATCTTCCATAGGTGGAGCAACATACTTTGTCACCTTTATTGATGATCATACTAGGAAAGTATTGGTCTACTTTCTAAAACATAAATTTGATGTGTTTGGAAAGTGGTTAGTTTTGGTGGAGAACGAAACCGAATTAAAGCTGAAATGCTTAAGGTTTGATAATGGCGACAAGTACTGTGATAGGGAGTTCAAGGAATTCTGTGCTATGAGAGGAATCAAGAGGGAGTTTACAGTCCCTAGAACACCACAACAAAATGGTGTTGCAGAACGGATGAACAGAACAATCACTGAAAGAGCCAGGAGCATGAGATTGCATGCGGGTCTCCCAAAGCAGTTCTGGGCTGAAGCTGTTAACGCGGCTGTATATCTAATCAATAGGAGACCTTCTGTACCCTTGAATGAAGGGATCCCCAAGGAAGCTTGGAGCGGAAAGGAGGTGAAATTGAACCACCTCAAGGTATTTGGTTGCTCATTCTATGTGCATATTGATGCAGGATCCAGGAGCAAACTTGATGCTAAGGCGATCAAGTGCACATTTGTTGGATATGACGCGTACGAGTTCGGTTACAGATTCTGGGACAATTAGAACCAAAAAGTCATCAGAAATAGGGATCTCACTTTCAATGAAAGTGAGATGTACAAGAATTGTATGGGAGTCAAGATTGACTCCAAGGATGCTTCAGATGGAGAACCCTGACACATAGAGATTTATGACAGTATTGAGCTAGATATTGGAGAACATGGAGAAGCTCAGGAGAATGTCAATGTTGAACCACAAACACTTATATTAAGAAGATCTACAAGAGTCTCTAGATCGCCACAGAGGTACTCTCCTTCTTTGTTCTATTTGTTGCTAATGGATAGTGGTGAACCAGAAAGCTTGGAAGAGGCATTTTAAGTTGAAGATTCAATCAAGTGGGAGGCTACCATGAATGATGAAATGGCATTACTCATATCAAATGAAACATGGGAGTTGGCACCCTTACTCGCTAGGAGGAATGCTCTTCAGAACAAGTGAGTTTATCGGGTGAAGGAAGAGCTGAATGGAAGCAAGCGCTACAAGGCGAGACTTGTAGTAAAAGGTTTCCAGCAAAGGCATGGGGTCGACTATAGTGAGATTTTCACCCCAGTTGTGAAGATGACAACCATCAGGGTTGTGCTGAATATGCTTGCAGTTGAAGATTTGCATTTGGAGCAAATGGATGTTAAAATTGCATTCCTTCACGGAAAACTGGAATAGGAGCTATACATGCAACAACCTGAAGGGTACAAGGCTCAAGAGAAAGGAAAGTCTGAGCTAGTGTGCAAGCTCAAGAAGAGCCTCTACGGCTTGAAGCAGGCGCAAATGCAGTGGTATAAAAGATTTGACAGGTTCATGTCAGAATCTGGGTACAAGAGATGCCAGGTGGAGCACTGCTGTTACATAAAGCAGTGTAAGTCCTTCTATATCATTCTATTGCTGTATGTAGATGATATGTTGATCGCAGGATCTGACATGGAGGAGATAAGGATGTTGAAAGAACTGATGTCAAAAGAGTTTGACATGAAAGACTTGGGGCTAGCCAAGCAGATTCTTAAAATGAGAATCAACAGAGAGAGGAGTGCAGAAATTCTAAAGTTGTTGCAAAAAGAGTGTTGAAAAGGTGCTAAAGAGGTTCAACATGACTGAAGTGAACCCAGTGGGCACTCCCCTAGCAAGTCACTTCAGCTTATCAAAGGAATAAATGTTGAAGTTTGAAGAGGAGAAGGAGCATATGATGAAGGTTTCGTATGCTTCAGCAGTTGGGAGCTTGATGTATGCAATGATCTGCACAAGACCGGACATTGCCCATGCAGTGGGAGTGGTCAGTAGATTCATGGGAAACTCAGAAAAGCACCATTGGGACGTGGTCAAATGGATCTTAAGGTATCTGAAAGGTATAGCTGACAAAGTTTTATGCTTTGGAAGATTTGATATTGTTTTACAGGGATATGTAGATTCAAATCTTGCAGGAGATGTTGATAGCAAGAGAAACACTACAGGATATGTATACACATTGGGAAGTGTAGCGGTGAGCTGAATCTCCAAGCTACAGAATATTGTATCGCTATCTACCACGGAGGCGAAATACGCTGCCATCATGGAGGCAAGCAAGGAGATGATATGGTTGAAGGGTTTCATGGTAAAATTGAGCAAGGAGCAGAAGGATCTGAGGCTCTACAGCGATAGTATGAGTGCTATTCATATGGCGAAGAATGCCGCTTTTTATGCCAGGACAAAGCACATTCAACTATGTTATCATTTCATTTGGACAATGTTGGAAGAAGGACAGATTGGATTGGAGACTATTCATACTTCTAAGAATCCAGTTGATATGCTTACCAAAGCAGCTACAGTGGAGAAACTGAAGCTATGTGCAGCTTCAGTTAGCCTCGTACATGAAGAGAAAGCGGGGTAAGCCACACCACGTTTATTGACAAACACAGAATAAGACAATGAAGGGTCAATGGAGGAAAGGAGGGAAGACTTTGCTAAAGGTCTCCAAGTGGGAGATTGTTATATAATGGAGAGCCTTTAGTGTCCAGGAGCAGCAAAAGTGCTGCTGCGTGCCGTAGCGCGCCGCAGCGCGCTCAGGCAGTTCTTACTCGAGAGCTAAGGCGCTGTCGCATGCCTCAGCAGTCAGAAATTGAGAAGCAGGCACTGCAGCACGCCGTAGCGGAAATCGTCGCTGCGCGCGCCGCAGCGGAAATCGGTACGATAGCGCGTCGCAACGTGTTAGCAGGTCCATCTCGAGGCGCGGGCGCTACAGCGCTCCACAACGGTTTAAACTCGAGACTGCGGGTGCTACGACGCGCAGCAGCGGATTCAATTCGAGAACGCGGGCGCTACAGCGCGCCGTAGCGCTCGGCAGAAATCAGCCCAGTCCAGGTTATGCCCTAAGCAAATAGGATGGCATTTTGGGCATTTCAGAGCTTGTTTCTTCAGCTGAGTACTTAATAAGTAAACATTAGGAGGAGATTCCTATGTTCAGTAAATGCAAGTGAGGTCAAGTGGAGGCTGGAAGCTTGTGTGAGGAGGAGATCCCTAGGCTGAACCCTAAGAAGCTGCAGTGCAAGTTAGGCCTTGCATGTTGGAGGAGATACTCTAGGTGGTAGCTGCTTCCTCTTCTCTCAATTTTAAAGTAAGAGCTTGAACACTTTGTGCTAAGATGATAAGCTCTGTGCAACTCTATAACTTCTGTCATATTCTAGTGGATTCTTATTGTGTGGCTCCGTAATTTTTCTCATTCTTGAGTTTTCCACGTATATCTTGGTATTTGGATGTTTTGGTGCTGTGACTTGTGCATGCATGTGCTGTATTTTCTGTTCTTGTGATTTGGTGCAATTTTTGAGATTGCTTGGTAACCGTCAACGCAACCCCGGTCCTTGAATCAAAGTGTGCGCTCTTTCTCAAACCGCTTCCACTGCGGAATAGGGCGTGTTGCTGTGAAGGTTCATCCCCAACAAGCTTTTTGAATTAGTAGTTATTATGACTATTTGGTAGATCAATATTTCATGTCATCAAGAAACAAATTATGTGGCAAAGAAAGCAAAAAAAAAATCAGCTTTAAACTTTGATATTTGGGTAAGAATTATCATATAAATGATGTGATTATTATCTTGGATAAAATTTAAAGATAATGTTGCAGAAGTTAAGAGATTTAGAAATATAATTATATACTTAAAGATTATAATTGATGGAATAATTTTTAATATTGTTAATGTTTATTCCCTTCTAGGTTGAATATGAATATAAAAGAAAATTTTTGGCATGATTTGGAGGGGTTGGCTTAAGGAATATGCCAATAAGAGATGTAATTTATAGGAGACGATTTAAATAAAATTTTTTGAATGATGATTGAAAAATTTAATAGTACTCATGATGATTTTAATTTTGGAGAAATTAATGAAGAAGGAAGTATGATTTTGAAGTTCATTTTAGCTTTTATTTTGTAATTGCTTATACTTATTTTACAAAAATAGAGGAACATGTTATCACTTGTCAATATGAGACTTCCAAAGTTAAAGAGGAGAGATTATTTATATTGCAATTATTGTACAATTATTCAAGGTGATTGTTTGACGATCAACATTGATTATTGGCTCTAAACTTAATGATAAAGAATATGAATGCTGTATTAAATCTAGCATATGCCTTAAAATAATATGCCTTTATGGTAGAATCTTTAGAAGAATAATATAGATATTTTTAATAATGAAGTTTTAAAATTTAGACAGTGACATTTTAAGGGTGAAGCCAATCTTATGTTAAATTCACTTGCTAGTTATATTTGTAATGTAGCTAAGAGTATATTTTGTGATTAAAAAGCGAGAGCATCAAATAATAAAGATGCATGGTAGTGAAAAAAAGAGGTTCAAGCTAAGATTAAATATAAAAAATATATGCTTTAAAGAATGATTTAAATGTAAGAATAAAGAGAATTGAAAGAAATACAAATTAACTTATCATGAATCTAAAATAGCAGCTCATGAGGCTAAAATTGATGTGCTTGACGGTTTATATGATAAACTAGAGATTGCTAAGAGTGATATATATATATATATATATGTCTCACTCTTAGCAAGTTGATTTATATATATATATATATATATATATATGTATAAAAAGAATACAACATATATGGTTTGTGGCCACCAACAAATAAAAATAAAAAGTAAAATAAATTTAAAAAGAGAAAAAGGTGTAAAACGACCACCAAATCCCCTTAAAAAGCTCTCATAGGATATTTCAGCACTAGAACCAAAGATGTAAAAAAAATAGAAATATGCGAATCCACGCGAGCTATAGTAACCTTCAGAATGTATTAGCGACATTTTTTTCTAAAGAATTTTTGGATATCGATCATTTCTTTGACTTTTTTTTCCTTTTTTAAAAAATGATGTTTTCAGTTCCCCATTAAAATCATAATCCAACGTTGAAGAATCCCTTTTTTTCGGAACCAGAGAATAATGGAGTGAATTCCTTAACGAAAGGATTGAGGACCGAGTTCTTATTCAAGGAATAAGCTCGCTCCCTCAAAACCTTTGGTAATTTCATTAACCATAATTTGAAGCTTATCTGTTGTTATATCCATCAACTTCAATTTTGGATTATTAACCCGTGTAACAACCCATGGATGGGATGCCACGATCTCATCCGGGGCTCCTTCCATTTCAGTTTGCATCTTCAGTAGATCTTGAATTGCATTAAGCTTGATTTAAGATGTCCAAAGAAAAAGTTGTCATACTCTACCATTGTCTCATCTTCCCATGCAATAGTGCGGTGGTCCGGATGACCAATATTCTACACCGCTTCCTTCAACATTGAGACAACACCACCCACTAAAGGTGGACCCATCCCTACCGTTGGTGAGAGTGTCAAAAACCCTACGCCAACTCAACACATTAATTTTTCAACAATGTCGACTGACCCAGAAGCTAAAGCACCCTACATTGGAGTGTCCGCCTGCTACCCCCCATCATTGTCCCATGACTCCTCGTCCGAAACATCTTGGATGGCACTCAAGTCTCCATCCCCATAACCACATGATCTGTGCTCAACTTACCAAGAGCATCTCCATCTGAAAGTGTAAGCAAATCAACCATTTTTTTGAGTGTAAAAGTTCAACATTGATAACATCATTTTTAACCCCTTCTTCTGCATTCGAATTAATGCCCATTGGAGCCAATTACTCTAAATCTCATTCTCTTCGACCACGGTATCACCAGGAGCTTCTTTCGCCATAGTGTTACCGTTTCTCTTTGACATATATACCATTTGCTTCTTTACTTTTTTGTAGTTTTAAAGGCGGAAAATTGACTTGCCTTTTGTTTATCTTTGAAATGCGGATGGAGACGATAACAATTTACCACTTCATGCTCGATAGTCAAACAATGAGAAGAATACAACGACTTGTTCTCAAAAGTGCATTCTTGTAAATGATCGTTCTCTTGGTTTCAATCCATATTTTAGATTCAAAATCTTGAGATCCAGTTCGACCAAAAACACGCGCCACTGATGTGAGAAAAATGTTGGCAGTAGCAAAATCAGCTTTAAACAACTTACTAAAATAAGATCTCAAGGCGAACAATATTGAATGAGTTATCTAATAAAACTTGACTAGAAGAAAGTTTATCCAAACGGGGGCAATGGGAGGTTCACTCCTTGGGCAAAGGACATTCTCTATTACAGAACTTTCATGTGAAAATTTTCAATGAAATACGAACCTCTTGCAAATAATTTGGTGTAATCTGCTTCATTTGATAGCTTGATAAGGATATGATGGAAACCAACTAATCCGCATTGTATGATTTGGATAATCCCAGCCTATGAAGAAACTTGCGAATGGCTACCATTGATGGTTTCTCATTGGAAACTTTTTTCACAAACAAGTACTCAAAAGATTTGGCTAGCCTTTGAACTTCATCATTAGAGAGGAGTGCAGGTTTACCTTGTAGATATGCATTAGGTTTGATCCCGATTTGCTTTCCTCAAGAAGGGGTAGTAAGAGCTTTTTTAAAAGATAAAAGTGCCAAAGTTGTCACCGCACACTTGAGATGATGATCCGGAAGAAGATCCGATTCATTCAAACTGGCTCTAGGATGTCGGAGCCTGGTCGACTAAACGCCAAGAATTGGCGGCGGGAAACGACCAAGTAAGAGATCCTCGTTTCTGTGAATCCCTTATACCAGAGTAACAGACGCCTCCATCCCAGCTATGAGATGGCCAAGTCCGGCCGATGAAAGTCTTCCGATAACTCAAGACCCTTGCACGTGCAAATCTTCGAGATCGGAAGAGAATTATACAACGCCATCCTAGCTCCAGGATGACGGGGCCCAACCGATACAACGCCAAAGGGCGGCGGCGAGAGTCGACCAGAAAACCCTAAATCTCTAGGTGTGTGAAATTAAGGGATAAGAGTACAATAGTTTGATTTAATCAAATTTATCAAAGATAATCAATTTTCTTAAGATGAAAGATATTTAAATAAAATGGATGGATTATTTTATTAAGTTAATGAAGGTTGACCAATTCAATTAATATGAGTGAGTTTAATAGCTATAAAATTTATATCAATTGCACTTTTATTTGGTGGGCTAGTAAAGTTGAGATTCAGAATACTTTAAAGTGGATGAATAGTAGAAATGCGACAAGATTTGATAACATTCCTTTTGATTTGTGAAAAATGTTTGGGTGAGGGTGAGGAAGTAATTTGATTTAACTTAGGGATAAGAGAACAAATTTGATTTAATAAAGTTTATCAAAGATAATCAATTTTCTTAAGATGAAAGATATTTAAAATAAATGGATGGATTATTTTATTAAGTTAATGAAGGTTGACCAATTCAATTAATATGAGTGAGTTTAATAACTATAAAAATTATATCAATTGCACTTTTATTTTGGTGGCTATTAAAGATGAGATTTGGAATGCTATAAGGAGAATGAAAAGTAGAAAAGCGGCAAGATTTGATAATATCCCTTTTGATTTGTGAAAAATATTTGGGTGAGAAAGTAATTTCTTTAGTTATAAAGTTATTTAGTGATATATTGAAGATAAAGGATACCATTTGAGTAGAGCAATGAGATTGTTGTACTATTTATAAGGATAAAAGTGATGATCAAGACTGTGCAATGATGAGGTATACATTGAATTTTTGGGAAAGTGATTAAGTATATGCTATGAAGAGATACTCATATCTCACAAAATCAATTTGATTTTGACTTACTATGAAAATCAGATATTTACTAAGAGGTTTAATGTATAAATTTAAGGAAAGAAAAAGAAGATTTTCCTTTAGTCTCTATTGATCTTGAAAACAGTTGTGATAGAGCACCAAACGAAGTTCTTTGGAGAGTTTTGGTGAGAAAAAAGTTTGTGGCATTTATTGATGTTATTAAAGATATGCATAATGGGGCTGTAACATGCGTTCGATTGCATGATGGCTTGTTTAATGATATTCTCTTAACTATTGATTTATATGAAGATCTTTTTGCTTTATTATTGATATTCATACTAAACACATTTCAAGAGGAGGTTCTATGGTCCATGTTGTTTATAGACAATATTTTGTAATTGATATGACTAAGTATTGAGTTAAAGCAAAACTTAAGTTGTGGATGATTACTTTATAATCTTAAAGTTTTCATCTTAGTAGATTTAAAATTATCATATGGAATGCAAGTTTATTTGTAATAGAAGCCATACTCTTGAGAACATAACTATTGACGATCACGTGGTATTGAGAGGGAGGGATTCATGTACCTTGGTACAAAAATTCAAAATAATGGTGAGGTAGATAGTGATGCGATTAAAATAGAAGTACTTTTGGATTGTTGTGTGATTGAATAAATTCCACTCAAAATTAAAGGAAGAATTTTATGGATTTGTACGGTAGATTCTGTCATATGGGGTTGAATATTAGCTAACAAAGAATAAAATTTTTTGTAAAATAAGTGTTACAGAGATGAGGATGCTAAGGTGGATGAGTTGCTATACTCAAATGGATAGAATGAGAAATGAGTTCAATTGTAGCTAAATAGGGGTGGCTCCAAAAGTGAAAAAGATTTGAGAGTGTATTCTTAGATGGTTTGGGCATATTAAGCATAGACGTTCGATGCCCCTGTTAGAAAAATCGAGTATATTAATTTTGCACTTGTAAAAGAGGAAGACCAAAAACACAGGAAAAGATTATTAGAAAGGATCTTTTTTGAAACTTATGGAGGGCTTCTATTTGATAATGACCACCCTTATGGGATTAAGGCTTAGTGTTGTTGTTGTTGTTGCTATAGAGGTGCGAGCTCCAAGAAACATACTTGTTCCATCAAGCTCCGGCTATTTGGGGTGGCTGTATTTTGTCTTCCACCATTAATCTTGGCCACTTCTCAGGGATGGGTCCGTGGGACACTTGACTTTGCCAGCACAAAGTTACTTCAACCTCGTGTGGTCGAAAAAAAAAAGTTTTTCCTCCCTTAAATACTGAATTTGAAGCGACTACTCTTTTGAATGTCCTTATTAAATCTTTGTTGTACAAGCTTGATAGACTTGTTGAAGGTGATTGCAGTAAAGCCATTGTAAAACCCAAGAAGACTAGGGATTTGCTGCACACCTGAAGAGGAGCTACATTTTGCATAATTGTTTTATGTTTTATTGTTCGTCTTCATTTGTCCACTGTCATAGATATTTTAACTTTGCCAAGATTATTGTGTCAATGTAGTAGTGAAATTTCTTGGATTAGCAGTGAAATTTCTTTCACAATGTATTAATGGAATATATTGCATTAAAACCAGGAATCTTATATTATTGAAATAGCTTGGATGAGAATTACCAGAAAAGATATCGTGCACACTGGGACTACGTCCTACTTCACCACGTTTTAACAATCTTGACAGAAGTATGCATCAAACTCACCATGACTAGCTACTAGCTGCAGAGTTCTTGTCAGTAAAAAAACTATATTTTGCATTTTAGCTTAGTTAGTCATAACAGTAGCTTGAGCATTTTCACTCTTTGTGATCAGATTAGTAGTGGATTTTGATCCTGTAAACAAATAATTTTCTTGGATTAGTAGAATTTTGAAGCATTTAGCTTTCGATGATTGCTATTAACATAAGAGATTTCCATTCTATTTGGAAACCAAAATTTTGAGATTTTATTAGCATCTCTTTTTCACTTAAAAGAATAGGTAGTACGATACCAAGACCTTATGTTCTTAATGTGAACTTCTTACTTCTATTAATTTTTGTCCATATCTCATGCTTAATTGAGTTTAACAGTAGTCAAAGTAAGAACCTTATTTTGAATGCTTTAATCTATTTATTAGGCTTGTTCACACCCTTTTATTTTGTTTTTAAGTTTTGACATTGTTGAAAATGTTACCAAACGACCCTTTAGATATATAATCTATTGCAGCTTTTTTGTTTCTTACACATTGCAAAAGCTCCACAGCAGTCATGCATTTATTTTAAGTATTGGCAACGTTCTCCGAAATGGAATGATGTTCGACTCACATATCAAGAATTCTGATTTGTTTTACTTTAATAACAATATGCTGGGTAATTGAAATAAGTTGAGGCATATAGTCAGACTATTAATGACAAAGATGGTCAATAGAGGTTCCAGGAAAAGAATTCAGCGAACGAAGATATTATATGCTTTTATACAAAAATTCAGTAGTGTCTATGTTGATTCAGTTTAATTTATTTTTTTACTCTTGCCTAACATATTTAGTAAAATAAGGGGGGGTAACAAAATATTTTCCAGGTAAATTATTTTCAGCCATGATGCACATAAACCTTGCTATGTTTACGCTCTAAAATTGCGTTGTAAGCAATTTAGAAATTGAGTGTGCAATCGCATTGATATTTACCAATTGATGGATAATTTCTTAAGCATGCGTTTTTTATCATGTTTTATAAGTTTTATCAATATTTTAATGTGGCAGTAACTTTTTCAGAGTTTAACAAGTGATTATAAAAGCTAAATATTTATCCAAATATTTATTCCTTCCTTGAAACTTTGTGATCTTACTTACCTCCCTTAAATGAACGATGCACATTCATTTTCATAATATTTTAAAGTTATTATACTAGAGTGATAACTTCAAACTTGCATATCTCAAATAAGTTTCTAGTGGTAGCTTACTTCAGCAAAATCGTAAGTTCTAAGCAAAACTAGTAACTAAGAAATGATGAAATTGGAAACATATAGTGTTGTTAAAATAATACAAGTTCAGGTTACACAATGCAGCAAACGACTTTGCGCAGCACTGATCTTGCACTTTATGCTCAATTGAGCGCACACAGCCAAAAGCATATAAGATTGAAAATTAAAAAAAAAAATATTAGTCAGTGCCTTTCAACTATTTCATGCATATGCCAATTCTCATAAATGAAAGTAAATTTGAGTGGCACTTAAATTTATTCTTCTTAATTTTCTCAATTTTTATTAAATTACTCTTTATACTTTCCATGTTCTCAGGTTTCTCATTAACAACCAAATATAGAATGGGAGAGCTTTGGAGCTTGTATCGAATGTGTAGAATTTCTTTTAAGGAACAAGAAAAAGGCGGACAGACCTTAGAAAATAGCTCTCTGGCTTCTTCCACCCATATATATTATCTAAAAAATGGTGTTATAGTCCAGTAATTAAAGATCTTAATTTTATATTTGGAGTTCAAATTTCACGGCCACATTGTTGCCTCTTTATGAACTCACCCTAAAAAAATCATATTGTCGCTTCAGTATTGAACTATAGATAATTATGAATAGATAATTCACTTCTATACTTATTTGCTAACAACTTCAAATTACTGTCGTTGTCACATCCAAAATGCCCACAATAGCTCATGCTGTTGTTTAGCTTACTACAATGAAAGTTGCTAGCACCAAAATCACAATAATCAAGGTTTTTTCTTATATGCTTGATCAGAGACAACTAACTCTTGATGGTGTGGCAATCAGGGATTTGGCTAACATACAATTAGCACGACGGCCTCATACTTCCTTATCTATATCTACACTTTTATTAAACTTTTGAGTTATGATTTGGATAGTATGGCGTGATTACAATTCTCATTTGCTTATCCCAAAGAAGTTGTAGGCACCCAAAAAACCTGGTTTAACATTATTGTTGCAGTTGTCAATAATGACTGATCAAATTTCCCATGAAAATTAACTTTTTAGTGAGAATAAACGATAATTCCTGTCACATTTATTGGCATCATGTGCAGAACTTGTCCTTGAATATTCTCCAATTTCTTAGGTCTTCTTGGATGCATCGGTAGTGTTCATAAGCTAAGTAAATAGGAAACATCAAGTGGTGAGCTTCGTTGGTAAGAAAAACATGCATAAATTTTGATAAAGAGACCGTTTAAGCTTTACTGTAATGATTCCAATGTGAGATAACCAACCGTATTGCATTCTGGTGCATTGAATAATTTGTTTGTTGGATTAATAAATTCGCCATGGCTAATAATTTTTCAACTTAAATTAAGTAAATAAGATGTCAAGCTGCCGTGGACATTTTTTTTGTTTTACCTTAAACACAATGTTTGCTTTTGATATGCTGCAGGAAGCAAGAGCTCTCCTGGGAAGGCTTGAATATCACAGAGGCAATATTGAAGCTGCTTTGAGGGTTTTTGATGGAATAGACCTCCATGCTGCCATACATCGTCTCCAATCTACTCTTACCGATAAACTTTCACCAAGGAAAAACAATCATCGAAGTGAACATTCAGCATCTCATCTTGCTGCTAGCCTTGTCCTTGAAGCCATATATTTGAAAGCAAGGTCTCTTCAGAAGCTTGGCAGGATTGCTGGTAAGCATTAATTGTTGTCCCTAAGTGATTTTTTTTCTTGCGTTCTTATCCTATGATATTTAGTGCACTTAGATTTGCGGATTTTCACCCTCGTGAAATCATGATATTCTTCTTTTTTATTTTAAATGAAAGCATCTTTCTTGATTTTGTACTATTCTAGAGGCTGCTCAAGAATGCAAAAATGTACTTGATGCTGTGGATAAGATGTTTCGTCATGGCACAAAAGATATGTTGGTTGAGAACAAATTACGGGAAACAGTTCGTAAGGCTGTGGAATTACTTCCTGAACTCTGGAAGCAAGCTGGGAAGTATCAGGAAGCTTTGGTCTCTTATAGGCGAGCTCTCCTTGGTTGTTGGAATCTTGAAGATGACTGTTGTTTGAGGATACAGAAAAGGTTTGCTGCCCTTCTGTTGTATGGAGGTGTAGAAGCTGGACCCCCGAGTTTGGGTGTTCAAATTGATGGTTCATTTATTCCAAAAAACAACTTAGAGGAGGCTATTTTGCTCTTGATGATTTTGTTGGAGAAGTCCTGTCTTGGACAGATTCAGTGGGATCCATCATTGATGGATCATATTACGTTTGCCTTGTCTCAATGCAACCAGACTAATATTTTGTCTAGCCACATTGAAAAGGTCTTACCTGGAATATTACCGAGACGAGATAGGTGGTATACCTTGTCTCTTTGCCTCTGTGGAGCAGATCATGATAAAGAGGCTTTAAATTTACTTCGAAAAATTTTGAATAAATATGAAAATCCTGGTGATTTGAGGACTTTGCTATTAGCAGCTAAGATCTGCAGTAAGGATTGTCTTCTTGCTTCAGAAGGAATTTATTATTCACAAAATATCATTGCTGGTGGTCAAATGGTTGAGAATCATCTCAAGAGCGCGGGTCTTCATTATTTGGGCATTTGCCTGGCAAAAAAATCTAAGGCTGCGCTATCAGCACAAGAACGTGGTAGTCTACAAGCTGAAGCAATCAGTTCATTAGAAGCTGCTGTGGTTCTAGATAATCGTGATTTCAATTTAATCTTTGACTTGGGCCTTCAATATGCGGAACAGTGCAATAAACAAGCTGCAATTCAATGTGCAAAAGCTTTTATTGATGCAACTGGTGGAGCAGTGCTGAAAGGTTGGAGATTACTCGCTTTGCTCTTGTGCTCCCAGCAAAGATACCTGGAGGCCGACGCCATTATTGATGCTACTTTAGATGAAACGTCAAAGTGGGAGCAAGGGCCATTACTTAGAGTCAAAGCAAGAATAAAGGTTGCCGAATCATTACATTTGGATGCAATTGATGCATACCGTTTATTGCTTGCTCTAGTTCAGGCCCAAAGGAAGTCCGGCTGTTTCTTAAGCAGTTCACAGGTTTGTTTGCTTTCCTTTTACTGTACGGTTTGGAAGAATATGTCTATTTGATGCAATTCGTTATTTAAATGACGCAATCAGGATTATATAAAATACAGCAAAAAGATGACTAATGGGTGCATATAAAAAAAGAGAAATTTTGCAGTCATCTGAAAAACAGTTATCGAAGTTATAAAATTTCATTTAATTCAAGTAATTTAGTGAAAAGATTTAGAAGTAATCATGATGTTGTTAAGACATTATTTTTCAAATTTGATGATTACTAAACTGACAACACATAGGCATGACACTCCAAACAATTGTTTTTAAATAATTTTCTTCATAAAATTTTCTATAATTCAAGCAAATTAACAACAACGTAAAGCATGACAAAATAGAATAAAAGATGTTACTGTAGCATACAAATTTTGTGCATCATGCTAGAATATGAGGATAATTTCCTTGGAATTATTTTATGCTGTTTGCTCTTGAAGTAACACAACATCCAAGGTACATGAGTTTGAAAGAGAGCTAATATAAAGCTAAATATAATCATATTTATAGATTTACTGAGATTAATATTATAAAAACATACTAATTCATTATCTTTCAAAAACAAGGTCTTGAATGAACATCCATACTTCTCTGATGTGGTCCTCTACTGATTGACATTTGGTTCAAGTAGTAATTGCTTAGACAAGCCTCATGCTGATTTAAAATCACTCATGCTATTATGTGTTTGGTTCTAGACATGGTTGGAGCTTGCCAATGTTGAGAATTTACGAAACGATCTCCATGTGCTTGGCTTCACGCTGGATCAGAGGGAATTGCATTTAAATTTAGATTGAAAAACAGTCTCTTTGACAATCTGATCTTGAAAATTAATCCAATGATTTATTTCTTCTTGTAGATGGCTTTTAAGCAACACTACAAAAAGTTAACTCCCTTAAACAGCCTTCCACCGGCTAAATAGAATTGCAAGTATTTTAAATGTCTCCATATTTTATGCGTTATCTTTGGTTAGTGTTGATGTGATTCCCAGTTGAGGCACATTTCATAGTAGGTTTGAGTTTGCATTGCTAAATAAATGCTTATAGGCATTCAGCAACTATCGCATTGCACTTATTGAGGCTTCATTCTGAACATGGGGATAACTTGTTTTGTATTTTTTTGTTGAGCAAGATTTGGAGATCTATGGTCTTGAGAGGGAAAGAAGAGAGAGGAGGTGGCCCAAATCTAGAGTAAAAGAAGAGAGCAGGGATGTGACAATGAATTAGGAAAAAAAAAGAGAGATGATGTGGTCCATGGTCTAGAGAGAGAAATGACAAGAGTTGAGGTGGCCCATGACAGAGAGAAGGAAGGATAAAAGGGAGAAGAGGGGAGGGAAATGGCTTTTAATCATACAAAAGAAAGAGCTGGCATGAGCAAAATCAAATTTTCATTTCAAGTTTGTCTTTTTATACTTAAAATTTGATGTTTCCTAAGCTTTTCTTTTCAAATTTAAAAATTGATTTTTAGCTTGTATTTTTTATTTTCTATTTATGGTAAAAGTTAGTAAAAGTTATTTATATAAACTTTAGGAACTTTTGCTATAAACTGAAAATATAAAAATCATGCTATTTAGAGAGCAAGCGAGCAAAGTTAATTTCTTAGAAATTAATTGCCGATTTAATGAGTTAATTTAGAGAGTTTTATAATTTAAATTCCTTCTATTAAGGGTGATTGTGCCCTATGTTTTTCATTGTTGCTCTCTTTAGGTCATGGGCCACCTCTCTTTTTTGTCTCTAGGCTGTGGGTCATTTTCTCTCTTTTTCTTTCTATACCATAAGGTTTTTCTTTTTCAAAATAGAGAAACATCTCTATTTTTTTTCTTACGTGAGGAGTTTTTCCAGAACTGCTTGCTTTTTACCTTTTTATGGAAGAAAATCTTCTGATCAAGTTGCTGTTTAAGAGCGGAGCGCCATTTTTGATAAGAAAATCCTTCTGCCAATCTAAAACCTGTAGTTTTTATCCTCAGGTTTGCTTCATATTACGGTTTTATTCCCAATATTTGTGTGTTAATACCCTCTCTCTTCTGCAAGAATGGCCTTGTTATTTAAAAACATGCAATTTCTAAAACTGCAGTTATTGAAACCTCCAATTCTTCACGTGTGTGTAGCTTACAATTTTTGGCTTTTGTATACATGGCTCATTTTCCCTTGTCACATGATCGATAGAATGAATATTTATTGACGCACAAATTAATTTTAATACAAAATTAAACATTAGGAAATAATTAATCACTAATCAAAGAATGACTTAAATTATTCACAGTTATATATTTAACACTTAAATATTAATATTTACATAATCTTCATACTTTTTGGGTATTAAGTTTGCACATTAAAATAATAAATACTAGTTATATGAATAAAAATAGTTTTGATGTTATGCATGAATTTGGCCCAAAGTTTAATCAAATATCATCAATCAAATGTTAAAGTTGATGCATTTCTAGCTCAGCAATAACTATCATTATTATTCTGTTATCTTTGGAACAAACATGATCTTCATTTGGGGAATATCAAGAAATTGTCCGCAATGTTCAAAGAGAATCTGTTTCCAATCAACAGAAGAGAGATGCTTAATACTAATAGCATAGTCCCTGCTAGAACATTTTTTGTGACTCCTTTGATGATTCAACCGTCAACATTCCCCAATATTGCAAATGATGCTATTACACAACTTGACATGGATTATCTTACTATTCTTATGCACATGATAGAGCATAAAGCAGAATTAATAATTTTGAATGAATGATGGCCCAATCAAGAGTAATTATCCTGCTGTTTGTGCCTCTGCAATGTTAATCTTAATATTCAATTTCTGTTCAGAACTTATGTATGCCCACATCTTGAGGCAACTAGAAAACGTCATCCAATATGGATGCCTTGGGAGCTCTAGTTCAATGCAATTTCAAATAGGGAAATATCTCAAGGGGTTTTGTATGTAGTAGTAAGGGAAAGGATTGCCATTCTAGATAACTATCATAGTTGTTATGCATGTCAGGAATACTAACATTGAAGAGGGTTTAGTCTCTGTTGTTCCCAAAAATTTGGGACCCACAGTTTTTCAGGAATTTAAACTTTGAACTTTGAAATTTATAAAAGGCTAATTAATCCAACATTTCACATTAATTATTTTAAGGCCATGATTTCTCTATATTATGTAAGTGATGCTATGAAGTGCATGTTGTTTGTCATAAATCTCATGGAATCATTAAAAAATTATTAAATTCATAATCTCCGGAGAGTTTCATGAGTTTTGCACAAATATCCAACCTACTTGTTAATCAATTTGTAGCAAAAAAAACCCTGTAACACTTTCCATTTTTTTGATGCTCATAAAGTAGAAAGGAGGAGAGTTGTTAAGAGACTATCTTTGTTTTCACCTTGGTATCGCAAGATATAATGAATGAAAATATATTTATTTCTTGGCTAACATATACACACATTGATAAATTTCATTTCCAGTTTAGTGTGATGAAAAATTTACCAAGTTCAAGACTAACTTGGGGTACAAGCACCAAGTATATGAATACTGCAAAAGTTGCAAACCGCCAACAACTTATTGGCTTGTAGAAGAGAGTAGCTGAGTATCTGTGAAATGCTGCTCAATTGAGATTTGAGAGTTGACAACAAAAAAAAGGAAATGGATGTTCTATTGGATGAGGAACTAACCAATAAGGCAATGACTTGTGGAAGACTTTTGAAGCAGGATCATGCAGGAGGCACAATCGCATCAATGATTTGCAGGCACTTAGGTGCAGCCTTTTCTGATTTGTTAGAGAAATTAAGGCCAAGCTGCATTACAACCCTATAAGTAGAAAAGAAGCTTTGTAAAGATGAATCCAAGTAGTGTCTATGCCAAGATGCGAATGGATGCTCATAGAAAACTGTTATGCTATAAAGACATTCTTGGATAGCTGATAAAAGAGGGAGAATTAAATGAGTTTGTTATTATAAGAAGAGATCTCAATATTTGAGAAGTGATATTCATTGAGAAATCAAAAGCCTTTTTAAAAAGATTGAGAGATGCATTGAATGTTATGGAATATATAATTTTAGTTTGAGAAATTGATGAGCATGAACATATGATAGCTCAAAAGAAACTGTTAGATGAAATTTTATTGTTAATTTGGCCTTTGGTAGCTCATATTTAGCATATGCTTTATTGATTTATGTAGTTGAAGCAGCTTTACATTTTTAGATGTTGATTTTCCTATATTTGCTAATTCTTTTCATGAAGCAACTATTTCAACCCATCTTGGGAAAACAACTATTGATTGGCTTGAGTAAAAGCTTGAATATGCAAAGCTTCCTCCTTATAAGTTGGCATTTAACAGGATTTAGTGAAGAAACATGTATGTTGGTTAGGGATGTATTTTATACAAGTCGTTGGAAAAAAAAAGTTAGAAGTTTATGAAGTTTATGATCAAGACTATATGGTTATATGTGTTCTATCAACCAAATGTGAGTTTAGGATGTTCAATCTTATATGAATTTAGGGGTTGTTTGGTTGAATGTCAGTTGAAAAATTATTAAGATAGCATGTTATTCAGATAGCAGTGTTATTCAAATAACAACGATTTTTTGGTTCAGTGTTATTTAAATAATAAATGTCAATATTATTAAGATATATGTTGTTTGGTTCGTTGTCATTTATGTTATATTACACATGAGGTAAGATTACCACCAACACTAAGATTTAAATATAAGTTAAGAAAGCACAACAAATAACTAAAATAATAATTACATAAACAGTTTTGATAAAACCATCATAAATTTTTTATACAAACAACTAAGAATGAATCATTATTTGCTGATATTAATGACCACATATACTCTCTCCAACAATAAATTTGTTTTAAATCAACCTTTAAATCTTGAGCATCTCATTGTAGCGGTTCAATCTTTGGTCCGGTTTTAAAACCATCGAATATTATATAATGATATTGTGGATTTCAGTTTTGTTAAATTACTGCAAATAATTTCACATACTTTTTTTAAATTATTTATTTTAAAAATTTAAATTTCACTTTTTTAATTATATCAGAAGATAATTTTCATTGAAGTCATTTATATTCACAGACTTTGAATTTTTCTCATTTTTAAGTGCCATACATCTTTTCCTTAAAATTTTTATGAACCTATATATTTAAAGTCATCCCAAAGTAGATTGCTAACCTTTACCCTATTTAGTTCTCTTTTGCTTCAATTGCACTTTGAATTATCATCAGTCATATGCCAAGTTCTTAAATACTTTATATTTTGGCACAGCTGGTCTACTTACTGTCTTTTGCTTGTGGTTGTAGAAAATTACTTCCTATGTGCATGCTTAGTCATCTCCAAGTCACATAGCATGCTAAACTTGCATTGTGTATCATTATCTTGTGTAGTGCTGTATTTAATTTTCACTGTTGTAACATTTGTATGTTTTGAGTTTTATCTGCACTGTTTATACTGATTTTGGGTTGGAATAATTTTTGCAAGTAATTGAACTTGGCACGAAAAAGTATCCACTACCAATTTAACTCGTTTTTTAACTGAGCCCCTATGTAAAAGCCGCTCATTTTGAAAGGCCTTTTATTGTTCGTATTTTTCTTCAATTTTCCAGATTGAGGATGTTAGTGAATTTGAAGTCTGGCAAGATCTTGCTTGTCTTTATTCTAGCCTTTCACTATGGAAAGATGTTGAGGCATGTTTGTCAAAAGCTATTGCATTGAAACCTTATGCTGCTTCTACGTTGCATTCAAAAGGTAACCATAAAGCTCGTTCTCAAACAGTAGAATATCATATAGCTCTGTTTCCAACCTTTCATTTTTAGAATCTATTTTACTGATTGCATTTTGGCATTTATATTCTTAACATTTAATTTTATATATTTGGCGTTGCAGTATTTGTTTTAAAACATTTGTTTGTGAGTGAGATGAAGATCTGCATTAGAATTGTTTTGCTTGTTAATGATATTATGGTATTTGTTTCATATTTTTGTTGTCTAGTAGTAATTGGAATTTACTTTCCTACTTCTAAATGAAAAATACTATGAAGCTCCCATTTTTCTCCAAATTCTCTTAAGGTATTACAAATAGGTGAGAGAATATGAGCCTCACACGTAAGTGAATTGTACTAATCATGCTTTACCCTTTGGATATATTGGGTATTTTTTGTGAATATTCGAGTCAATGTAGCAAATTCCCTTCTAAATTTATACAGCTATGTAGGTTATGCAGAAATCATTTGTACCCTCTGACTGTTAAGTATTCTCCTTTTAATTTAATCAGGGTTAATAATGTCCATTAAAATAATTAATCATTAGTGGCAACGTTTTCTATTAACTCTAGTAAATTTAGCTTGTTGTAAATTCAATACTACGAGTTTAGTAGGATCACAATCCATTATTAACTGTACTTGTGTTCTACCGTAAGGTACATTTTATTTGCTGCATTTTATTGCTAAGTTTTCTTAGTCGAGGTAATTTGAAAATCAGTGTTTGGTTTGTTGGTATAAATTTCATTTAATTCAAGTAATTTAGTGAAAAGATTTAGAAGTAATCATGATGTTGTTAAGACATTATTTTTCAAATTTGATGATTACTAAACTGACAACACATAGGCATGACACTCCAAACAATTGTTTTTAAATAATTTTCTTCATAAAATTTTCTATAATTCAAGCAAATTAACAACAACGTAAAGCATGACAAAATAGAATAAAAGATGTTACTGTAGCATACAAATTTTGTGCATCATGCTAGAATATGAGGATAATTTCCTTGGAATTATTTTATGCTGTTTGCTCTTGAAGTAACACAACATCCAAGGTACATGAGTTTGAAAGAGAGCTAATATAAAGCTAAATATAATCATATTTATAGATTTACTGAGATTAATATTATAAAAACATACTAATTCATTATCTTTCAAAAACAAGGTCTTGAATGAACATCCATACTTCTCTGATGTGGTCCTCTACTGATTGACATTTGGTTCAAGTAGTAATTGCTTAGACAAGCCTCATGCTGATTTAAAATCACTCATGCTATTATGTGTTTGGTTCTAGACATGGTTGGAGCTTGCCAATGTTGAGAATTTACGAAACGATCTCCATGTGCTTGGCTTCACTCATGCCAATGTTGGTATACATTTGTATGTTTTGAGTTTTATCTGCACTGTTTATACTGATTTTGGGTTGGAATAATTTTTGCAAGTAATTGAACTTGGCACGAAAAAGTATCCACTACCAATTTAACTCGTTTTTTAACTGAGCCCCTATGTAAAAGCCGCTCATTTTGAAAGGCCTTTTATTGTTCGTATTTTTCTTCAATTTTCCAGATTGAGGATGTTAGTGAATTTGAAGTCTGGCAAGATCTTGCTTGTCTTTATTCTAGCCTTTCACTATGGATGCAATTCGTTATTTAAATGACGCAATCAGGATTATATAAAATACAGCAAAAAGATGACTAATGGGTGCATATAAAAAAAGAGAAATTTTGCAGTCATCTGAAAAACAGTTATCGAAGTTATAAAATTTCATTTAATTCAAGTAATTTAGTGAAAAGATTTAGAAGTAATCATGATGTTGTTAAGACATTATTTTTCAAATTTGATGATTACTAAACTGACAACACATAGGCATGACACTCCAAACAATTGTTTTTAAATAATTTTCTTCATAAAATTTTCTATAATTCAAGCAAATTAACAACAACGTAAAGCATGACAAAATAGAATAAAAGATGTTACTGTAGCATACAAATTTTGTGCATCATGCTAGAATATGAGGATAATTTCCTTGGAATTATTTTATGCTGTTTGCTCTTGAAGTAACACAACATCCAAGGTACATGAGTTTGAAAGAGAGCTAATATAAAGCTAAATATAATCATATTTATAGATTTACTGAGATTAATATTATAAAAACATACTAATTCATTATCTTTCAAAAACAAGGTCTTGAATGAACATCCATACTTCTCTGATGTGGTCCTCTACTGATTGACATTTGGTTCAAGTAGTAATTGCTTAGACAAGCCTCATGCTGATTTAAAATCACTCATGCTATTATGTGTTTGGTTCTAGACATGGTTGGAGCTTGCCAATTTGTTGTGCCACATAAAATTTCATGCAAACCAATTGTATACGTTTGCTTTATTGCTTGTGTGGTGAGTTGCAGAGTGACCTGATGCATTGGCAGCGTATTTGAAATCCCCGAATTGGAAAAACATGCGAGTTTGTTCTTCACAAAATTTAATAGAGAAACAAATCTATATTCATGGGGTTCACGAAATGTTCTTTCATGTGATGCTGAAGATTTCTTACTAACTTTGTTTGATTTTGACGGATGTTTCTGGACTTTGACGGACACCGCCTCTGAATCTCACCTTATCCGTCTACTTCAACGATCATGCTGCCTGTGTGCTTGAAGGAAGTTCTCGCAACCCAGATCATCACCTGCCTTGTTGGAGCAAGCGGACGGCCCCTTATTGTCAGTTGTGAGCAAGATCCTCGGCTGCTGCCCTAGTTGAACAAGAAAGCATTTTTTTATATATTTTTTATTTTTGAATCACAACAAAACATCTTAAAACTTTCCATGTATTGGCAATCTTGCATTTATTTATGCTTCTTTTGTTTTTAACTGATTTCAAAATTCCCCTTGCAAAACTGCCTTATAGTGCATGTCAACACACATTTCTGGCATGCTAAACTTTGGAACTAATAATTTGCAAAAAAAAAATCTATTGCAAGTATCTTTTATTTGACTGAATAAAACCTTGGATGGCATTTGAGGCAGAATGTTGAGTGCCAAGCTTGAAGGGAGACGGCAGGAAAGGGAAATCATCTCAGCATTCATGAAATCAATGATGGCATCTTGGCTTTCTGTTTTATGGATGTTCAAAAGCAATAGAAACTTTTCCTCATTTCCTATAACCATTTTGTATCGACCCCATCATAGATTGATTCCTAAGCTTTAAAAATGATGGCTCATTAATATTTCTATTGTTAGCCTTTAGCCTAATTCAAATGCTAGCTGCTTTATGTATAACAAGCTTTTTTTTGGTTTGCACAAAAAATAAACACACAGGATCCATGTATGAAGCTCGGTCGGAGACTCAGGCGGCACTGGAGGCTTACAATTTGGCCCTCTTTCTGGATCCGGATCTTGTGCCAAGCAAGGTGTCTATGGGCGCCCTTCTATGGCGGAGTGAGTCCAAGCAATTAGTTGCGGTCCGAAGCATCTTATCCGATGCCCTCCAGCTGGAGCCGCTGAATAGGAAGGCCTGGTATTTCTTAGGAATGATACACAAGGATGAGGGAAGGCACGCCGATGCTGCAGATTGCTTCTTGGCAGCTTCAATGCTCCAAGATTCTCAGCCCGTGGAGGGCTTATGAGATTTACACTAATGATTTTTCCTAATTTCCCATTTCATGTACAGATTTTATAGATTTACAACTTTTTTAAATTAATCATTTGTAATTTATAGTTGCTTATATATATATATATATATACATACATAATTCACATATAGGTGGTCTGAACTACTGGAGTTTTTTCACTTTTATAGTTGATCCGGTTTGAAAGATTGCTTACCTGTGGTCACCACTGCTTTGAAAACTATTGCAGCTATAAATTATTAATATTTAATCTTATAGAAGTCACATTTTAATACTTAAAATCTATTATTATAATTTATCAAAGAATTATTTTAACCACTATTAAACATTTATTTGATACAAAAATTTAAATAGGATTTTAAAAAATTATAGGGACAAAATATTATATATTTGAAATACAATAAAAGGAAAGATTTCGATAGAGCTTAAAACAATTTCTATTTCCAAACACAAAGTGCAATGATGCTAAAGAAAAGATAAGAACGCATGCAATGGGGACATCAAACATGCTTTAACAAGTACTGAGATTCAATTATGCTTACATGAGCCCATCACATGCTCATTTATGAGGGCGCGATAAAATAATTTAAACATTTTTAACTATAGTGTAATAGTCCATTCATCTTTTGTCCATTGTAATCCCATTGTGGCATCACATTTCAATTTGTTCCTATTGATTTTTCATCATGCAACACTCAATTTTGAAAGATAATCAGATGATCAATCCTCATGAACTCTTTTTCCTCCACCATCACTCATCACTCATCACTCTAAAGTAATCGAACAACAAGAACTTTTTAGCATCATCGCTCCCGTATGAGGCAAAAAATTGAATGAGCAAACACAATGGCAGTAGTCATAATCAGTTGTCAATATGAGTATCTGGCCAATGTAAAGAGACAATGCGATTTCAATTTGAAACATGGTGCAAAAACAAGGAAATTTGTCTACTAATCAAGTTTTAATACATCAAAAACATGAGTTTCTCATCACAAGAAAACAAAATATTATACTTTTTATGAGACTTGGGATTATAAAGTTAAAATATATCTCACCATACATCTCTCTAAAAAAAATAAAATATTAATTATTTCCAGAGTAAGTTAGAATCACATGTTGAACTTGGATGTGAATGTGAGAATTGTGAGTTGCTAGGTTGATATTCCTTTACGTGATAGCCCATAAATCTAATGTGCCTCTTCATCTAAAATAATCAAAATTACTTTATTGTAAATTATTTGCTACATTTGAATGGTAATATAAATAAATAAGTTATTGTATATTTCTAATTTTGTTAGCATATGTTTTTAGTAAAATTACAATGACAATTCTTGTTGTTGTGCCTACACATGTCCCATCTTGAGCATGACACTATGCTGTTTTGACGTTGAAATTTGCGACTATCAATTTCATCCACATCCGACGTTGTTTTCTCTTAAGCCTTTTTAGCTATTTTAGTTTGTGACAGTTCTATCCTCTCGAAACCTGTGCTACATTGTATATTGAAAGAGATTAAAATTTATAAAAAATATTAACTAAGGTTAAAATCTTTCATAAATAAGGAAAAGAGAAACATCAACAACTTGTAATGTTTAATAAACCTCAAAGCACAAACTAAAATTTTTTAGGTTATGAGTAATCTTTGCAATAAATTGATACTCAATGCCATACTTACAAAATATTTCAAACTTGTCTTCAATGCTTGCAGCTCAAACATAGTTCAAAATAACTCTTATTGTTCAAACTTGGTTCACAAGGATTTGCACAAAGAACAAATTTGGAAATTTCATGTCAAGCATGAACCATAAATCATCATACAACACTAAGCTATAAGAGATGCAGGAAGGCATCATCAAAGAGTAGGAAGGGTTCATCGAAGAGTAGGAAGGCGCCATCGAAGAGCAATAAAGCATTGTGTCGCTAAAGAGTAGAAGCCTTCAAATAATGCGTTGTCAAAGCTTAGATGAGCCATCTAAAGAGGCATCATTAGAGCTTCTATGTGTCTTTATAGAGGAGAAGCCATCAAAGGATTCATTGTTGAAGCTTAAATGCGTCATTCAAGGAGATGTCATTGGAGCTTTGAGGCATTGTCTTAACTTCAAAGCATTATCCGAGAAGTGAAGCATTTGAAGGATGCATTGTCGCTTCAAAAAACAACATCCACAATATTATTTAGAAGAATAAAAAAGAGTTGACATAATATGATTCATTGTATAACACATATAAGCGTAATGTACTGTAAAGCTCATTTATAACACATGCAAGTGTTTTGTATAAGAGTTTAATTGCTTAAAAGAAAAAAAGTTTTGACATGAAATACTTTGTGAAATTATTTTACTAATGAAATGATATAATGCTAACTTTAAGGATGAGGTTTGTTGTCTTCTTCCAAGTCATGGCATCCTGAGTCTTTGTCGAGCTAAGGTCGTGAAGTTGTGCTTTAGTTGGCACTTTGGAAGTATATGATGTACTTTTAAATTCATACTTCTTTATCTCCACTCTATAAACTATGATGACTGCACAACTCACAAATGTTTCAATATTGTCACATTTGAAACATTTTCTCCCAAAATAGTAATATTTACCATATGGATGAGGTTTGTTTCACCACTCCATCTATTTATGTTTGGTTATATTTGTAGTTATATTATGAATTTAGAGTGGTCAGTGATTTTTAAAATCTTTCTTGAGTGAGTGTATCTATGGGTCCTTCTTCTTTATTTCTTCTATCATGGTGACATCTTCATTTTCCAACAGTTTTGCTTGCTCTAGTAAATTGGAAAAAATTTAAAAGAAGTAGGTATTAAACTCCTTCTAAGTGAATCTCAGGGTCCAACATAAAAACAATAACATCGAGCTTCTCTGTGTCTACTAACTTTGTGGCATAATGAGCTATCTTCGTGAATTCAGCTTCATGCTCAACTACAGTTCTGTTCCCTTAGAATATTCAACGAACTTATCTTGTGTTATAGCCTTTGCTAGCTAAGGTATGTACTTGGAAATGAATGCATCCATAAATTCTTCCCTAGTGAAGCTGCATATAACTTTGCCCTAAATTTTGTGTCATTTGCTAGCTTATACCAGGTTTTGACTTTACCTTCAAAAAGATAAATGCCTATGAGAACCTTCTTCTCCTCAGAGCATACCATACTAGCAAGATTCTTCTCAGCATGAATCAATAAATTTTTTACATTAAAAAGATCAATGTAATCAGTAAATGATAGTTGTTTCAACTTAAGGTAGTCCTACAATGTAAGAGCCATGATAAGGGTAACAATAGTTAGTGGTAGTAAAGTGTCATGGGTTACAACCTTAATTTGATGGCACTAATAAAAAAATTAATGCATTGGTCAATAGAGATAATATTCTATATAATAGTAAGATTAGAGATTTTCATAGGTGTTTCTTAGAGAAAAGTGGTTGTCATGATTCATTTGAAATATTAATGATAGTTTTAGGAGATATCCTAATTGACATTTTCTAACCCATTATAAATTACATTAAACACAAGTGGCTCTATTTTATTTCACTCAAATTGATCCTTAATCCTACTACAATACTAACTTTAATATTTACAGAATCACATTAAAGAAATTTAATAATAGTAAAAACAAAAGTCATTCATTAAAATAATAATTTTAGCATAAATCAAATACAAAGCTATTTATAACTTTTGAATTGAAATAAATAAAAAATACATACTGTAACAACACTGGTTGTTACTTAGGACAATTAGGACTAATCCAAGTCATAATTATGGTTCTAGTGTTATAATTAAGTCAACTAGAACTCATCTCTAAGACTCAGTCCAAATGAGGGATCAAATGGACAAAATTCTGATTTCTGGAAAATCAAAAAATCCTAGAAATTGACTTTTTTATTTGACCTCAAATCAAAAAATCTAACTTTTCCATTGCGTTCACCACCCCCAAATTAGCTAGGGGTGAAGTTTTGAAGGCATTTGAAAGTCATTGGATTTTCGTCAAATATTTTAATATTATTTAAATACCCAAAATTTGAATAATTAAATACTCGCCAAATCAAAAATCTGATCGCGCCGTTGCATTTCTCACCCCTCAATTAGCTAGGAGTGATTTATAGAAATTTTGGAATTCAGTTAATTAATTAATTTTTAATTAATAAAAATCAGATTAAAATTTAATAAATAATAAAATATTTAAAATAGCTTAACGACGCCGTCCTCTGAAGTCTAGACGCCGTCTCCTTCTTCCGCGGTTGTCGTTTGATCAGACGGATCATCCGATTGATGGATCAAACGACCACGGGCTATCGTCCCCACGCGGCATCCGCGTGTCGTAGCCTTCGACGCGAAGCAGGCTACCTCTTCCCCGCACGTCCTCTACCACTTAAACCCCTCCTATTTTGCTATGCTCCACCCTAGCGATCAAGCATTTTGACCGATCGTGTTGAAGAGCTATGTTTGGAGCCACGAATCAAACCCTAAAGTTTCAACCGTTAATTGGTACGTACCCAATCTCCCAATCCATGTATTCAATTTTAAATCTTTCAATTCATAATGTTATTCCGTATGCTAGATTGAATTTTGTCCGGCTCGATCGGGATCAATCGATCGCGATCGAGTAGATTTTGACTTTGTTACACTGTCCTTACTGTTAGCGGAAGTTGACCCGTTTGCGTAGCCTCCTAGGGTTAAGCATAGTCGTCTCCGTGCATCACCTCATGTGGCAATTCAACTAGTGTTATGAAGCCCTAACCTCACCCTACCTATTGGTATGTGGGCCGTTGCAGTTCGACGATGGGATGACCTTCAAAACGTGAACCCTAACTCCATCTCTTCGGGAAGAAGATGATGGAGTCTCGGGTCGGGTCGAGCCTGACCCGACCCGTGCAGGTCTTTTCCTCTGCTGGATCACGTGTCAAGAGCTCAACGAGCACGCAGTCGAGGTGGGGCCCGCAGCTGGCAAACTGGTCTCATACGAGATAGCCGTGGGTCCCGCTCCTTTCGCCCATCCAATATGGGAACACCACGTATCCTCTACGGGGCCCGCGATTGTGTCCATTGGCAGAAAAGCGATCCCACCTGCAGAATAATTAAGTTTATTTATATATATAAATTTTAGAATTTAATTAAATAAAATCTGTTAAATTAAATTAGTTAATTAAAATTAGTATAGTTTAATTTAATTATTTTAAATCACAAAACTTTAAGCATCATTATCTTAATAAATATAACTCCAAACTTAACATATTTATATACCATTGGAATCAGTAAAAATAAGGGAATATTATGGTACCATTTAAATTTCAGTAGGACCAATATTTTGTATACTAATATTTAGGGGTATTAAATAAATTAAAATATGTCATAAAACTTCATTTAGCTATAATTTAATAACCATTAACCCAAATATACCCAATATGGGTCTCAAAATAATCAGCAAACCCTAAGGATTAATTTGGTAGTGTTGATGTTACTGTTTGAGACATATTCAGGTTAATCATTTTTGACCCAAACCCTAATCTTGTAAGGCCCATAACTTCTCAACTCTTAGTCGAAATATAGTCAATATGGGTCTTAAAGTGATCAGTAGAACCTTTAGAACAACCCAGTAGTGTTCAATTTTCTGTTTGGATTAATTTGAGCATAATCACTTTTAGGACCTAACTCTAATTACCCTAATTAACTCTAGAACTTCAATTGACCATAACTTGGTCAATTGAGCTCCAAATTAGGTCATCCATATATCCATTTTGATCAGGAAAACCTAATTAACAGTAATCTATAAAAATATTTTTGATCAAATGGTTAGATCTCTTAATTAGCCATAATCACCCTAAAACTTGATTAATGAATATTAGCATAATTAATAATCCAAATTTAGAAATTTTAGTTTCTAAATACTCCTAGAGTAGGATAAAACTTAGTTATATAGTTGATTTAGTGATTATGTGATTAATTTTACTAATCACCCACTAATCACCTTAAACTCTAATTAGGTCGTAACTTAACCCATTTGAGTCCAAATTGAGCCTACTACTAGTCAATGTGATCAGTGAGTCATTTGTGAATTATAGCTACTAATTTTGCTTAATTTGGACATCAAGTAGAAAAGTTATGAATTTTGACCATTAATTAAGAAACCCTAAACTACTCTTTTACCCTTAAGCTTGTATTGGATATAACTTAGCCAATACTTATCAAAATTCAATAATTTTAGGTTTTATGGAAACCTTAGGAACTGACTGAAAATTTAGATTCCATTTAACCAAATTATTAAAATTCCCTTAAAAGTCAAATTTATTAATTTGATCTTATGAGGCTTATTAATTATCCAAAATTAATATAATCACTGACTAATCTTCTATTAGATAGTAAGAAACAATTTGCCATCTAAGAATTTCAGATTTGGAACCCTATATCAAAAGTTGATCGTTTTGGCCCTTAAGTAGGGGCAAAATGGTCATTTTGCCCAAATTTAGGGTTAAATACTTTTCAGCCCTAAAACCATTATCTAAACATCATAATCAGTAATTAAAGTAATTTAAACTTTAATTTAGATAGTTCTAAGTCTTAAATTAGAAATTCAAGAAAAATCCTAAATTTGGTTTTAAGTAAAAATTTAAGTAAAGATGTGAGTTCTTTTCTTTCCTTTAAACTTCTTAGTTCACCCATAGGTCTTATATCATTAGTTAGGATGTGGGACTGAGTGCTACACTTAGTATTTAAGAGCCTTAATTCCTAGGATTTGGAGTAGAGCGTAGGTTAGAATTCATCTAATGAGTAAAGTGGGTTACTCATTAGGTGAAACCTTGGTTTTAATTAATTATAGATTTTCATAGTTTATTAAATGATTATTTGTTCTTTTAATCTTAGAATTTGGATTAGAGATCTATCCTATTGAGTTTGACTTTACTCAATAGGATTTTCCTTACATTTAATCAGTGAGATGAGATTAAACCCTAGTTCTTAGGATAACATTATGATTAAGAATTGAACCCTATTATTTGGAGATAAATTCTTAATCCTTTCAATCTTAATTTGGCTAATCAAGATTTGGTTTGGGATTATTTTAAAATAACAAATTAGGACGGTTGACTTACTTATTTAATTATATAGACGACATTGATTCAGTTATAATTAGGACATAGCTAGTCCTAATTATGTTCAACTTATAGGATCGTGATTCTAAGTTACAGACAGTATAAGAATTGATAATTCTAAATCTTATGTAACTTAGAGTAGTTAGAATGACTTAATTAGAAAATAAAGTGATATCACAAAGTTGTTTATTATTATTTTATTCATTGAAAATTGTATGCTATGCTTTCCTTGTTTTGAACTTCATTATATAATTGGACACATTATATTAAACATGGAATATTTGATATTCTATGTTAAACTTTGAATACATTCATATGGCATTTTTTTAACTTAAGGAGGAAATTTGATAGAAATAACTTTATTAAACAGTGTGAGTTATGTCTTATTTAGTTTGCCTTCTAGTATAACTTTACTTTTGAGACAACTTTTACCTAGGACACTTTCCTAGTGCATGATACTTTTGCCTATGGCACTTTCCTAGTGCGTGTTATTTTTGCCTAGGATGCTTTCCTAGTGCAGTATACTTTAATTTGGGACACTTTCATAGATGATTAGATAGACCTTACTTTTTGGCAGGACTAGGTAGGAGTATTTACACACTTTACTTTATACTTTAAATTTACTTTACCATTACTTTACAGTTCTGGCATATTTTTTACTTTACAGTTCAACATACTTATATACAATAGTTTATTTAATACTTATCTCTTTACATGTGTGTTATACTTTTCAGCAATTCGCTTTTACTTTATGGCATGTTAGGATGTTAAAACTTTACTTTCAGTTCAATACTTTCATTTTATATTGTAACCAACATGTCTTAAGTTGATCATATTACTTAGGAATTTCCTTGTGCTCAATAGATTTTATTATGTGTTACTTAACCCTTTTCTGCAGTATGAGTTGAGGTATGTGCTTACCTCACACATTATTTGAGTTATAATTATGTTAATTATAACTTTGTCATTTTTTTTGATGCTTTACTGCTCCTACTTTTCTTAGATATTGTGATATTATTTAACTTAAAAATGTACAGCCTAAATTATACTTAGATATTTTGTTTAATTATATTTTTCTTTTGTTAGATGGGGCTCTATCATTATGAAACCGACAATAGTAGATTCTGAGCTTTTCGAGGCTGTGGAACCTCTAGAGATCTGGTTCAGGAGGAGGAGCGCGCAGGAGAAAACTCTTAGCTTTCCTTTTACTTTGTGAGGACTGAGTGACTTTACTTTTCCTTTACTGCTTAAAATTAAATATTGTTTTGTAATAATATAGGTTTAAACTGCTTCCTTTTCATGCTTATGTATTCTGAGTTGTATAGTACTTATTTGGATTGTATGGATATTATTACTTGTCTTTTTTCTGCACTCTAATATATTATAGTATGCTTATTCAGTGATTGACTCTCCTTTGTTCCTTCCCTTTCAGGGCATATCCTCCCTTGGCATTTGATTAAGAAGGACCATTCCTTAATCTGAATGCTAAGTGAGGGTTTGTCCGTTGACGACCACCTCCTAATCCGGATGATTTGGGGGGTGGCCGCCACACATACATACATACATACATACACGCACGTACGCATATATGTATGATAGGCTATAATAGAGGCAACAACTATAGGTCCTCACCCCATTAGGTGTTCAACTCTGGCTCCCCAATGTATTAAGCTCGAGTCCTAAGTTTCGAATTTAACTCATGAAAGGTGTCAGGGATTGGAATCTAGTTAGTGATGAGCTATGTTTAAAAATCATTTTAAGATGTTTAATAAAAATAAATACAAGAAAAAAAATAATTATGATTGAACATAATAACATTTCAATATATCATGACCATCTAAAGAATACTTACAGACAAGCATATATTCCCAGAAATGAAAGGCACTTTTAAATGTGCCTTTTTTTTTTCATTCATAATTATATAAGTATATTTTTATGAAAATTTCAAAATATTTTAAACACGAATACCCAGAAAACTTAATTTGAGATTTATGGTGTCATTATGGGCTCTCTGTATGGACATTCTCTTACACCTTGAAATTCAAAATGTCCATACATAGAATCATTTAATTAAATGTTATATGGTGTCATTATGGTTCTCCTTTTGACCAATAAATTAAAATTCAAATAGTTCTTTATTAAGATGAGTTCTCCTTTATGTGTATATATTTGAGATCTAACAATTTTTATTGAATCTTCATTTATTTATAAGTATGAAATCTAATAGCTTATTTTGGATCCCCAAAGGAATTTATTTTGAAATTTGATAGCTCATGGTGAATTCCCATATAAATTGATTTTGAAACCCAAATGGTCATACAAAAAATAATGCAATAAATATAAAGTGTATTAGCTACAAATAATATTTTATTGAGTAGTATGTGCACTAAATGTTAATTTGTAATAGTTTGGAGTTAGAATTTAATTGTTTTTCTTATGTCAATAAAAATTCTTGATATTTACATTTACATATATAAAACTCCTAGGTTGTTTAGGGACTAAGCCTAACTTAAATAAACCCTAATTTAATCTTGAAAAAATAATAAGAACTTTCTTTCATTGTTTAAGTTATTATCAAATGAATATGCTAATCGATCAAGCTTAATTTTTTAAGGTTATGGTACAATTTTTATTATATGAATTAAACAAACAAAGAAAGTATTTAATAAAATTCAAATATTTTTGTATACATTGATTCTCCACATGAAAGCATCATATATGTGAAATTTTCATAAAATTTGGAGGTTAAATGAGTGAAATATAAAAAATATAAGCTACATTCACAAATTAAATTTTCCGTATGATAATTAATTTAATTAAAATCTTTAATTTGTATATTTATCAATGGAAGAGTTCTCTGATGCTATATTTGTAGATATCATCTAATGGCTAATATTAATTTGAAATCGCTAAGTGATTAGGAGTCGTTCAATCTAAATAATAAAGAGATCACATGACAGTTATTTATTAGATCATTTTTTGCTATAAACCGACCTGAGATGCATTAGCCCTAAGTTATAATGTCATCATCCTGGTAGAGTGAATAAAAAAACCTTAAAATGTCAAATTTGGAAACTCTATATTCACGCCATAAACTGAGCTAAGTTCCTCTAGAAAATGTTTATTTCATTCTAGGGATCATTATAAGATAAGTGTTAGCTCATAATTAATCTTTTTTCACTATAATTAGGTTAACCAAAAATTCATCTTAATCATAAGACCAAACATTTAACCCACTAAACTCCCACCTACAAGAAAGATTTCAAATCAACCCAAACTAGTATTGATCTAGACTAGTCTTGGTTTCTCTTTTGCTAGTGCACTCTAAACCTATAACAAACCCACAATAAACTCCATAAATATTCCTTAGACTTTGCACTACTAATCTATGCTTTATTTGGATACTTAACTTACCAATAAAAAAAAAGGCAGCACACCACCATCAAGTATATAATCAAAATACTTTTTATCCATTTAAATATAAATGGCATGATTTATAAACATAAATTTCCTCTAGTTTTTGTTCATGCTCGTAACTAGGGGAAAATTGGTAATTTCATTCATAGATCTATTTATTAAGTATTGAAATTAAGATTAATTAATGCATAAATGTTCATATCCATTGTATAATTTACTTTGCCAATTAGAATTTGAAGATTGTTGCCTAAATCTCAATATCCATGGCTCTCCCATAGATCTTGTCATCTTGTGTTTATATGTGCTTCAAATGGAAAACTTGTGAATACATGCTTAACTATCATCAAGGTTAGTTATATCGACACTCTACATATCATGTTACTGATGTGCTAAGATTAGTTTCCAACTCATATGCCTGAGGAATAAATTTGAAAGTTTGCTTATGACATGCTAAAATCTTGTATAGAACAAGCTCTTCTATACTTTTATGGATCTTGTATGATAATCTAATGCAATTAAATTTTTTCAAGATCTATTTACCAATCTTCAATAGTCTTTTTAAGATGTTGGAAGTGAGAATTGCTAGATGTTTTTCACTTACTAAGAATATAATTCACATAAATCAAGCATGTACTTACACCCCTTCACCATATGTCATGTTAAGTGTAAAATATCTCTAATTAATGTTTTGACTTTTGTAGTTTTCTTATTATTAAATCCATTTACTACTATATTCACTAATTAGAACAACTATCTAGTCATGAAACTAATACTAGAACTTTTAATAAGATAAGGTTTTTATGGTTGCATATTGTGGCGACCGGGAATCGAAGTTCGAGAGTCTTTAAGAAATAATTCATCACAATGTAAACATATAAATTTTTATATACAAAAAGGACATAATAAAAGTCCAAAGTCCAATTATACATAGAGCCAAAATATATATGAAAATTTACAGTTTACCTTTTTACAAAATAAAATATTTACATTCTCATGCTTCTTTATTTCTTCTCCTTTTAATTGGCAGATCTTCTAGATTTTAATTATCAAAACCTTAAAAATTCAGTTTACCAGTCGGGTAGGAGTATGTAAATCGTTCTTATAAGAATAAATCCTATAATAGGCATGAATCAAGTATGAAAATGATTGAAGTCTGCATATAAAATAAAGCAATTTCCAAATTCAATTTCTGCATTGCAAGTTAGCTGTCAAAATCAATATATATGAACATCATGAAATAAATTTATCCAAAAGTATTTGTAACAATAAGTCGAGTTCGTAGACTCCTGAGCCCAAATGGGTAAACCCATAGGCATAACCTGTAGGAAGCTTATCTCGCCACCCGTCGGTAGCTTACTCAAAATAGGAACTGATGGTGTGTCTTTCCTCTGGATTTGCTTACTTCATACAAGAGGCTAAATCCCTCCATATAACTCCCAGGGGCTGCCAGCAGGCCCAATCTGTACAAATTCTCAGTGTTGCGTTCCACCCTCCAAAGACAAACACCACAAAATATATACACACCATGTTTCATTATTTTTATTACATGATATTTGATATCATTTTTTTGCAGATTAAAAAGCAGTAAGCAGTGTAAATAACACTCAAATGAAAATGGCTCAAAAATAAGAATACTGAAATGAAACTTATAAGTAAATTTGCGTACCTGACTTGTTTTGATAAAATCAACCAAATTTAATTCCTTTGATCTGTCAAAATAATTAAATTTATTAATTTTAATGTTTTTATCATGATTTGTAATATTAGATTTATAAAATGACTAATTTGATTTATTTGAATTTTTTTTATTTAGTTACATAATTATTTATGCCTTATAAGGTCAAATTAGGAATTTAACCTTATAAGGGCATTTTAGTAATTTACCCTTAGTGAAATATAAATTTTTTGTTAGTTTATTATATATTATGTCATAAGGTTTCTATATAATCTAAAATTATCAAATTTTGATATGAATTGGTTAAGTTATAGTCAATATAATTTTTAGGTTTAATAATTAAGGTTAAATGTGATTAGTGAGTGATTAGTAAATTTAGTCACAAAATTATCAATCTAATTATACATTTAGGTTCTAATTTACTTTATGAGTTATCTAAAACTGAAATTACTTAATTTGGATCATTAGATTTGTTAATTTTCACTAATCAAATTTTTAGAGTAATTAGGGTTAATTAGGAGATCTAACAATTGGATCCTAAATATTTTTGCAGTTTATTGAAATTTAGGTTTTTCTGATCTAAATTGATATTTGGATCACCTAATTTGGAGCTAAATTGACTTACTTATGGCTATTTGAAGTTTTTAGGCTTAAAGGCTTAATTAGGGTTAAGTCCTAATTGTGATTAGTCAAATTTTAATCCAAATAGCAAAATTAATACTTCTAAAATATTCCTTAGGTTTTTTTGAGTATTTTAAGACCTATATTAGGTATATTTGGGATACTGAGTGTAAAGTTATGGCTAAATAAATTTTAGTGGCATTTTTGTAATAATTTAAATACCTAAAAAATGTCATTATGTAAAATATCTGTCCAAATGGAAATTTAACTATTTCATTTTATTTCTCAAATTTTGCTGATTAATTTAATATATTTGTTTGTATGATTTGGATGTATAAATTAGGACTTATGAAAATTTAAAGTTTTGACATTTATTTGATATTAATAATTCTATAGTTTAATATTTATTAACTCTGTTATATTTATATATGTATAAATTGTTATTATTTATTTTTATTTTATCTGTTTATTATATTTATTTATTAATCTAATATTTATTAGATAATTTTATATTTTCTGTTTATAAATATATTTATAAAAATTTTCTGTTATTATCGTATTATTATATATATTATTAGTTAAATTTATACTTATTTATCTATATTTAAATATATATGTATTAATAATTTATTTGATTTATATATATATATATATATTTATATTTTCTACTGCAGGTGGGATCCACCAGTGCCAAATGGCACCATCTAATTTGCTGGGACAGGGAGGTGGGGCCCACAGCTGCCTCAGATGTGATAATCCTAACGCGTTTCATCAGCTGTGGGGCCCACGCCATACTCACAACCAATCAAAACGCGCCACCTGCCATGCTTGCGAACGCGTGCCGGGTTTGGGCCGGGCCTGGGTTGACCGGCCCGGCCCAATAAGGCTTTCTTCTTCACACGAGATCACCGAGTAACGATGTCTAGGGCATCAAAGTTGCTGGCCATAACCTCGATGACAAGAGTTGGTTCATACCCCGATCGAAAGGTCTTGAAGTAACCTTTCGATTGGTGTCTAGATCATGGCCGGAGGAGATCCACAGCTACGGCAATAACTAACCCTAGGGAGTTCTATCGGCGAGGAAATCAGATAACGGAATTGACTGTATACGATTAGTGAAATTGATTCGACCGCAGTTGATTATTGCCGATCAGATTCGCTCAATGGTTAATCTAAATTATGAAATAGGTATACAAATTTGCAAGATGAATATCTAATGCTTGGATTATAATATCAGGTACCTCAATTTGAACGGCTCAGGATTTCTTTAACTCCGATTGAGAGTCTCCTTGCCTTTTTTTCTCAATCCAAAATTGCACAAACTCAAAGCTGAGACCTTCTCTAGTCTTTAATCGAGTTTGAGTGGTGATCCAAAGCGGTGGTTGATGCGTGGGAGGGAGGCAGGACGACGCGCATCAGGGCCGTTGACGCGTGTGCTTTCGTGGAGACGATAAGTCCCAACCGTTTGATCGAGCGATCAGACAACTCAGAGCCTCTGTCTAAGCAGACGGCCGCAAGAGTAAAAAGGGGAGACAGCGTGAAGAGGAGTGGACGACATCGTTTAGTATAAATATATATATATATATATATATAATTAATTTAATTTAATATATTTAATTAATTAAACTTAACTCAATAAATATGTTCCAAAATTTTTTAAAATATCAATCCTAGCTAATTGAGGTCTTCTGAACGCAACGGTGCACTCAGATTTTTTATCCAACGAGTATTTAATTACTCGAATTTTCAAGTATCTAAATAATATTAAAATATTCGTCGAAAATTCAATGACTTCCAAATGCGTTTAAAACATCACCCATAGCTAATTTGGGAGTGGTGAATGCAATGGCGAAGTCAGATTTTTAATCTGAGGTCAAAATTATTTAAATATTAATAAACAATTAGAAATGAGATTTTTGGTATTTTACATTCTCTCCAACTTAAAATTTAACTATTAATAATCTAGTAACTGTATTCATATAGTTGGCTCTTTAATGAATCATTCTTTAAATTGTCTCAAACTTCGCTTTGATACCAATTTCTGTGGTGACGGGGGATCAAAGTTCGAGAGTCTTTACAGAATAATTCATCATAATGTAAACATATAAATTTTTATATATAAAAAGGGCATAATAAAAGTCCAAAGTCCAATTATACATAGAGCCAAAATATATATATAAATTTACAGTTTATCTTTTTACAAAATAAAATATTTACATTCTCCTGCTTCTTTATTTCTTCTTTTTTTAATTGACAGATCTTCTAGATTTTAATTATCAAAACCTTAAAAATTCAGTTTACCAGTCAGGTAGGAGTACGCAAATCATTCTTATAAGAATAAATCTAGCATCCTATAATAGGCATGAATCAAGTATGAAAATGACGGAAGTCTGCATATAAAATAAAGCAATTTCCAAATTCAATTTTTGCCCTGCAAGTTAGCTGTGAAAATCAATATATATGAACAGCATGAAATAAATTTTATCAAAAGCATTTGTAATAATAAGTCGAGTTCGTAGACTCCTGAGCCCAAATGGGTAAACCCATGGGCATAACCTGTAGGAAGCTTATCTCGCCACCCGTCGGTAGCTTACTCAAAATAGAAACTGATGGTGTGTCTTTCTTCTGGATTTGCCTACTTTCTACAAGAGGCTAAATCCCTCCATATAAATCTCAGGGGCTGCCAGCAGGCCCAATCTGTACAGATTCTCAGTGTTGCGTTCCACCCTCCAAAGACAAACACCACAATATATATATATATATATATATATATATATATATATCATGTTTCATTCTTTTTGTTATATGCTATTTGATATCATTTTTTTGCAGATTAAAAAGCGGTAAGCAGTGTAAATAATACTCAAATAGAAAATGGCTCAAAAATAAGAATACTGAAATGAAACTTATAAGTAAATTTGCGTATCTGACTTGTTTTGATAAAATCAACCAAATTTAATTCCTTTGATCTGTCAAAATAATTAAATTTATTAATTTTAATGTTTTTATCATGATTTGTAATATTAGATTTATAAAATGACTATTTTGATTTATTTGAATTATTTTTACATAATTATTTATGCCTTATAAGGTTAAATTGGGAATTTGACTTTATAAGGGCATTTTAGTAGTTTACCCTTAGTGAAATATAAAATTTCTATTAGTTTATTGTAGATTATGTCCTAAGATTTCTATAGAATCCAAAATTATCAAATTCTGATATGAATTGGCTTAGTTATAGTCAATATAATTTTTAGGTTTAATAATTAAGGTTAAATATGATTAGTGAGTGATTAGGAAATTTAGTCACAAAATTATCAATCTAGTTATACATTTAGGTTCTAATTTACTTTATGAGTTATCTAAAACTAAAATTACTTAATTTGGATCATTAGATTTGCTAATATTCACTAATTAAGTTTTTAAAGTAATTAGGGTTAATTAGGAGATCTAACTGTTGGATCCTAAATATTTTTACAGTTTACTAAAATTTAGATTTTTTTGATCTAAATTGATATTTGGATCACCTAATTTGGAGCTAAATTGACTAACTTATGGCTATTTGAAGTTTTTAGGGTTAAAGGCTTAATTAGGGTTAGGTCCTAATTGTGATTAGTCAAATTTTAATCCAAACAGCAAAATTAATACTTTTAAAATATTCCTTAGGTTTTTCTGAGTATTTTAAGACTCATATTGGGTATATTTGGGGTACTGAGTGTAAAGTTATGGCTAAATAAATTTTAGTGGCATTTTTGTAATAATTTAAATACCTAAGAAAATGTCATTATGTAAAATATTTGTCCAAATGGAAATTTAACTATTTCATTTTATTCCTCAAATTTTGTTGATTAATTTAATATATTTGTTTGTATGATTTGGCTGTATAAATTAGGACTTATGAAAGTTTAAAGTTTTGACATTTATTTGATATTAATAATTCTATAGTTTAATATTTATTAACTATGTTATATTTATAAATGTATAATTGAACTTTGGACTTTTATTATGTCCTTTTTGTATATAAAAATGTATATGTTTACATTATGATGAATTATTCTTTAAAGACTCTCGAACTTCGATCCCCGGTCGCCACACATATACCTTCAACTGGCTTCACCCATGAGATCATATAAGCTCCTTACAACCAAATTTATCCATTATAATATTAAAAACCATAATTACCAATAAATTATTACACACTTAATAACCCTATTTATGGTCTTAAGCATTTTAGGCTATTAATTTCACTTAAATCTTATGTTTGATTCTTAATACAATATATAAGGATCTAAAGATAAGCCTATATTCCACCACATTACCTTAATAAAACAAACCAAAAATAATAACAATAACAACAACAAAAACAACAAAAACAAAAACTTAAACAACACCAACCCTTAATCCCAATAAGTTGGGCCAGGTACATGAAGCCTTTATTTTCATTGTGCATAATCAAATAGAACTCCCACTCTTTGTTCCAAATAGTGAAGATCCTTCATAATAGTTTCTTTTCATATCTTTTTGGGTCTTCCTATAGATTATATAATTTGGGAGAAATTCATAAACTCAATTTTTGTAATAGGGGTGCTGCATGGTCTGCATTAAACATGTCCAAACCATCCAAAGAAGCAATCTCTAATCTTGTTCATTGTTGGAATCACTCCAACCTTGCTATACATAAACTCATTTTTCATTCTATCCTCATGAGTATACCCACTCATCCACCTAAGCATCCTCATCTTTGTAACACTTATTTTATCTATCTTCTTTGGTGGCCAACATTTAGATCCATATAACATAGCTAGCTGTATAACTTCAATAAAAAATTTCCTCTAATTTTGGGTGGAATTATTGGATCACACAATAAACACTCATCCATTTCAACCAATCAATTTGGATCCTTTAATTATATCGCTCACTATTTCCCCATTATTTTGAATAATTAAATCCACCTAGGTACTATAATGGCTCGCTTTTCATGATCACATGGTCCTTAATAGTCATCTCCTTGAGATGAAGTCCTCTAATACAATTGAACTTGCACTCCATATATTTGGTTTTAGATTTTAAAATAACCCTCCATAACTCAAGTTTTTTGTTTTAACTCCATCCATAGTCTTACAAGCTAATAAAGTATCATATGCAAATAACATGCACTAAGGAATTACTCGTTGAATGTGCTTAGTAAGAACATCATAATTAAAAAAAAGATATGGGCTGAAAGGTAAGCCTTGATGTAATCCTTTCAAAATAGAGAAATTATTAATGACACCTTGTGATCAAACACATGTTATATGCACACTATACATATCTCTAATAACATCATTATATGTAGCACAAACCCCTTTTCTTTCCAAAGCACTTTATGAAACTTCTCTTGGTACTCTATTAGAAGTCTTTTTGAGATAATTAAAAATTGTATGAATATCTTTTTTCTATTACTAAAAGTTCTCCTTCAAATCTTTTAATATAAGTATACATTTTATGGTAGATCAACCTGGCATAAAGCCAATTTGATTTTAATAAATGCAAGTATTCTTTCATATCAGTATCCAATTACTCTCTCCCAAAGTTTCAAAGTATGACACATTAACCTGATTATTCTATAATTAGAACGGTCTTAAACATAACCTTTAGTTTTGTAAATAGGTAAAATAATACTCTTTTTTCACTCATATGGCATTTCTTTAGTCTTTAAAATAACATTAAATAACTTGGTAAGCTAAGAAACTTCTTAGTCCCCTAAGCATTTTCATACAATGATAGGGATGTCATTTGGTTTAATTGTTTTTTTCCTTTACATCCTCTTTAAAGCATTCAAAATATTTACTTTACTAATTTGATGAATTAAAGTATAATTGAGACTATTTTATGGCCATTAAACTCACTTATACTATTTTTAATGGTACAACCTTCATTAAAAGGGTTAGTAAAATAATTCATTCGTATATGTTGAATATCTTCATGCAAAAAAGAATTTTTTTGATCTTCATCTTGAATATTTTTAACATGAGTTAGTCCTTTGGTTCTCATACCTCTTAATTTGGATAACGTATAAATCTTCTTCATACCTCAATAGTGTGTATGATTTATTATATAGATTATTGACTACTGCACTCATTGTATCTTGAATTGTTATTTAGGATTCACGATCAACTAATTTATATTTCGACAACTCTCCTCAACTTACATTTAACCCATTATTTATAGGATACTTTTTTATCTTTAATTTTAACTTGAACATCATGTTTTATAACAATCATAGGCTGTTATCATGCCAATTAAGTATCTATTTAGAATAATTAAATATAAATATTTATCAAATTATAAGATTGAAATAATTATACTAAAAGAAACCTAACAAAGGGTTAAAATGCCCTAAAGGGGTCAAAATGCACTAAAGATCAATAATGTGCATATGAATGAATAACAGAAATGTCAAGTTGTTCCTAAGGGTAAAATGAATTTTTGTTTTTAAACTGAAAATAAATATGAAAAATTATGAAAAAGAATTTAGAAGTCAAAAACTTAAAAATAAATGTATATTTGGATTCCTCACACCTAATTATACAAAGGTGAAAATTTTATAATTTTTGGAACTAATATGAACGAGAGATATACACAAATACATTTGGAATTAAATTAAATACTTACTTTTTTATTGAATTAAAAATGGTGAAATTAGAATTACTGAATGTGGGTGAAACCCTAGCCATTGAATCTAAGATTGGACCCAGCGGGTGATCTCAATCAGAACCATGATTAAGAGATTTATCGTCCGATCCTAATAGATTAAATCCAATGACAGATTTGAGATTAAGCGAGGATAGAAATAAAATTCATTGATATAATCTATCAGATGTGCAAATTTTTCTAAAATATGGGGAGAATGACAGTCATAGGATTTTAAGCAATCATCCAATAACTATGACTATAAGGCATCCATAATTAATTTCAACCATCTAATCAATAATTATTGGGATCAGATGGCTTGCAAGCCTCCAATTGTTGTGGTTCTTCATCCCCCCACATTCATAATATCCTTTGACAGAAGCATGAAATTACCACTTGCAAAAAAAATCATAGGCCATTCAATCAACCCATATCTTTCAAAACCCTTCGATCGATGTCATGTGGCAAAGAATTCCTGCAAAGCCACAAGTTACCGACCCATATGGATGGAAACCTATAAAAATCCTAGGTTGTTACCATGCATAATATAGACTAAACTAAGTCATAATACTTGTTCCATCAAATTCTAATTGTCAGTAGAACCTAATCCTAAAAATTTGGGTTCCATCGGAGCTTGATTGGATAAATTGTCTATTTTGTCAATTTATTTTGCCTAGTAAATTAGCTAATTAAAATTGATCCCCAAATCAAAATCTAAGTGCATTTTTGAATTTCTCACACCCAAATTAGCTAGGAGTAAATTTTTGGAAAATTTGGAGGTCATTTAAGCCTAAAATAGATTTAATTTAAATTGGGAAATTATATAAAAGGGTTTATAGGAATTCATATTTGCAATTTAACCCTCCCAATAATTGGCTAATTGCCCAGATCTACTGTGCAGACCGCACACGATCCACTGCGTGGTCCATTCCACTTGGCAGCTGATCTCGGGCACATTTTAGCTGTCCGGTTCTCTGATCCAATAGTGCTAGTTTAATCAATTAAACCCCTATTCCCAGTTGTCAGATCTGGCCCAGATAAGAAGACCAGAACTCAATATAGAACTGTAGACCTTTGTCTCCAAAGGTTTTTGCCAGAGTGGTCCCCTCAATAGCATCCAAGAACCTACATAGTTGGCATTATATTAGATCTCATCTGTCCCTATAATGACTCTAATATTGAATCATGAACCCAATCCAATACTGAAGCATTACCATATCACTTAACACTTAATTAATAGGAAATAAATCCACCATTAAGTGCTATGCAACGAAGAATATTGTTGAGGCAAAGGAGTTAGAAGTAAAAATGATTAAGTAAATAAAGTAAGTAGGAGCATCCAAACCCATCATCCAAACTAAACAAGTATACAAAAGAAAAGTACATTCATCATAAAAATAAACAAATAATATCACATAATTAAGTTATTGTAGATTGAATTAAAAGTTATAAAAATACGCTCATTCTCATTAAAAGATAGTAAGAATAAGCAGATCTCCAAGCAAGTGATGGCCGGTACTAGTCCCAGCTCCAAGGTCCAGATGATGCTTCTGATCTACTGTATTTGGTTTTTAATATGGCAGGGCATAGCTAACAAAGTAAGAATAAGTGATTAAACTTTAAAAGTTTAAGGAAATTTTAAGGCTACACTAAGTTCTATTTAATTTTAAGTAGATATAACATTAGCCATTTATAATTTAAATGAATAAGTGGAGCACTAAGCATCAAAAGTAGGATATGAAAGTAAGTGAAAATAATAAAGTAAAGTAAAGGATTAATTACATACTATTGCTTTAGCCTGCATCAATAAGTAAAGGAAAATATATAACCTATAACGGTTAAAAAATACTAAAGTGCATATGAAAGAATGTAAGGATACATGAATATGTCTAATGAAATTATGCTAGTAGTAAATAAGAAAAAGCAGTGAAGCATAAAATGCATGTAAACCAACATACACTGCAAGTAGGGCTAGCTTTGATTCTAGTTCGAGCGAGTTAGGCTTAACTCGAACTCAAAAATTTTGAGTTAAACTCAACGCGAACTCGAATCGAGTTCAAGTCGAGTAAAATTCGACTCATTCAAATTCAAGTTTGAGCTGACTCAAATTTGATTTGAGTTAGCTCGAAATGCCATTCTGATTCAAAATTTTTGAGTTTGAGTTGACTCGAACTCGGTTCTAATCAACTCAAAAAAATAAGAACATTATTTCTTAAAACATTTACGAATTTTAGAAATAAAAAATATTATAAGCAATACATAAACTATCAAAATTCAGCAAATTAAATTAGGGCTAAATTGCTAAAATATTAATTCATAATTTCATACATATTTACCATAATTCATAAACATTTGTCACAATTCACAAATAAAATGTAATAAAAATGTACATTAATTTAATATAAATAAAAAGCAACAATGATCCAAGCAGCAGCAACTCAAGCTTGCCAAAACTGTAAATATGCTGTATGCATGAGTGTATATAATCCAAAGTATCAACCTGGAAGCTAAGTAGCCAACCAACTTGTAAAATCTGCATAAAATATCATATAATAACTCAAGTAAAAATTACAATGTTACATTATTTCTTAAAGATAATATAATAAAATTACAAATAATACGTATCTGAATTAGCACAAAAAGATCTAAATCATCTGATTGAGTCATTGCTTGACTCTGATTGTGATTATGTTGTTCTTTTTTAAGAATTCAGATTAACATCATTTCTTAAAGCTATAACTTAAGAGGCTTAGCATAGCAGTCAATACTCAATAATAATCATTTATTATAGACCTAATCTAGCTATCTCAAATGATTACTCAAATTAAGAAAAAAAAAACAAATTCAAATACTTTATAAAATACAAAATCTATTACAATTTACAACTTACCAGATGCTGCAGTATTACAACAACTAGTCAATGAAATTATAACAACAATGCAGAATAATATAGTATATGTTATGCATTTTAGAATTCTTATACATACAATAAGTTTTGACTTGTGACTTATGAGTATTTTTAAAGTATATATATTCTATTATTATGTCTAAGTTTTACAACAATATAGTAGAGGCAACCTAAGCATCAGCAATTAATAATTTATAAGCATGTAACTCTATTCTTAAGGTTAAGCTGAGTCCTGAGAGTTAGAATTGTATTTTTACAGTTACAGTCTTATAGATTTACAATCTAACAATTTGTTTAATATTTCATCATATTTTTTATAGATTTACATTCTAACAATTTTATGTTTTTTCAAGGTTTTCAATATTGCAGTAAGTTGTTTGTATATTTTAGGATTCAAGCTGCAAGTGCAAGCTGATGCTGTGATTATATTTATATTATGTACTTTTATTTAATTTTAGGGTCTTTAGACATGCAGTAAACCAAAGCAGCAATAGCAGAGGCAGCTAGTAGCAGCAACCCAGGCAGTAGCAATAGAGGCAGCAGTAGTAGAGGCAACACCAGCCCAAACAGCTGACAACAACAACCTAGGCAGCATCAACCTAAGCAGCAGTAGCCCAAGAAGTAATAGCCAAAGCAACACTAGCCAAGGCTATAATAATCATAGTAGTATAACAGCAAAAAAAATGCACAATAATAAAAAATAATATATGAATTTTAGAGTTTTTAAATATACTGTAAACCAAAGCAGCAGCAACACAAGCAACAACGGCAGAGGCAACTCCAGCCCAGGCAGCTGGCAGCAGCAGCCCAAATAGCAGCAGCCTAATAAGCAGCAGCCAAAAAAACATCAACAAAGCTACAATAACCATAGCAATATAGTAGTAAAAGAAATGCAATATAGTAAAAATTATATATGCATTTTAGAGTTTTTAGACATATAGTAAACCAAAGCAGCATCAACACAGGCAACAGCAGCAGAGGCAACATCATCCCAGACAGCTGGCAGTAGCAGCCCAAGCAGCAGCAGCCTAAGCAGTAGTAGCCTAAGAAGCAGCAACCAAAACAACATCAGTTAAAGCAACATTAGCTAAAGCAATAATCACAACCATATTAATCTAGCATCACAGATTTGAAAAGAAATATAGTATAGTAAAAAAATTAATTATAATTATAATTAAAATAGCAGCAGTAGGAGTAGTAGTAGCATTGTAGTAGAGACAACAATAGAGACAACAACAGCAGCTCATGCAGCAGTAGCAACCCAAGGAGTAGTAGTAGCCTAAACAACATTAGCTAAATTAACATTAAGTTAGCAATCATAGTAATATAACATCATAAATTTGAAATAAAAAGTAGTTTAGTAAAAAAAAATATAAATTTGAAGTAATCATAAGTTTCTATGAAAGGGTCTAAATATCACGTTATATTTAATATGAAATGATTGTTTATCATCATAGTTCCTTTTCCATCACAAACCTGTTTAAATAAAAATCCAAATAAAAAAGTTATTCAGCAATGAGGATTGAAACTAAATAGATAATATTATAACTTGATGATTAAATATAAAAATTAAAAAATCCTTGCAGTTCTATAAAAATAATCAGGAGCAGTGGAGCACATAAAAAATTATATCATATATGCTTTTAATAATTTTGCAAAAATAATTAAGTACAGCACAATAATTAAATAACCAATTGAACCATTTCGTAGATCATACACCACATCATCTGGTATATCACATGTTAGTTGTTCTTCCTATACAAAAAAAAATAAAATAAATTAATTAAATTTGTACAATACTCTTATCTCTCTTGTAAATTAGAATTTAGAATATATCAAACTCAAAATTTTACATCTTCATCCAAGTGTGTAAGATTGAATTGAGATTCAATAAGCCAATTTGCCGTACAAATAAAAGCATTAACTATACTTGGTGATAATGAACTTCTATAATCACATACAAGAAGAAAGATCTTCTAGCTTGTTGTAAGAAATAAAATCATTGAATTCTTTTACTTTGTTGGATCTTAAATGGGATCCCCCGAGCTTCTCTTTGGAGCTACAGACACAATTAAAACCCCTATAATTAACCATGGAATGTCAGCATTGATGTTTAAGAAACAAAGATCATTCCAAAGGGAACATATTTCCACACAATTGTTACTTGCATAAACAATGCTTAAATAAAAAAAATCCATAGGTTTTAGAATTCAAAATTCCATGCATAATTTGAGAAGAAGCAGTTTGCATAGTAAAGTTAACTAGATCATTGTTCCAAAGAACAACTCACCTATTTTTTGAAAAAGAGAAGTTATGCTCGACACCATAGTTTGAAAGGCTACATAAATAAATTTTATTATGTAGAGACTCAAGCCTACCTTCATCAAGTATAGTTTTAGGAAGGGCAATAAAAAAACCTTAAAATGACTAATCAGAGTATAAGCGCAATAAAAGAAACCTTAAAATGACTAAGCACAGTAGAAGCGTAATAAAAGAAACTTTAGTTTCTCGTGCTAAAATGACTCTCCGTTCACAAGGCAGAGTGCGCCACACTGATCAACATGCTTTACTGCTGAACTTTCCTCATGTGATTTTTGTTCACAGTTCACGCGATGCGAATCGTGCGGCAAACTTTTGTTCTATGTTAGTCTGACAGAACGATTTTTCTTTTGTTATGGGAGATGTGCTCCCCGGGAGGCACTTAGACATCCTCGTTGATGACACCGTGGAGTTTGATCCCGACTGATGATGTATGAATGTTTTTACGTATTTATGTTTAGAGTACGACATTATTTCTCAAAAAAAAAATTGACTTATCAGAAATTTGCAATCTAATATATGGAGATCATCATTTAATCTCATAGTATTCCAACCATAACTTATTTTTGATACACACAAATTGAATTTCGCATCCCAAGATCTTTACTATCCTATTGAGTTACCATATACGTACCAGAAGAGGAAGATTCATATGAAATTGAGTTTATTTCATTCAAAATAGGGATCTCTTAGTTGAAGATGGCATAACATTGAGGTTGAGATTCCCCATGGCAAGGGCTCATTGTTGGTCTTGCCGGGAGTAAAGGCGGGAACTCAATATTATTGTCAAATATATTAGCCCTCATTTTAACAATGGATTTTGATAATACTCTTTTATGAATTATGGAGAATTGCCAAACAGATTGGCCTCTGTTTTGTTCCATTTTTTCTTATAATTATAATCATTAACTTAGAAAATGAAATTTTGCATGTGTTACATAAAGCCTCCATTCATAATCAATTTCTTATTGTACCTGACTGCCATAGAGATTAAGAGAAATGGAGTTAGGAATAATATAGGTTAGCTGAACCTCAATGCATATACGTGCAAACATTAATCTCTTCTTGCTTTTGGTGAGAATGTTGGTCAGCACTGGAGCAACTGTTTTGCTAGAGATTTTTTATATAGACTTTTCATGCATATTCTGTAGCCTAATCCAAATGCCATTTTTGTGAGATCGAAGCTTCGATCCCAATGTTTTATTAAAAATGGAGAGCCAAAAGCATTCCGCATACCTCCATCAAGGACTTTTCTGTGATCATCCTCGCAAGCTATCAGGTAGAAAAATAACTCAAGTTCACCCTTTTACTGCCACAACTGGTGAAGTGCATCAAATAATGCGAAGAACATACGCTTTCTAACATAGAAATTTACGTTGTCACTTTTGCTCTGGTATAAGAGGGGAAAATCAGTAATTGAGTTACTGAGCAATGGAAATAACTCTTCCCACGTGCTCTAAATCGTAGTGGCTTCGCGGCGGGCAAAAGACCCTATCTTGTGAAAAAGTCAAGAATATGATTTCTGCAAAAAAGAAAATGAGAAATGCTATTTAGATTCGCTGATGTGGCACCCAAAATAATTCATCAAATAGGATTTGGATATCATTTCAATATAAATTTTAAAAATAATATTTATATTATTTTAATATAAATAAATAAACAATTATGATGTGATATTCAAATCCAATTGGATGAGTATTTTTGGGTGCCACATTAATGGTCTAATATTTCTCTAAATAATTTTGGTAACAAATATTATTATTATTATTATTATTTTTTTTTTTGAAAAATGCTATTTAGACCCGTTGACGTGGCACTCAAAAATATTCATCCAATTGGATTTGAATATTATTTCATAAGTATTTATTTATTTATATTAAAATAATATAAATATTATTTTTAAAATTTATATTGATATGATATCCAAATTCTATTAGATAAATTTTTTTAGATATCATATCAACGGATTTAAACAGCACTCCTAAATTATTTATTCAACTTTTTATAAAATTTAGTACTCCACGCAAATACCTTTTTTTTTCTCTAGCCTACAGCACACGGGTTCCGTCGGAAGGAATTACTCTTTACCCTTTCTCTTCTGAGTCCGACGCTTTCCTCTCCTCCCGCTCTTCCTGCGCGCTGTTCTTTTCGTGCGATCCCTCTCCAGATCAGGTTCTTCTTCTTCTTCTTCTTCTTTTTATTTTTTATTTTTTATTTTTTATTTTCTTAGAGAAATCCGCGATCCCAATCTTCCCCTCCAGCTCAGTACCTCTTTTTTTCTCCTTGAAGATCTCTGCAATCTTCTCTCCCGCGACATCTCTTCCTCTTCTCCTTCATCGGGTATGTTTTTCTAGTTTGTAAATCGTTAAATCCTAAACCGCGGATTTCATGATTTTGCGCGATTTAGTCTTGTTCTTCACATTTGCGGGAGAATATAAGCCCCCGTTATTCTTATATGCCGTTTGGAGGATTTGTGGATTTAATTGCTTAAATCCTGCAAGCAAACAGACCCTAAGAACTCCGGATCGCTCGCAGTTCACCGATCCATCACCGATTTCCTGGCGCTGTTTCCTGTGATACCGACGCAACCTCTGCGGCACCATCCAATTTTAGAATACATATTGATATACATTTTGTTCATCAATCTTATTACTCTCTTTGTTATTCTGTAGGTTTGCTCAGGGTTCAAGTGCTGCTATTTGAGCAAAAATGGTACGTTATTTTTCAATGAAACTGTTTTTTAGCATAAAATATGCGACTTTGTATTATTGTTACTCCCTTGAACTGCAATTGCAAGGTATTGGATGCAGTTAAGCTTTTCTCCTAGGATTGTCACGTGCTGTCTTGACTTGAAGTTCTTGACAGCTAATTTTTGTTTATCGTTAATTTAGAAAAGAAAGCGGAGTATTCTTGACTTCAAATTTCATAAACCTTCAGTTAGTTTCTTGCTAACTTGATCACAAGGATGCTCTTTTGCAAATACGATCCTGCTTTTGAAATTGCATTTATATAGCAGTTAAATAATGCCGCTATTAAAGAAAAAATGATGCGTCTTGTTTATTCCTATATGGCTACACCATCATCATTATTAATTGCATCACTTTTTGCAATCATCATATTCTATTCCAATCATTTGGGTTAGATCTTCTGAATCTGTTGCCTTTTATATTAACAAGGACTTGTACATTCTTTTGTTTTAAGAATGACTTGTGCTAATTTAGCATTTAAACTTCTCCAATTATATTTTCTAGCTGTGCATCTATATTTTAGTATATTTTATGATTTTGTTTTACTACTTGTAATATCCAGATTTTTCATGTATACAGTTATGATTATTTTTCTTATATTAATAGTTTATTATTTTTGCCAGTATTTTGACAGATACGATTACCTTGGAAATTCTTTTGAGCAGACATATCGTTGCTACCCAACATCCTTTATTGACAAGGTATGCAGTGCTGTTGTCATTAATAATTGATTGAATGTTTCACTCTCTTTTTTATAAGAAACTTAGCCATTTCTTAAATTCATAGATATTCTAAAATGCCTATGTTAGTTTTATGAAATCAATTCTTGCCATTACTGCTGATATCTTGTGTTTTTATTTTACTTCCCATTATTAATTGTTTACGATGAAGGTATTGAGCAACTTTAACTATTTTACTGCATTTCTTGGAGACTCATATAGCATGTATTGCTTGCAAATTGATCTTTGTTTTTGGATCTATTCAGGATTACTTTATAATCATTCCATTTTATAAAATGCTGCCTCAATTTGTTTGTAATTTTAAGTAATTCCTCTGCTTCCTTGGCTATGTTTTCTAATTTGTAAATATCTGAATGAGATGTGTACTAAATCACAACTAATAAATTATATGTGAAAAAATCCAATAGGTTAATGATGCAAGGTAAAAAAATGAATTTCATACACATCATTCATAAATGATCTGATAACGTAATGAACAAATGATGAATACAATGTATAAATTCATTTTCTTAGTTATATTTTCTGATAACTTGGGTGTGTTGCAGGATTTCTATTTTTATCATTACAAATTTTGTTAGGCAAACAATTTTAACCAGTTCTGAATTTAAGTTGGAATTCATGTTAGTCATTGTGTACGTGACCTTTTTTTTAATCTTATTTGCAGCCGCAGCTGGAAGGTGGTGACAAAAGTATGTTGCATGTGCTATAACTATCATTTTAATCATTAGTAATTGAATTTTTATTTTTTTTATTTTCTTGAACACGTTTTCTGACTTTGATTCATGTTATTACAGTTATAATGCCTCCCTCTGCACTCGACCGTCTTGGTTAGTGATACTCTTTTTGAAAAGAAAGACATTTCATTTCCCAAAAGCATCCCATTCACGAATTTGCTATTTTTGGTGAGAGTGAAAAGCTAACAATTTTAAAATTCTTCCAGCATCTTTGCATATTGAGTATCCAATGTTGTTTGAACTGTGCAATGCGGCGACCAATCGGATTTCTCATTGCGGTGTGCTAGAGTTCATTGCTGAGGAAGGGATGGTTTACATGCCATACTGGGTATGCCATCTGTATATGATCTTGGAATTATTACTAGCAAACCACCCAAATTTTACATTTACAAAACTATCGCATAATTGCCCAACGAATGAAATCTCATCCATTTCTAGAGATTGGAAGTGGGGTGATAATTTTGGTGGTGGTGAGAATTTTTGGGGTAGTTTTGTAAACATTGAAGTTTTAATGTTGATATATAAATAAGAAATTTTGTTGAATGATATGCCTATGAAATTCTCCGTGTGATTTAGTGTCTTAATATTTTTTTGTCATAACACGTTTGGATTTCTTCTCTTTTTTACAGATGATGCAAAATTTGCTTCTACAAGAAGGGGACATTGTGCGAATTAAGAACGCCACTCTCCCGAAGGGAACATATGTCAAGCTGCAGCCACACACAAAAGACTTCTTGGATATTTCGAATCCTAAGGCCATGTAAAGAAGACATCTTCTCAACTTATTTGATATTACTAAATATTGCTTTTCATAATGTTAGTTTCTTGCTAGCATTCAAATCTATACTCAAACTTGTACTGGTAAGTGACGGACTTATTTTTATTCGTCTCTATAGCTTGGAAACTACATTGAGGAACTATTCTTGCTTGACTGGAGGCGACAGTATCATGGTTCCATATAACAATAAAAAGTATTACATTGATATAGTTGAAACAAAGCCCTCTTCTGCAATTAGCATCATTGAGACAGATTGTGAGGTGGATTTTGCACCCCCACTTGACTACAAAGAGCCAGAACGATCTCATTCATCCTTTCTCTCTAATAGAGCACAAGGTCAAGGTATTTTATAAACCTATCTTTTTTCATACCTCTGTACTTATCTTATTCATTGGCTACTTCTTTCTCTGTTAGTTAGCAGATGTGTGATTGCAACTCCTCAATTTCTATTTACTAAATCTTTAAGACAAAGCTCTTTTTTTCAAAGCAAATCGTAGTTAAGGTTTTAATTCACTAAAGCTTTAAGACAAACTCTTCTCTTCTAAGCAAATCGTAGTTAAGGTTTTAAATGGTTTGCTCCAGTTCATATTTACCCACTTTAACTAAGCTTTTGAAAGTTCTCTGTAAGCTTGAGTAGCTCTTACAAAGCTCATTTTCTTGTATCACATTTAGTAGCGATCATATTAAGTTTAATTGGTGCATTATGCAAGTCGCATCTCACTTTGAATGATGATAAATGACAATTATCTATCGTGCGCTTAAGTTAGAGCACATTGTATTTTTCTTGGAGTATCTTTATAAACGAGTAAATGCTAGGTACGTTCTACGAATTATCACAACAGGATGGCGCATTACAATTTGTAAGAAATGATATTAAATTTCAATTGTAAAGTAAAACAATCTTTCCCAAATAAAATGCTCTTTTATTTTCAAATACAAATAGCAAGGCGTTTTGTTTTTGCTTATAATAAATTCCACATAACATTCAATTTGACTTACTGTATTATTTAATCTGTGGTATGATTTGAAAGCTCCAGTTCAAGATGCTCAAAATGCTGAACCTGAGGCCGAGCCAAAGTTCAACCCTTTCAGTGGTTCTGCTAGACGTTTGGATGGGAAGCCTTCAACTCAAGCTTCCAGTACTATCCCAGACCATGCCAAATACGGTCAGTCAGAAACAGCATCAACAAAGAGCTCCATCACAGCTGCATCACCGAGCTCTTCTTCTTCACATCAGATCTCAGGGAAGCTTGTCTTTGGTTCAAACCCCAGACTTGCCCCCAAGGAAGATCAGAAGGTATTACTTTAACCTGGGATAATTACTGGCATAACACTCTGTTTTTGATTATTTATTACATGTTTAACACCCAAACTGATGTTTACAAAGCTACCACATATCTTAGGAGCTATTTGTTTTGAAATTAACATGACTTAGTTTATAATTGATTCCTAAACATCAAGCCTTAGTCCCACTAGGTGGTTAGCTACATGAATCCTTTGTTTCATTGTTCACGATCAAATAGAAGCTGCTCCGTAGTTTCAAATAGAAAAGATCTTAGCTTAGCTTAGCAGCACTCATTTATGGAATCTCATATGCTTGTAATAATGGGTGGTGCTTCTAGCGTAATGATAAAAAATAAATGGTAGTCTTGTAAACTTTGGAGAGTATTGCTGTTAAATGTGTAAATAGGGAGGTTGAATGGTAGATATGAAATTTACGTTTAACATTTGTGTACACCTTTTCTGAGGCTTAGATTTTGAGTTGTGTAGTGGTATTTATTTCTTAAATTCTTATCGTTAAATTATAGCATTAATTTTGAAGATATTTTTGATTCTCCTTCTCATTTAGGTGCAGAAGAAAGAAGAACCTCCAACGGAAGAAGAATCCAAATTTCAGGCATTCACTGGGAAAAAGTACTCCTTGAAGGCCTGATAGTTGAGCTTTTAGCATATCAGCATATGCCTTATGAAATGACTTGTAGTGTTCATATTTACATACAGCCATGTTGTACCCTTTTTGTGCTGCTATCCTCTCCACAAGCTACAAGCTGGGGTAATTTATCTATATTTGTAATCTAATAGCAGAGATGTGCTACATTAGTTTTTGTGCAGAATTTATTGGGACAAGATCTCTTATAATATGAATGCTTCTACCCTATGGGAGATAGCATATATCAGCCTTATAGGAGAACCGACGTTCGGCTCAATATTGTGTTGCGTGCCTCCGAGTCATATAGATTATTTCAATCTTTACCTACTTAGTGTAATATTTTAAGGATATCTATACTTATCAATTTCTTCCAAAAATAAATAATTTATTTTCAATTTCTTTTTTTCCCAAAAATTTAGATTATAGTTTGAATATTTCTTACATTGAAATTTTTATGTTTTTGCTCGTTTGTGATTTCTTCCCAGCTTGTGGTTTTTATCGAAAATTGGGGGTGCTTTTCTATATTCATGTGATTATGTGTGCTATATTTCCTTGATAAATTTGTATTATAGTAAGGTTTGCTCAAATATGATGACAATCATGAAGTATGATATCTGGTAGTTAGGTTGAACTATCATATTTATTATATGATAAGCAAAGATGTGAGCTATTAATGTCTTGTTAGAGTCGAATGATTTTGTGCACAATAAAGATATAATGTTTTCAAACTTAGTCTCAAAATAAAATAAGGAATTGTAAGGAGAAAATAGATTCAAATGCATTTATCTAATAAGATTTTGCACAAATGTTTGGTGGATTTATGGCTTAGATTGGTGAGATGAAATAGTTTACCAAATGAACTTGCTTTGAAGCAACATGTATAATTAGTATCATTAAGGTAAAGAAATAAAATCTCTTAGTGATGATTTTAAGAGTTTCTTACCAATTTGTAGGTGATTGATATGGAATGTGAAGAGTGTATTGTTCTATTTATTGCATTCTTTTTCTATGAATCTTATGCACTATATGGTTATGAGATTATTTCACATGAGGGTTTTTCGCAAAACAAAAAATATGCACCCTGTAATTCTGAGATTCTAGTAGAGGCTCTTGTTGGAGTTTAATGATAAAAAAACAAAGTTAAATATAAACAAAAACAAAGTTAAATATAAACAAAAACAAAAATTCTTGATATGTTTCAATAACAAAATTATAACATAAAAAGGCCTATTATACAAGTAAAAAAGAAAAAAAAAAAAAAAAAAAGCTAAAGAAAGGTGTTTATAAGAGTTTAAAATATTTGAAGAAGAAAGTACAATTAGTGATGATATAGTATTGATGAGAATATTTTGCTTAATGTTGATCTTTGGTTAGAATTAGAATGGATTCTTGATTCAATATGCTTATTTCATATGATGCCCAATAAAGGTTAGTTTGTCATGTATGAGCTTATGTAAAGTAGAGTTGTATTGACGGGCCATAATAAACCTTATAAGATTACTAGTTTTGGAACAATAAAAATATAAATATTTGATGGAATTGATGACATTCAAAACATGAAGAGAAACTTACTTTCTCAATGTACTCTTGATACAAAGGCTATAAGTATATCGATGAAGGTGAGGCAATAAGAGTTTTTGGTTGTTCTGTTGCACAAAGGAAAGACGAGAAGTTAAATAGCATATGTGAACATTGAGAAAAAAGTAAAAACACTCCATTAAAGAATTGACAATTATCGATGCAACAATACTTTGTCCACATTTGGCTACGGAGCTACCAAGTATGCCATATGTGAAAGGGCTTTGATGAAGGTAAGTAAAAGAGCCCATTATGTAGTCATTTTACTAGGACGTGAGATTTTTGTTAATAGTGTGTGCTTGAAAAGTTGCAAATTTCTTCCAATCATGACCAATCTAGAATCACTGAAACTCTTAATTACATTCATTTAGACTTTAAAGATTTATCATGAGTGCCATTCAAAGTTGGTGCACATTACTTATTATTTTATTAACAATTAAGTTAAGCATCTTTGTACAAACCAAGGGTTTGAATTCAGTTCTAAGGTATTTTGTGAGAGATGCAAACTGAAAGGCATTGTTAGGCATTAAAAAAAAGTCACAACCCACAATAGAATAATTTTCAAAAGGTACGATCAAACAATCGTTTAGAGAACATGCACTTTAATGCAAGCTTCATAAAGTGATTTTTGGGCCATACGTTTATCTATGCTATTTAACTAATCAATCGTCTCATTCAACACTCAACATGAAGACATAAGAAGTATGTTCAAGTAAAATTTTTTATTATTCAAAATTGAATTCTTTTAATGTTCTCTAGATCTTACTGTACAAATAGAAAGTTAGAGCAAAGGTCCAAGGAATGTACATTCCTTGGATATGGAAGACAAAGGAATCTTGGGGTATAGATTATGGAGTCCATCAAAACATATTATTATCTTTAGTTGGAATATTATTTTTGTTAAAAATTGTATATTCAATCATGAAAAAAAGATTAGAATGATAGAAGCAGACTCTCCAATTAGAAGAGAAGAACTGTAAGTAGTATAAGCATCACTTGATGTCCAAACATGTCCTAACACTAGAGATTAAGATATTTTGAAGTAAATTTGTTGCTTTTGATTGATCAATTGCATAAGAAACAATAATGTTAGATGAGCCTTGCACATATTATGAACTGATATTTTATGCAAATTTTAATGATTGGTCATTATCTATGGAAGTGGAGATTGTCTCTTTTCAAGGTAAATCTTATTGTAAACTTTATAAAAATAGGTATTGAAGAATCTAGTATAATGAAAAATAAAAGAGCATTTAATTAAGATTAGATTTATACAATGTTTTCTTATGAATTGGAGTGGAAGAAGTAGATCTAATTACATAAATAATGAAAATTTGAAGCACTATCTTCATACTTACATTGATGTTATTTCTTTTGATGCATCACAAATCTTCTTAGTAAGGAAATCTTAGAGTTTCATTTGGAGATAAAAATTAAAAAAAGGGAGAAGAAGGGAATTAGAGTTTTGGTGTGGTAAATGACAACACGACTATAGCTCATTTGAATGTTTTTGTTTATCTTAATCATCTTTTGAGCATATCTAAGACACGAATCAAATCAACATCTGAAGCGACAATATATTGCTCAAGGATTGCAAATATTATAATATAAAATAAGGCATTCATAATTACAACATTTAGGGAATTCATATTAAAAATTGAGGACATTGTATAATGATTCTAGTAGAAAGCAAATTTGTATTGTAGATTTGAAAAGTTAATATTATGAACTATTTAGGTTTCAACCATTTAGATTTAATTAAACACATGGGCTAGTATATGTTCAACACACTACAAAATTTCAAAGGGGAATGCAAACTAAGGATGGAGCATGCCCCCATGCTTAAATCAGTGCACACATGCACACACACACAAATATGAAATCTCTAACAATAATGTGGCGCCCCGCCCCTTAACCACCAATAATCAAGGCTAAGGAATGGTGTACCACTTTATTAAATCCCTTACTTATCATTAGATTAAGGTGTAATTCCTCAATCCACTAATAAGGAAAGGATGTGCCCAGAATAATACATTAAATCATTCACTAAGTACATACATTCATCAGAGTGCGGAAGCAAAGATAAAAAAATATGCTACATCCAATCCACCATAATACAAGTAAGAAGTAAACATGCAGCTCAGGATAAAATAGTACAGTAAAAGAACATACATGGGTACCTGAATTATTACATCAATTTTAAGATAAGTTTAAAATAAAATAAATCACTCGTCTTAATAAGCGGAATAAAATGACAGCTAATATACTGATCTTTAGCCCTGACCTGATGCTCCTCCAAGAATGGCTCCTCTTCAGGCACAAGGTCCTCAAATTGCTTAGAACCTGCCATTGTCGGTTTCACAATGATAGGGCCCTAGACAAAGAAAAGAAAATCTAGTTAGACATATTGTCTAAGTATATTTTTGATTATTTAAGTTCATGAGTTTTATGATACCACTATGTTACTTAGACTATAAAATAAGCAAAGTGTAAGGGTGCAACAAGCATACAAAGAGATATGGAAAGTTATAAATACAACATTTATAACTAGGCAACATATAAGGTAAATGAACATACCTCAATACTAAGCTGTGATAAGATTAGGCATATTTATGTAAATAAAGTAAGAAAAGTATTGAAAGAAAAGACTCATCCTAAACATGTTGATGATCATATGAATTATGCAAATTTAAGAGTAAGCAATCTATCTGTGATATGTATAAGCAAGCAGTAAAGGAAATATAGCATCCTATAAGTATACAAGTAAGTAGTAAAGAAAATCTAGCATCCTATAAGTATGCAAGTAAATAGGTAAAGTAAAGGCTAACTATAGTAAAAAGGTAACAGTAAACAATAAATAAGTATGTAATGACTACCATATTAGAAGAGGGATAAACTAGCCCGTTGAACTGAAAAATATAATATTCTTAGCATCATCTGAGGCTAAGTCAATAAGTTTCTTAGCATCATAAGAGGCTAAGGCAAAATAACAAAGCAGAACTGAACTGATGAGGCAGTAAGTACAAATGTAAAAATGTTTTAGTTACTTACTTTACTTTTGTGGATATATCCAGAAGTAGCTGAGGAGTTAAGCATATCTGCAGGACTAAGCAGGTTCCAACTTAACACAACACTCTTCAATGAGTAATGTTAAGTAATCCTTATTCTTCTCACCCATGTCTAGTAGGGTAAAATATGTACGATTAATAGGTAACTGAACCCTATGCAAATGTTATCCTAATTATTCTAAGTTTTCATTTCATGAATCAATATTCTTATATAACATATTCAAGGTAAAGGCACAAAGTACAAGGAATACAAAAGCAACACGTAAGTCAATAATAAGCAAGGGACTCTACTACACACTGTGATATCTATTGTTATCTACTTAATCCGTTATAATTACTCGAATTTATACAAGTTCAGGATCTCAAATTCCTACTATCAAGTATAACTTAGAAGCATGACATTATGAGTTAAAAGTAATTAGAACTGGCCAGGTTCTAACTTAATTCAATCAATATTGCTTACAAGTTAAATAAGTAATCAACACATCCTATTTGTTAAAATTAGATGTGCTGAGCTAAGGTTTGATCAAGATCTACTAAAGCTAGGGATTATGAATTGAACACCATGAATTGGGTTCAATCACATAATCCAAAGGGTAAGTCTTAAAGACTAAGGTTTAAGTCTAAATATAAACTAATAATCAGGATAAATTCTATTAAGTACAATCAAATTTAATAGAATGATTCTCCTAATCTTAATCTAAAGTTGAAAGATAAAATAATCAAAATTAAAGTATGAAAATCTAGAAACTAATAAAACTAAGGTTTCATTCTTTGAATAACCCCCTTTATTCAATGAATGAAATCTAACCTATCATCTATTTTTAATCTTAAGGAAAAGATCATAAGTGAAGTGTATATTCCTAATAGGCTCCTAATGAAATGACTTATGGAATTTTAGGAATGGATGGAATTTATAATAATTTATCTTTATGTGCAGTCCTAATTTACTCAAGGAAGTGTGTGATTAGGACTAAGTTAAAAGGCATTAATTTTACTTAGGATTTTCAAAACTTGACATGGGAATTTTACCAAATTGCTTAATTATGAGAATAAGGGTTAAAAATTGTTCTCAAATCAATTTTATTACTGATTTTAATGATTTAAATGATATTTTAGAGGTTAAGGGTACTTAACCTAAATTTTGGACAAAATGACTGTTTTGCCTCTACTTAAGAGTCTAAAATGCTATATTTTGAATAAGTGCTCCAAATTGGATTTTCTTGATGCCAAATAATTTCTTGCTATCTAATATAAAGATAGACAGTAGGTACATTAAATTTAGAGAAGTATTAAATCATATAGGTTAAATTTAAGGATTTTAACCTATAAGGGCATTTTGATAATTTCACTTAGTGAAATCTAAAACTTCAGTTAGTTTATTGTTGTCTACTATCCAAGGATTCCATAGAGTTTGAGAATACTAAATTTTGATGTCTAATGATTAAGTTATGATCATTTCAATATTAGGATTTTGCTTAAGATCATTAAGGGTTTAAGAGCGTAGGTTTCACATTGAAAATAACCTCCAAAATCATACGACGCTTAATTTTACTAAATTCAAGTTTGATTTTGATATATTTTAGCCCCATCAGGGTCATAGGGTCATTAAATTGTGAAAAATATGAAGTTTAGGCCATTCTGGACAGTTTTGGGCACTTTCGGACAGTTCAGGGCGCCACGGCACGTTGCTGTGCATTGTAGCGCCTCCTGGCCAAGAGCCAGGCGCTACAAATACTCCCAATTTATAGTACCTCACGTGTGGTGCCATATACCAATAGAAAGGTATTTTCAAGACATTTCCATTGATACCAAAATCGACATGAAAGGATTATTTTAACGATGAAAACAACGAGGTTAAATGTCCAGTATGCAGATGGAAGGAAAAACAGAGCTGTTCATTTACCTTAAAATTTACTACCTTAATAAGCTCTAATGGCTTCCATACTCAACCATAGATTCTTAGATATGCGAGTTAAGCATGAGAATAAAAATGGAGTAGCCATTGGATCATTCAATGGGGGAAAGGGAGGTACCTTGACTTTCAAATGGAAGTAGATGGAGAAGAGAGCTCTATTTTTTGCAGGAACTTGGGAGCTTGAGGGCTTAAGGGCTTCTTTAGCAGCAAGCACATCAATGGAGGGAAGAGGAGGAGAGTGCAGCTTGACAGCAAAGGAAGGAAGGAGGGCTGAGGGCTCTCTCTTAAGGAGGAAGGAGGGCATGGCCTTGGATGGGATGATCTTAGGTCATCCCATCATAAGTATGGGGAGAAGACTTGGGCAGCAATGGAGAGGAATGGAGGAATGGCCTTGCGTGCGGCAGAATGGGAGAGGTAGAGGCGCAGGAAATTGAAGAGCATGTGGGTACTAGGCACAGAGAAGAAAAGGAGAAAGAAAAAGGAATTAATTAAAATCAGATTAATAATATTTTAATTAAATCAATACCTTTAATTAATTAAAATCGGATTGGTATATGAGCTCCGAAAAATACCAAACATTCACCCCTAGCTAATTCGAGGGTGAGGAACGCAACAACAAAGTTGGATTTTGATTCCGACGAGTATTTAATTTTCCTATTTTTCGGGTATTTAATTATATTAAAATATTCATGAAAATCTGACGGCTTTCAATCACGTCCAAAACATTACCCATAATTGATTTGGGGCTGGCAAGCTCAATGGCAAAGTCGGATTTTGATTTTGAGGTCAAACTAAATATCTCAATTTTCTAATTTATTAAATATTATTAAAATAATCCAAATATTAAATTGAGCTCTGAATCATTCCAAATATTTGGGGATTGATTCTAATGACTAAATGAGCTCAATATAATGATAATTAGGATGCAATTAAGCTAAGATTAGACTAATTATCAACCTAGGATTATTATAAATAATCTTTTTGATATAACACTCCCTGTTATATAAATATTTTTAAGAATCATAGATGGAATGCTCAATTTTATTGTATTTAAGCGTGGTGCATCACGATACAAAATCTTATATACCTTTCTTCAATTTGAGTCACCAAAATATAAAGCAATTACTCTGATACATTTTATTAGAATCAAGACGAAGTGTGTAACTAGAATAATGTGTATCACATAAATTTGCTTATAAAGGTCATTATTATTGGAACCCATAAGTACTGACCATGGGATAGAACTTCAAAATCTCTTACACAAAGTTTGAAGTGGCCCTTCGACTAAACACCGGTCAAAAGACTTGATTTTCACTACTATATAATTAAATATTAACATTAATGGGAATGCAAGAAAAGGAATGTGATCCTTCTAGGACCCACGAACTTCTAATGCACATTAAAAAATGATTCTCCATGAAATTATTAATCCTCTTAATTTAACTATATGTTTAATGAGGAAATAATATACCATAATACAAATGAGTATCAAGATCTTATTTATGAGGAAATAATATACCATAATGCATGAGGATTGGCCTAATCATTAGGTTATTAAGACCATTAAGTTAAGTATAGGCATGATAATAGGGTCCTCATGGCGTATGCCTATCATAATTATCCAATCCTATAATTCAAAATTGAATGCTAGAATTACATACTCCATATTAATATAACCTTACTTCAAGTTGATTTGGTTAATTCTAACTAAGATTTGAGTTAGCCTTTATGTATCCCCCCTTCTAAAACTTATGTCTATCTTAACTAATTATTAGTCTAGTCTCATTTAACCCTAAATATTAATCAGTTATCATCTATCATAATACTAAGATTTATATAATTTGTTTAATCATTAATTGATTAGAGAACCTAAAACTCTAATGCCTAAGATCCATAATTAATTTTAGGAATTATCATCTCATTTTAGTCATTAACCACCTAATGAATTTAAGACTACATTTAGTAATCAACTTAAAGATGACCTAAATATTTCATAAAGTATGCCTTTTAGATTATGGCTCTTGATTAACAATTGATGATGACTTATGGCCTAATCATTTTATAGTAGTAGTCTCATTCATGATGACCAATTTAAGTTATAAATAATAGAATCCAATCTTAGCTTGATGCAACCTTAAATTTGAATACTTACGCATGTTACCCAATTAGAATTAGCCAACAAAATTATTAAACTAATGGAAATGTGCATATCTTGAATGAATTAATTAGAAGTACAACACTATCATATCTTTATTAAGAAGAATATTAATCATTGTGGAATGATATATTTGATCAAGTTTGTCAGTTCATCAATTTACTCTTAGAAGATGAGTAAGGTTAAAATCAAACGTATATATATGGCAAGTACATACACATATATATATATATATATATATATATATATATATATATATATATATATATATATATATATATATATATATGCAAGGATTCTTAACTATGAATAAACATGTTCCTATTATATGAATAATTAATTGATGCTTATAACTTATCATTAAACAATTATGAAGATATATTGGTCCATACTTCTTAAAATGAATAATAAATTCATTTCTATGATGATGAGAGACTAATACATTCACTGTAGTAACTAACTTATGGATTCATTATAAAGGACCCACTAATATGATAGAGCATGCGGCGAAAGCAATGTGAATGGGTTATGTTGAAAGTTACCAAATAATAGAAAAAATTATCCAAGCACAACAAAATAGAATAAAACTATAGCACAATCACAACATAAACCACAAGCATCCAAACACAAGAAATATATGTGGAAAACCTGATGACGGAAAAAAACCACATAGCCACATCACTCAGAAAGATTCACTATGAAACAAGATAATTATAGAATTATAGAGATCTTCACCTTCACAATATGTAATAACCCTAGTTGTTACTATAGCTAATTCAAGTTAATCTAAGCCAAATCAAGCTTTGAATTCCATTAGATTCAAATGATCATTAAACCTAACCCTAAAAGTTTGGGATCAATGAGAGCTCAATTGAGCAATTGAGTTATTTTGCTTATTTTTGGATCCTGAAAATTAGCAAAAATAATTTAAATTCCAAATTAAAATATGATTGTATTTTTGAATCCCTCATCCAAATTAGTTAATGGTGAAATTTTGAGAATTTTTAAAGGCCATTTAGGCTAAATTTGGATTTAATTTGAATTATTTAATTAAATGAATTAATTAAATTAATTAATTCCTTAATCCTCTACTATTCCAATAATCAGAAGCTGTGCAAAAAGGTGGGCTGCATCTAGACCATTGATCTCATCCCTGCCCAAGATCTGGTGTCTGCGGCCTGCACTCGATCGAAAGGTCTAATAGCCATCGGATTAGATCAGTGATCCCACGGCTGTGGATGCACCCGAGTTAGTCTTTTGTTTAGTGGCATCAGAGCCTTCCCAATCCAACGATCATTCAATCAGATGAATAACAGAGCCCTAACACTGTAGGCCTTCATCCCTAATTCTCCAGCCAAGCGATCCCCTCCCACCAGCTTGCAGCAAATTCCATGATGGCAGTACATGTGATTTCTCTAGTATCCCGCCTTTGCAGGATCCTAACTGATTGTTGGCATTGATATCCCGAGTTTGCTCCTCAGCAATTGAGTCCATTGTCCTCCCATCGGGTCGCCCAGTGGTGTCCAACCCAAGGGCCCAAGGTGCATCATTAGGCTATAAATAGCCTCAGCCATCCTCATAGTGAGCTTTTTGCTCACTTTGCACCTTCAATTGAACCAGTAAACTCCTCTGTACCTCCCAAGACTTGCTGCTCTACTCGAAGCTTATTGCGGGGTTCTTTGCCTATTTCCTCAATGCTGATCCAGTGGGCTAATGGGTGTGTCTAGATGTTAAACCCCCATAGTGCTGTTTGAAGCTCGGTGAAGTTCAAAGAGTCAAGGACAACCCCAGAAGCCTGCCGAAGTAGACCTGAATCACCAGGTACCCCTCCTGTCCCAGTGAGCATCAGCTCACTATCTTCCTTTCCTACTGCTCAATCATCTTAGGTGCTGTGCTAAGACTCCACCATAGTTTCTCTGTAGGCAGTCATGGTGCTAGTAAGATCTGGCAGTGGACCAGATAGTGAAGTTACTATCTGAGTGTGTATAATTAGCCATGGTGCTACTGAGGATCCTGAGAAATTGAGATTCTCAATGGATCGCAATTGCCTCAGCTGGCAATTGCTAAGGTATAGCAATCATGAGCTTGATTTGATCTATTCAACTTGAATCGATCGACTCAGACTCAGCTCTCGCCAGCACTCCACTGTGAATAGCATTCTGGCTAACCTGTCAACATGTCGATGCAATTCCTCACCCAATTGCTCCTTTGTTGTGTCCTGATGGTATTAGGATTGAGCCGGAGTAGTGGCGTCGCCTCTACTGAAAGTTCTCGTGAACCCTAGAAACTTGACAGTAGTGTCTTAGGCTGAGTAGTCATCCAGATGTTTAGGCCATTATGGTTAGGGCTTCTAGGTCCATCGAGTGCGCCTCTTTTCAAGGATGGTGTAGCGATCAACATGAGGCTGCGGCGTGGCCTGGCAGTCGTGAATTGAGTCTCTGTAGTTAACCATAGGGCTGGCTGTCGGGGATTTAAGTGAAGGAGGAAGGCAAACAGTGATGGGCCGAGTCAGGCCCTGACCCATGTGTTTTTGTTTTTGGGTCGAATTAATTTAGCAGATTTTTCTTTAATTAATTTTCTTATGAAAATTAATTGAATAATTCAGAACCTTATGATTTAATTTAAGCAAAATATTTCAAATAAATTAATGAAATAATTTACTCAATTTAAATTCAAATGATATGATCCAATATACTATTTTGATCAAAAAGATGTAAGGAACAATAATCTAAAATAAAATTTCACTTTCTCTAATTTGAATTTCTAAATTAGTCTAATCTCTCTCAAATATTAATTAGTGAATAAATAATTCATTAAATGGCTAAATTACATGATTAGAGTCTATAATTGCTCAAGCAACAGAGGAGAATTCATCTATACCTTTAAAAATATTTTAAGAGTTATAAATTTGTTAATCATCTCTTAATCACCCAAAGTTTTGATTAGTGCCTAATGATATATTTTATTCTCTGATTTTGGTAAACCCAGTGTCAATTGCTTTCTTATGGATACTAGAACCTATATATAAGTTTAGAATCCCATTATAAGTTTTAATTATATTAATCACTTTTTTTAGCCTTAAAAAATAATTAGTGCTAATCAAGTCTTCCTTATATTTAAATTTGACTTTTAAGGCCTCATTCTTCTTAATAGACAATATTAAGCCTATAAGAATTAGTTTGAATCAATTTGGAAGTCTAAATCTTAAAATCTCAATTTTACCCTTGGGAGTGGCATTTTGGTCATTTTGACCAGAAGATGGTTTAAGAACCCTTAAAACTGGTAATATCATTAGTATGCCTTAAATCAATAATATAATGATTTAGAATCATCCCATGAATTTTTGTACTAAGTAGATTTGTCCTAAGTTTTAAGGCTTAAAACCTCTTTAAAATTCACTAAGTAATCACTAAGATCTTAAGGTGATATTTGATCTTCCATATGAACTTAGTTAATAGAATTAAATCCATTAAAGTTAGTATTGTTAAACTTATCCATTATCTAAACTAATCCTAGTAGTTAGTCTTAAGAAAATATTTTAATGGAAATCTCAAATCTAAATTAAGATCTTAAATTATTAGATCTAAATTCTTAGATCTTAGACTTTAATAGTGAGCTATTCATTTAGATAAAGTCCTTATGAAATTATATAAAATTCATTCTTGAACTTCTTTAAATAGTTAAATCATTTGAATCCTCCTTAGCGGGATAGGTGTATTCAACCTATAGAATAATGAAATTATTCTATATATTGAATTTAATTCTTAGATTAATAATTTCTCATTTGATTATGTTATCTTACGATTGTAGAATCAGCCTTTCTAATTAGGATCATATTTCCTTAATCTTTCAGCTCTTAAGATTCTTGGAGATTAACTCAAACCTGAACTCTCTATTCCGCAGCAAAAGCGGTTTGAGAAAGAGCGCATATTTTTTTAAATCAAGAACCGTGGTTGCGTTAACGGTTACCAAGCAAACTAAGAACACAAGATCACAAGAACAAAATCACATCATACAAAGAAACATCCAAACACAAAGATATATGTGGAAAACCCAAGAATAGAAAAAACTATAGAGCCACACCATAAGAAAATCCACTAGAATAACTTGAAGTTTATATAGTTACAAAGAGCTTATCACCTCAACACAAATGCTCCAGCTCTTACTCTAGAATGGAGAAGAGAGGAAGCAGCTACCACCTAAAGTATCTCCTCCAACTTGCGAGAGAAAACTTGCACTACAACTCAGGATTTTTCTTAAGGCTCTTCTCCTCACACCAGCCTTTGCCTCAAAACTGAACATCAACACACTTAGGTTTTACCTCAACATATTTGCTTAAGTAGCTAGCTGAGAAATGGGCCTCAAAATGTCCAAAATGCCCTCCAAATTTGCTTAGGGAGTAACTTGGACAGTGCAAATTTTCACCTGGCGGTACGGCGCGCCGTAGCGCCCGCGTTCTCGAATTGAATCCACTGCAGCATTCCACGGCGCGCTGTAGTACCCACATTCTAGAGATTAGACCATTGTGGTGCACTGTAGCGCCCGCACCTTGGGATGGACCCACTGACTCGATGTGGCGCGCTATAGTGCCGATTTCCGCTGCGGCGCGCTACAGTGCTGATTTCCACTGAGGCGCGATACAGCAACTTCTACTCAATTTCTAACCACTAAGGCGTGCTATAGCGCCTTAGCTCTTGAGTGAGAACCGCTTGGGCGCGCTGCGGCGTGCTACGTCGCATTACAGTGCTTTTGCTGCTCCCAGGCACTAAAGGCTCTCCTCGACACATAAAAATCTCCCACTTGGAGACCTTTAGCAAAAAAAAAGATCTTTCCTCCTTTCCTCCATTGACCAGTCACCGTCTTCTTCAGTGTTTGTCAAGAAACATGGTGTGGCTCACCCCGCTTTCTCCTCATATGCAAAAGTTAACTAAAGATGCACATAGCTTCAGTTTCTCCACTATTACTGCTTTGGTAAACATATCAGCTGAATTCTTAGAAGTATGGATCTTCTCCAATCCAAGCTGCCCTTCTTCCAACAGTGTCCTGATGAAATGGTAACATAGTTGATTGTACTTTGTCCTGGCATGAAAGGCGATATTCTTTGCCAGATGAATAGCGCTCATACTATAGCTGTAGAGCCTCACATCCTTCTGCTCCTTGCCTAATTCTGCCATGAAAGTCTTCAACCAGATCATCTCTTTTCTTACCTCTGTGATGGTAACATATTCTACCTCCGTGGTAGATAGCGACACTATATTTTGTAGCCTAGAGATCCAGCTCACCGCTGCACTTCCTAATATATACATATAGCTTGTAGAACTTCTCCTGCTATCAACATCTCCTGCAAGATCTGAATCTATATAGTCCTATAAAATAATGTCAGATCTTCCAAAGTATAAAGCTTTGCCTGTTGTACCTTTCAGATACCTTAGGATCCACTTGACTGCATCCTAATGGTGATTTCCTAAGTTTCCCATGAATATACTAACCAATCCCACTGCATGGGCAATATTTGGTCTTATGCAGATCATTACGTACATCAAGCTCCCAACTACTGAAGCATAAGGAACCTTCAACATATGCTCCTTCTCTTCTTTAGACTTCAGAATCAGTTCCTTTGATAAGCTGAAGTGACTTGCTAGGGGAGTGCCTACTGGCTTCGCTTCATTCATGTTGAATCTTTTTAGCACCATCTCAGCATACTCCTTTTGTGATAGCTTCAAAATTCTTGCACTTCTCTCCCTGTTGATTCTTATTCCAAGAATCTGCTTGGCCAGCCCCTAGTTCTTCATATCAAACTCCTTTGACATCATTTCTTTCAGCATCCTTATCTCCTCCATATATAATCCTGCGATCAACATGTCATCCACATTCAGCAATAGGATGATAAAGGAGGATTTACACTGCTTTATGTAACAACAGTGATCCGTCTAGCATCTCTTGTACCTTAATTCTGATATGAACATATCAAACATTTTGTACCATTTCCTTGGTGCCAACTTCAAGCCATAGAGGCTCTTTTTGAGCTTGCACACTAGCGCAAACTTTCCTTTCTCTTGAGCCTTGTACTCTTCAAGCTGTTGTATGTATAGCTCCTCTTCCAGTTCTCCATGAAGGAATGCAGTCTTAACATCCATTTGCTTCAGATGCAAATCTTCAACTGCAACTATGTTCAACACAACCCTGATGGTTGTCATCTTCACAATTATGGCGAAGATCTCACTGTAGTCGACCCCATGCCTTTGTTGGAAGCCTTTTACTACAAGTCTCGCCTTGTAGCGCTTGCTCCCATTTGACTCTTCCTTCACCCGATAAACCCACTTATTATGAAGAACCTTCTTCCCAGCGGGTAAGGGTGCCAACTCCCATGTCCCATTTGACATGAGTGATGCTATTTCATAATTCATGGCAGTCTCCGACTTATTTGAATCTTTAACTTGAAGTGCCTCTTCCAAAATATCTACTTCACCACCATTCATTATTAACAAATAGAACAAAGAAGGAGAGTATCTCTGAGGCGATCTAGAGACTCTTGTGGATATTCTTAACATGGGTGTTTATGGTTTAACATTGACACCCTCCTGAGCTTCTCCAAGTTCTCCAACATTTGGCTCAATGCTGTCATCAATCTCTATCTGCCGGGGTTCTCCATCTGAAGCATCATTGGAGTCAGTTTAGACTCTCATATAATCCTTAAACATCTCACTTTCATTAAATGTGAATTATGAAGATTTTCTAGTTCTGATTGTCACAGAATCTGTAACCAAACTCACCCATGCCATATCCAAGAAATGTGCACTTGATCGCCTTAGCATTAAGTTTGCTCATGGATCTTGCATCAATATGCACTTAGGATGAGCAACCAAATACCTTGATGTGGCTCATTTTTACCTCATTTCTGCTCCAAGCTTCCTCAGGGATCCCTTCATTCAAGGGTACGGAAGGTCCCATATTGATTAAATATACAGTTGTGTTAACGGCTTCAGCCCAGAACTGCTTTGGGAGACCTGCATGTAATCTCATGATTCTGGCTCTTTCAGTGATTGTTCTATTCATCTATTCTGCAACACCATTTTGTTGTGATTTCTGGGGGACTGTGAACTCCCTCTTGATTCCTCCTGAGGCACAGAACTCTTTAAATTCCCTATCACAATACTTGCTGCCATTATCGGACCTTAAGCATTTCAGCTTTAATCTGGTCTCGTTCTTTACCAAAGTTAGCCACTTTCCAAACTCATCAAATATGTCAGATTTATATTTTAGAAAGTAGACCCATACCTTTCTAGTTTGATCATCAATGAAGGTGATGAAGTATGTTGCTCCACCTATGGAAGATGTAAGAGCTGATCCCCATACATCTGTATATATCAACTCCAATTTATTGCTTTTCAGCTCCCTTCCAACTTTAGAGAATGAAACCTTCATTAGTTTGCCCAGCACGCAATCTTCACAAAAGTTCAAGTTCACTGAATTCAGTCCTTGGAGCTTCCCCTTTGACTGTAGGGATTTCAATCCCCTCTCGCTCATATGGACAAGCCTCCAGTGCCATAGATCCGCATCTATCTCTTCTGCAGCTGCAATAGTGTCAGACACTTTATTTATAACAACCTAGGTTATTACCACTGTTAATTAGGGCTAATCTCAGTCTTAATTTTGATCATGTGCTAATTAAGTCATTAGGAGTCAACCTCTAAGACCTAGTCCAAATCAGGAGTTAAATGGATCAAATCCTGATTTCTGGAAAATCTAGAAACCCTAGAATTTGACATATCTAAATTGACCTCTAATTGAAAAATGAACTTCACCATTGCGCTCATTGACCCCAAATTAGCTAGGGGTGAAGTTTTCGTGTCAATCAGAAGTCGTCGAAATTTTGACGAATATTTTAATAATATTTAATGCCTCGAAAATTGGGAAATTAAGATACTTGTCGGATCGAAAATATGACCTCACTGTTGCGTTCCTCACCCCTCAATTAGCTAGGGGTGGATAATTGGGATTTTTTTAGGACTCAATTAATAATAAAAATTAATTAAATTTAGTTAGGAAATTAAAATAATAATTTAATCAAAAATTATTAAATTTTTAATTTCGGCGCTACCGTTAAGTGCCCTAACGCCGTCGGTCCAAATAGCGCGTGCCGTTTGGGTACCGTTCGATCGGACGGTCAATCCTGATCGTCGGATCGAAGATCAGATGGTCCGGACATTTCGTCCTCGCCTTATCCACCCCGTCGCCACGCGGCGCGCTCGCCGCAACCCTGGCCAATCGCGCCCTCCCAGCCTCGCCGATTCCGCTCTGAGGTCCCTAAATCCCCATCTGTGCTTAGGGCTAGCCACGTTTCGCGCGAATTGGATCCTTACGAGCTCTGCAACCCTCGGCCTCTCGTCAACCGTCCATTACAGGTACGCTTCCAACCTTTAATCCTTACATTTGATTGTCGATCTGTTGCTTCGCATAGCTATTCCATAGACCTGATTGAGTATCGAGCGACCCCGATTGAACCCATACCCTCTCGATCGAGCCAATTGGCTCGATCCTTTCCGTTAGAGCCCATTCGAGCCGAGCCCTAGGAGCTAGGGCTAGCCCTAGCTCACGCCACCGGCCACCCCTCGCGATGCAACCGTTGGCCACATATAGCCCGTGTCGCAGCCTACCCGTCGGCAAGCGGGTCGGACCCCGGTAGTGACCGGAGGGCCAGAAAATGTCAGCCCTAGCTCCGGCTTTGCGGAAGGGAGACGAAGCGGCCGGGCTGGGTCGAGTCGACCCGAGCCCGCCCAAAGCCCGCACGCGCAGACCGCGTGCGGCACGGCGCTCGGGGCAGGGGGCCCGCTTCTGCGCGGGCCGCGTCAGCTGACGTGCCTGTGGGGCCCGCCCGCATGACCCGCGGCCATTCGAGCCATGCCGCGTGGCATGCGGGCCCCGCTTGCTGGCCCGCGGCCTCCCCGCTTGCGCCACGCAGCAAGGGTGGGACCCACTCCTCTGCCGTGCCCGAATGACAGGCCGCCACGTGTTCAAGGTGGGCCCGCCGCCTGTCAACCTGCAGAAAGATTAATTAGTATTATATATAAATATGTTATTATATATATATATATATATATAGTTATACAATCAAATAATTTAGGTATACTATATAGTTACAGTAGACAATTTAATTAAATTAAATTAATCTAATACTTATCTAATAGTTAATGATTATAGTTAATAGCAGGATTAATTGTTAGATAATTAAATTAGTTAATTAGTAATTAATTAAATGATTAATTCATTTTAATTAAATAACAGATTCCTAATTTAATTAGCTAGTTAATTATAATTACAGTTAGTTTATTAGGTTAATTAAAATTAATTAATGGCTAATTATTTTGGAACAGTAAATAGGAATAAATTATTTATTAATATTAAGTACTAAGTAAATAACTAAACAGTCATTAATTAATTAATTAACCTAATTAAACAGTAATTAATTCTAATCCCAATTAAATAGTAAATTATAAATTAATTAATAGTTAATTATTAATTAATTATTGATTAATATTAATTATAGACAATTAATTGATTAATTAATTAATATAGAAAAATATTTAAACTTTAGGAATAAATAGTAAATTAATACAAATTGAATAAATAAATAGTAAAATAATACAAATTGTATTTTTGAATAGTAAAACTTAAAAGTTTAATAACTTTTTGTAGGATGATCCAAACATAGCCAATATATGTCTCATTTTATTCGGAAAAACAAAAGGGATCAAATGGCGTAAGCAGAATTTAGTTTCGGGGCACATATAACGAAGTAGCATTTTAGGACTTCTTTAGGACCCCATAACTTTTGACCTAGTTGACCAAATATAGTTAATATGTGTCTTAAAATACTCAGGAGAATGACCCCATCACTATAGTAGTATTAGTTTTTCCATTTGGACATCATGATAAAAAGCAACTCTGGATCTAATAGTTGACTTTAGGGAAAATTAACCAAAATACCCTTAGGATTCAAATGACTATAACTTGGTCAAATCAACTCCAAATTTAAAAATTCAAGATGCTAACTAGTTTAGAATTTTAATATCATCAGCAAACGGAAATAACATTTAAGATATGAACTCTAGACATTTAGAAAATAACCAAAATACCCATAACCTTAGTTAGGTCATAACTTGACTATTTGAGGTCCAAATTAAGTTTACTCCCTATCAGCACACTCAGTATGTTATAGGGAAGCTATAGAAACTGAGTTTGCTAAATTTAGACTTCAAACGGAAAAGTTGAATTTTCATCACCCATTGACCGACTCAGAATTACCAAATTGCCCTTCCAACTTAAAATACCCATAACTTAGTCAATTGAACTCAGAATCCAGTGTTTTTAAACTCAATAGAATCCTTGAATAGTAACCTACAATAAATAGTATAAAAAGTCTGGTTTTATTAGAGTAAAAATTACTGAAATGCCCTTAAGTCAAAAACCTTAGTTTGAACCTGTAGAACCTGTTTCTTATCTAAATTAGATGCACTTACTATCTATCTTCAAGTTAGATAGTAAGGAATCATTTGAAACTAAGAAACTTTAATTTGGACTTTAAGTCAAAAGTTGACTTTTCAAACCCTTAAGTAGGGGCAAAATAGTCTTTTACCCAAATTTTAAGATAAATACCCTTAACCTTTAATTAGTCTTTTAAAATACTTGAACTAATATTTTAACTATATTAGAGTCATTTAAGTGAGTAAAATCAATCTTTAGGTCAAATTGGTGAAATACTTGAAAATCCTTCTAAGTCTTTCCTTAGGATCTTTACACGTCACATAAGGACTATTCCTAAGGTTAGGACTAGATCACAGGTTAGAGTTCATTCATTGGGTAAATGGGTTACTCAATGAGTGAAACCTTAGTTTTATTAGTTTCTAGAATTTTTTTAACTTATTTTGATTATTTTATCTTTTAACCTTAGATCTAAGATAGGAGATTCATCCTATTAAGTTTAATTACTTAATAGGATTGGCCTTAATTATTAGATCACTATTAAAATTAAACCTAGATCTTATGTATTATCCTTTGGATTATGTGATTAAGCTCAATCTCATGGTGTTTAATCTATAATCTATAATTTAGTAGTTTTGATTTGATCTCAGTATAGAACGTCTAAAATCATTAATTAGGTCGTGATAATTTATTACTTAACTCTTATAGTTGACTTTAACTTAGTATATTAGGACCTAGCTAGTCCTAATATTTTGTAACTTATAAGGATGAGTTTCTGAGTTACACTCGATAGTAGGAAAATGGTGATCCTGAACTTGTGTAACTTAGAATAGTTAGAATGGATAATTAGAAAACAAATGATATCACCATATTAGTAGAGTCCCCTGCTTACTTTTTGATATTTTGTTGCTACGCATTCCTTACTTTTATGCTTACTTCCTTGGACATATTATATAAGAAAAATTTGTGCATGAAATGAACACTTATAATAATTAGGATAACAGTTGCCTTTGGGTTCAGTATACTTAGTAGATTCGGGCGCTCATTTACCCTAATGGACAGGGGTAAGGAGTAATAAGGACGCTTAACATTACTCAGTGAGGAGTGTGTTAAGCTTGGAACCCGTACAATCTTGCAAACGTGCTTGACTCATCAGCTATTTATGGACGTGTCCACAGAAACAAAGTAAAATAACTAAAAGATTTTTCATGTGTGATTACTGCCTCCTCAGTTCTGCTGCTGGATTCTGTCTGCCCTAGCCCAGAAAGGCTATGAGAATTTCTGTCTGTCCAAGCCCAGAAAGGCTTGGGGATTTCACCGGCATGATGGCCAACTTTCTGATATGGCAGTATTTGCATACCCGTGTTAGTTGTTCAGCTTATTATATACAGTGTTCTGATGCAAATTTCAGTAAGCTATTTTTCTTTACTTACCTGCTTACCTGTACATATTTATAGGATGCTAGACTTTACTGCTTACTATACGTACCATGTTCAAATTTTTATCATTTGATTTGCTATATCATATGATCATCAGCATGTCTAGAGTTAGACTTTACTTTCAGTATTTTTACTTATTGTATTATATGCTCGTTCCTTGCTTAGCTATTGAGGTGTGCTTTTGCCTCATTTGTTGTTTGGTTATAATTGCTATATTCATAACTGTTCCTGTTTCCTTGTACGCTTACTGCACCTACTGCTTAGTTACTTTTGTTATTCATAAGTTGTAAAATTGTGATATTATAGAACACATCAAAATCTATCAACCTAAAATGTACTTAGACAATTGTCTAACACAAGATTTATTTTTCTTTTTGGCTGGGGCCCTATATTGTGAAACCGACAATATCAGGTATAGAGCAGTTTGAGGATCCAGTGCCTGAGGAGGAGCCCTACTTAGAGGAGGTGCAGCAGCTAGGACCAGAAGACATTTAGTTTTTATATGTGAGGATGAGTGCATTTACACTTTTATCTACTTAAACTTTAAATATTGTAATAATACAGGTACCTATGACTGCGTGTTTGGATTATTATATGCTATTTATTCTGAGTCATATTTCATTTTGCTTATACTGTGATGTTTGGATGTTTCTCATTTTTAATCCGCTTCCACACTCTGTATATTTTAGTAGATAATGACTGATGTTTGATTTTGTGCTCACTCCTTCCCTTATTAGGTGGATTGTATATTTCATCCTAATCCAATGATAAGTGAGGGGTTAGCCAGAGTGACACACCACCCCTTACCTTAATCCTGTGGATTAAGGGGTGGGGCGCTACATTATTGATCAAATAAAGTGTATCTTCTATACTGCCCTGTGCAATAATGAGTACACCCTTGGTGATTTTTTATGAGTCTCCTGTGAAATAAGTGTTGTAGCCCTCTCTAGCTAACTGGCTTACTGAGATCAAGTTTCTTCTTAGACATGGTACATGTCTAATATCCTTTAGCTTCCAAACTACGCCGCTTAGTAGCTTAACATCCACATTACCTTTGCCAATGATGTCGCATGCTTTATCATCTCTAAGGTACACTTTCCCCAAGTCACCCTTGGTGTAACTCTTGAAGGCGCTCCTCGACAGAGTGGCATGAAATGATACGCCCAAGTCCACAACCCAGGACTCTGTGTTGACAAGTGAGAGGATCAAAGCATCCTAATCCTCCTCAGCTGAAACATTTACAGTGGGGTTCATCATTTTTACACCACCACTTATCTTCTTCAGGGTATGGTAGTCCTTTTTAAAGTGACATTCCTTCCCACAGTTCTAGCAATCTGGCTTTGCCTTTTCAGGTCTTAATTTTCCTTATCGAGACATCGACCTATTTCTGGTATGTCTCCTCTCAGCATGTCTCCCCCTGCTCTTAGCATTTAGTGCTGAGGTAGATACCTCTCCATGAGATCTCTTCCGCACCTCCTCATTCAGCACTAGCACAATGATATTGTCAAACTTCAATGACACATTTCCAGATGAATTGCTAATGGCTGTAATCAGCCCATCCCAACTGTCTGACAACAAAGAGAGGAACAACATAGCTCGAACCTCATCATCAAAACTGATGCCCATCGAACTCAGCGGGCTCATCACAGTATTGAACCCATTTAGGTGTTCAGTCACTGAATACCCACCCATCATCTTCATATTAAATAGTCTCTTCATTAGGAAAACCTTATTCGAAGCCGAAGGCTTCTCATAAATCTTCGCCAAGGAATTCATGCGATCACTCGCTGTTTTTTCATTGACAATATTAAAAGTAATAGAAGAAGATAGTGATAAACGAATCAAATCCAATACAATTCTATTAATAACTTCCCATTCTTCATCAGTCATAGTTGTAGGTTTCTTGTCAGCTCCTTTCAATGGAAGATACAACTTTTTCTGATAAAGCAGATCCTCCATCTGCATCTTCCAGAACACAAAGTTTGTTCTGCTAAATTTATCGATCTTGTGTCTGCCATTGCTCCCACTCAAACAGTAAACCCTTAGACCAACAAGGTAAACCTCGCTCTGATACAACTTGTTGGAGATTAACCCAAACCTAAATGCTATATTCTACAGTGGAAGCGATTTGAGAAAGAGCTCACACTTTCTTAAATCGAGGATCAGGGTTGCGTTGACAGTTACCAAGCAAACTCAGAACACAATATCACAAGAAAAATATCACATCATATAAAAAAACATCCAAATACAAAGATATAAGTAGAAAACCCAAGAATTAGAAAAACTATGGAGCCACATCACAAAGAAATCCACTAAAATAACTTGAAGTTTATAAAGTTACAAAGAGCTTATCACCTCAGCACAAATGCTCCAACTCTTACTCTAGAATGGAGATGAGAAGAAGCAGCCACCACATAGAGTATCTCCTCCAACTTGAAAGAGAAAGCTTGCACTACAGCTCCTTAAGGTTTTCTTAAGGTTCTTCTCCTCATAACAACCTTTGCCTCCAAACTAAATGTCAGCACACTTAGGTCTTCCCTCAACCTATTTAATTAAGTAGCTAGCTGAGAAATGGGCCTAAAAATGTCCAAAACGCCCTCCAAATTTGCTTAGGGTTTAACCTGGACCGCGCAGATTTTTGCGTGGTGCTACGGTGCGCCGTAGCGTTCGTGTTCTCAAATTGAATTTTCTGTGGCGTGCCATGGCATGCTGTAGTGCCCACAGTCTTTAGTTTAGATAGCTGTGGCACGATATAGTGCATGCACCTTGGGATGGACCCGCTGACTCGCTACGGCACATTATATCACCGATTTTCACTGCGGCGCATTGCAACACTTTCTACTCAATTTATGACGACTGAGGTGTGTCATGGAGCCTTAGCTCTCAAGTAAGAACCGACTAGGTGCGCTGCGGCATGCCACATCGCGCTGCAGTGCTTTTGCTACTCTTGGGCATTAAGGGCTCTCCACACATAACAAAGATCTCATTATCTATAGAGGGAGTTTGGATGTGAGATCTTAGATCCTGAGTAGATTAGTACATTGGATTTAGTGTCTAAACCATAATTTGGAGTTTACGCATTATATCCTTAATCTTGATTTGCTTGAATCAAGATTGAGTTATTAAAATACAACAATTAAGTCATTGATTAATTGTTTAACCTTCGTAGTCGTCATTCTAAATATGAATTAGAACTTGTTGAGCTATAATGTTTAATCTTACGGTCGTGAATCTTGGATCTTACTTGATAGTTGAATATTGAAGATCCTAATTTGGTACTATCTCAGAATAAATAGATCGTATTAAAATTAGACAACAACATATATCACATATATTTAGAAGATTTTTCTTACTTACTTTGACTTTGTTGCTACGCACACTGTGTATTTGTATTTAAGCCTTTTTCCTTGGACATACTAGTTGAACCTAAGATATTTGATGAGTATTCTATGTTAGATTTTGAAATGCATAAACATGATTTAACATTAATCAGTATATTTAGTTCTTCAATTTTCAGTTCAGTTGAGTGCGTCCTAGTTTATCTGCCTCATCAGTTCAGTTCTTTGCAATAGAATAGATTGGGCCGAGCTCTGCGGTTGGCTAGGAAGATACTTGTCTGATTCTATAGTCTAACTTGACCTAGTTCTACGGTTGGCTAGGATGATATATATTAGACTTTTCTATTCAATGGCCCTGTTCTGGCCTATTTCTTTTATGGCAGTACTAACTAAGCATACTTCTACTTTCAACTTAGTTCAGTTTTCAGTTCAGTGGCTTATTTAGCCATATGTTTTCAATTATATTTTATTATTTTCTACACGCTTTTACAGTTCATTATAGCTTAGTATTTTTCAGTTTAATTTTTCTTAGTTCTTGCATATATATTAAGATGTTTGTTTTACTTCAATTTGTTTTCTTACTTCAATTTAGATTATTTTCTATAAATTAGCATGTATTTATTTGATCATAATCATAATAAGATGAGTTTACTTTTAGTACTTTCAGTACTTTCAATTATTATATATTTACTGCCTAACTTTATTATAGCTTCTGGTTGAGATATGTTATTTTACATACTTCATTTTGTTTAATTATAAATATTTTATTTATAGTTAACATGTTCTTTTGTTGCTTATTGCATCTCTTTAAAATGCTTGCATATTTAGAAATGTAATATCTTAAACATGTAATTTTATTTAATTAACCTAAAATGTACTTAGACAAGTTGTCTAACTATAAGTTTTTTTTTTCTTGGATGGGGCCCTAGCATTGTGATACTGACAATGTTAGATTCAGAGCTATTCGTGGAGGTAGTACCAGGTGAGAAACTTTGCTAGAAGGGGGACCTTTCTACTGCTGCTAAGGCTTAGCTAGACTTTATTTCTGCTTATGAGGGTGAGTATTTGTGACGGCCCTGCCCCACCATGGTCCTGTTAACTCTTGAGTTAGTATGATTACGGTGGAGGGGTCATCTAAATGACAAGGCCCATGCTTATGAATATGTTAGTGACTAATACTAACCCATCATAATCAAAAACTTCGTCATTTCTCAAAAGATATTATCACTAAATGAAAATAAAAGACAAGCAGAGTGCGGAAGCAAACATACAACATCCATCCATCATATAAATACAACAGTATAGAATAAATAAAGTGTTGAAAGTAAAGTTTAACCCTGTATTATTACAACATTTAAATAGTTTAAAAGAACTGAAATAACACTCAGCCTCACAATACAGGAAATAGAAGCTAAGTCTAAGGATCTTCTGATACACACTCCTCCTCCACAGGAAGATCTCCTGAAGGCTCTATCACCCCAAATAGCTCAGAATCTACCATTATCAGTTTCACAATGATAGGGCCCCAGCCAACAAAAGAAAAATCTAGTTAGACAATTATCTAAGTACATTTTAAGGTAACCAATTTATTAAGTTTGTTAGATATCACCAAAAATAAGTAAGCACAAAAGCATATAAATAGGTGCATGAACGCATAAGAAAGAATAAGTAAAGCTATAAATAATTTGTTTATAACTTAAACAATTAGGAAGTACACATACCTCCTCTAAAGCAACTGCAATAAGGTCAGGTAAGTATAAAATAAGTGACTAGAAATAAAATATATCCTAAACATGCTTATGATCAATCCAAAATTATGCTAATTGATATAAAAGTAAATGAACATGTAAAACGATTAAGTGACTAAAGTGAGACTAGCATCCTTTAAATGTAAACAAGGAGCAAAACTAGCATCCTATAAGTAAAAGTAAAGCTAGTAAATACTGAAGAACAGTAAGTAAGAAAATACTAAAATGTAAACTGAAATAGTAAGTATGAACTAAATTCATTATGACTGAAATAGTAAACAATTTAAAGTAAAAATGTACCTAAATTAGTAATGCCAACAAAGGGTATACAAGGATGTAAGGCATGAAGTTTATAGTCTAACGTATACCAACCTAGCTAATCTAAGGCCTTGGCTCGGTTAGACTTACTTTAGACAGACATATACACCCCTAGCCTGACATAGGTCTAGGTTCGGCCTATACTAAAGTATGGGTAAGAAAAAGGCATACTAATTATGCTATATTCTACTAATCATATGTTCAACTTGACAATGATGATGACATATGCAAATGTTATTATGCAATATAAGGTTGACATGAAATACTTTTCAAATGTCATATGTCTAATACATGTAAATAGGGCAGAAGCTCAAAACAAGGTAAGCAAAGCATCTAAATATCAAAATGAGCAAGAAACTCTACTAGGACACAGGTGATATCTATTTGTTATCTAATTTAATCATTCTATCTACTCTAAGCTACACAAGTTCAGGATCTCCAAGTCATACTATCGATTGTAACTCAGATTCATGTCCTTATAAGCTGGAAAACAATTAGAACTGGCCAAGTCATAATTGATTAAATCACTGACGACTATAGGTTAAATAAATAAATCCATCGACCTATTTTGATAATTTTAAGAATCTCAAACCCATCTTGATTAGCCAAATCAAGATGAAAGGATTATGAATTTAACTCTAAATATGGGGTTTAATCACTTAATCCAAAGGTTCATCTAAGGATCTAAGGTTTAAAACTCATATCTCACAGATTAGATTAAGGCAAATCCTAATGATTAAATCAATCTCATTAGGATAGATCTCTACCCTTAATTCTAAAATTTAAATATCAAATAATAATTAAATAAACTAAGAAAAATTTATAAATTAGTAAACTCAAAGTTTCACCTATTGAGTAACCTAATTTACTCAATAGATGAACTCTAACCTAAGATCTATTCCTAATCCTAGGAATTAAAGCTCTTAATTACTAAGAGTATCTCTCAGACACAATCCTAACTAATATTATAAGACCTATGGGGAGATCTAAGAAGGATTAAGGAATAAAGGATCGCTCAATTTTTACTTAAGGATTTCCTTAAGGACTAAATAGTGAAATCTTAATCAAAATCAAATTAAGGCTTGAACACACATAAATTATGATCTTAATCATTTTATTTACTGCTTATAACATTTAGAATGTGATTTTAGGGTTTTGATATGCTAAACCCTAAATTTGGGCAAAATGACCATTTTGCCCCTACTTAAGAGTCTAAAAAATCAAATTTTGATCTAGGGTTTTAAATCTAAATTTTTTTTTGGCAAAGTGTTTCTTACTGTCTAATATAAGATAAGACAACAATTACACAAATTTTGGATAATTATTAAGCCTCATGAAATCAAATTAATGAATTTGACTCATGGGGGGATTTTAGTAATTTACTTAATGGAATCTAAATTTTCTTTCAGTTTATTGTTGTTTACTATTTAAGGTTTTTATAGAACCTAAAATTTTTGAATTCTGATAAGTATTGTTCAAGTTATGGCCAATACAAGCTTAAGGGTAAAATATGTAATTTAGGGTTTCTTAATTAAGGGTCAAAAATCTTAGTTTTTCCAATTGGTATCCAAATTGAGTAAAATCAGTGGCCATGGTTCACAAATGATCCACTAATCACAATGACTATTGGTAGGCTCAATTTGGACTCAAATTGGCTAAGTTATGGACTAATTAAGGTTTAGGGTCATTAGTGAGTGATTAGTAAAATTAATCACCAAATCACTAAACCAATCACACCATTAGGTTTTAATCTACTTTGAAGTTCTATAAAACTTAAATTGTTCAATTTGGATCCTTAAATTTGCTAATCTTCATTAATCAAGATTTAGAGTAATTAAGGTTGATTAGTAAATCTAATTGTTTGATCTAAAATATTTTTATAGATTAATGTTAATTAGGTTTTTTTGATCTAAATGGATATAAAGATTACCTAATTTGGAATTCAATTGACCAACTTATGGTCAATGGAAGTCTTAGGGTTAATTGACCTAATTAGGATTAGTTCCTAATAGTCATTAGTCCCAAATTAATCCAAACAGCAAAATAAACATTCTCAAATTGTTCCTTAGGGTTTTCTAAATATTTTGAGACCCATATTTAATAGGTTTGGACTAATAGGTGTCAAGTTATAACAATTTGAATATTTGTAACATTTTCCTAATTAATTAATATCCTAAAATGTCACTATATGATTTAATAGCCCTATATCAAAATAAATTGCATTATTAATTTTCTTATATTTTTCTGACTAATTTAGTATATTCATTTGTATGATTTGGACTCATATTTGTTAAGATATGGCTATTCAAAGTTTTAGTATTTATTTAATTAACATAAACCTGTTTATATTAATATCATTTAATTTAATTATATCTTTATATATATATATATATATATATATATATATAAATGTTAGTTTGAATTTTCTGCAGGTGGGTCCACACTGGCAGATGAACGCAGAGGTGGGACCCGCAGGGACTACGCGACGAGCAACGATTGGTCGAGGTTTGACTGGCGGGCCCACCCGTACAGACGGACGACAGCGCTGAGGTGGGCCCTCGACTCACGGATGCGCGTCGTGTGTCCTCCATCTCGCCATCCCGCGAATCGGACGAGTCGGACGGAACCGCGGCTCGGTTCGGAAGAACCGGGCGAACGAACCGGGCGAGCGAACCGGCGCTTCGCCTTCGTCTCCCAACGCATGACGCCTCTTCGGCGAATTAGGGTTCGTAAATCGAAGCTTTAATTCAAACTTGGACTACTCCAGATAATCCATACGATACTTTAAGTTATTGCATATGATGCAATGAGTAAAACAAGCCAAAGATTTAGGATGGAGGGTTACCTCGAACGAGCAGGGAAGATGCTTAGGGTCTCGATTTGATGTCTTGCCGTGCTCCTTACGATCGAGATTCATTCGAGTTACTCGAGAACGAGTCCACTGATCTAATACCATACTTCAGGAGGCTCCTAAGCGGTGGACGACCCCTGGCATCACGGCCGAGCGACGCACGTCAAAACCCTAACACGCGTAAGCCTCGTGGAAGGGACGACGGCCTAACCGTTTGATTCCTGATCGAACGGTCGAAAATGGCCATATGTTTGAACGACATTTATGTAAATTAATTTATACATATTTCATTAATTAAATTAAACTAATTAAATGCAATCATAAAATTTCCAATAAATTACCCCTGACTAATTGAGGGGTGAGGAACGCAACGACGCGATCAGATTTTTATTCTGACGAGTATTTAATTATTTGAATTTTCTAGGTATTTAAATAATATTAAAATATTCGACGAAAATCCAACGACTTCCAAATGCATCCAAAACTTCACTCCTAGCTAATTTGGGGGTGGTGAACGCAATGGCAAAGTCAAATTTTTGATCTGAGGTCTAAATAAAAAGCCAACTTCTAGGGTTTTGGGATTTTCCAGAAATCTAGAATTGATCCAATTGATTCTTGATTTGACCTAAATCTTAGAGATGAGTTCTAAATGACTTATTTAATATACTAGAACCATAATTAAGACTTAGATTAGTTTTAATTTAGCTAAGTAACAACCTGGGTTGTTACAGTATTCCTTTCATTTAAATTATATTTGTAATAATTAAATATTCTAGTTGTATTTACTTTATGCACTTTCATACTAAGTTGAGTTACTATTTTTGTTCTTATACTATGGATGTGAATCTTATTTTTACCTTGCTTCCGCACTTTGATATATTGATGTATGAGCTATAGTTTTCAAGAGACAAGTCTTTCAACTAAAATGGCTTGGGGTGATTCCTAACTCAATTATAGTTGGGGATTTTCCTTAGTGGGTGGTCGTCATCACCATAATTGTGTTATTGTTAGTATTAGCATGACTACGATGGGGATGGAGCTCCACACAATAATAAGAAAGATCTACCACTTACATAGCCTCCCGATCAACTTCTTTTTCTCCAAGGAACACCAATTCTCACTCTAGGTTGAAGGAGAAGAAGTAGCAACCAAAACCTGATTAGGGTTGCCTCCACACTTCTCAAGCCTTAGAAAATAGTTCATAGTGTTCCCTTATATACTTAGGCTTCATTTGGACCCCAAATGGTCCAAAATACCCCTCAAAACACATATGGTAGCACCTAAATCTAGAACAAGAACCCGGTGGGTGCTACAGCATGCCATACCTTCCCTGTCTTGTATAGCGGAGTACTACGATGCACTATGATGCCTAGGATCGTACTGCGGGGTGCCAAAGCATGCCACGATGCACTACGGCAGCTGGCCCTCAGTAGCAAACTTTGCAAGGCGCACTAAGGCGTGCTGCAGTGCCCAAACTTTTCCCAACTTGTCCCCGAACACCCCGAGACCTCCTGGAACCCCACTGTAGCTCCATTGGCACCTATATGATGATCTAAATAGTCTTCACATACCAACAATATACCACTTGGAGACTTATTGGGATCATCCATTGTTCAACCTTGGATTTTCATTATCTTCTTTCATCATTATCAAGAACGTGGTGTGGCTCACCCCCGCTCTCTCATCACGTAGCAAGGCCAATTGAAGCAGCACATAGCTTAAATTTCTTCACTGTTATAGCTTTTGTGAACATGTTAGTGGGATTATTCTAAGTGTGAATCTTCTCCAATCCTAGTTGGCTTTATTCAACAATGTCCTAATAAAATGGTATCAAAGTTGTATATACTTCATACTGGCATAAAATACATCATTCATTTCTAGGTGAATTTGTACTCATAATATTGTTATATAGCTTCACACCCTTCTGCTCCTTGCCCAATTATGTTATAAAGCTCTTCAATAAAATAATCTCCTTACTCACCTCAATGATGGCGACGTACTAAGACCTCCGTGGTGGATAGAGAAATAATGTTCTGAAGTTTAGGGATCTTGCTCACCATTACACTTCCAAATGTGAACATATATCCAGCAGTACTCCTTCAGCTATCAATCTTTCCTCCAAGTTATGAATATATAAAACCCTATAAATTAATATTATACATACCAAAGCAAAGTGCTTTGTCTGTTGTTCTCTTCAAATACCTCAAAATCCACTTGACCACGTCCCAGTTGTGCTTCCCTAAATTTCTCATGAATTTGCTGACTACGCTCATTTCATGTGCAATATCCTGCCTCATGCAAATCATCGCATATGTCAAGATCCCAATCATTGAAGTATAATGAACTTTCTACACATGTTCCTTCTCATCTTCAGGTTTAGGTATCTAATCGTTTGATAAGCTGAAGTGACTTGCTAGGGGAGTTCTCGCTGGTTTTTCCTTGCTCATGTTGAATATGCTCAGCACCTTTTCAACATATTCCTTTTGAGACAACTTCAGAATTCATGCACTTCTCTCCCTCTTGATTCTCATTCCAAGAATATGCTTGGTCGACCCTAAGTCCTTCATTTCAAACTCCTTTGATATTTGTTTTTTCAACATCTTAATCTCCTCCATATATGATTATGCAATCAATATATCATCCATGTACAGTAAAAGGATGATATAGGATGTACACTACCTCATATAGCAATAGTAATTTACCTAGAACCTCTTGTACCTAATTTTTTATATGAACCTATCAAATATCTTGTACCATTGCCTATGCCCATATTTTAATCCATAGAGGCTCTTCTTGAGCTTGCACACACACAAACTATGCTTTACCATTTTTTTGAGCCTTGTACCACTGCGGTTGTTGCATATACAATTCCTCTTCCAGCACTCTGTGGAAGAATGCAATGTTTACATCCATTTTCTCCAAGTGCATATCTTCAACTACAATAATATTTAGCATTACCCTGATAGTAGTCATCTTCATAACTAGAGTGAATATCTCACTGTACTTAACTACATGCCACTGCTGAAAGACCTTTACTACAAGTCTCACCTTGTAGCATTTGCTCCCATCCAGTTATTCCTTCAGTCGGTAAACCCACTTATTATGAAGGATCTTCTTTCCAGCTAGAAGTACTGCCAATTCCCATATCTCATTTGATATGGTGATGCCATTTAATCATTCATGGCTGCCTCCCACTTGATAGAATCATCCACTTGAAGCGCCTCTTCAAAGCTTTCTGGTTCACCACCATCTGTTAGTAACAGATAAAATAAAGAAGGAGAGTACTTTTGTGGTGATTTAGTGACTCTTGTGAATCACCACAGCATTAGTGTTTTTGGTTTAGTTTGTCTAACACCATCATGAGCAACTTCTTGTACGTACTCATTTGGCTCAATGTTGTCATCAACCTCCATGTGCTAGGGCTCACTATCTGAAGCAATCTTGGAATTAATCCTAACTCCAAAATAGTACTTATACATCTCACTTTCATTAAAAGTTACATCTCTGCTTCTTATAATCTTATATTTTTTATTGTCCCAGAACTTATAGCCAAACTTGCCCGTTCCATTTCCAAAAAATGTGCACTTTATGGCCTTTGCATCAAGCTTGCTCCTAAATTCTCATCAACATGCACATAAGTTGAACTGCCAAATACCTTGAGGTGGTTCAGTTTTACCTTTTTTTCACTCCAAGACTTCTCAGGAATCCCTTCATTTTTGGGTATAGAAGGTACTTGATTGATCAAGTATACCATGGTGTTAACAGCCTCGGCCCAAAATTTCTTTGGGAGTCGTATGCATCCGTTATGTAACACCATTTTATTGCAGTATTCTTGAACCTTTAAATTCCCTCTTGATTCCTCTCAAAGCATAAAAGTTCTTGAACTCTTTGTCACAATACTCGCCTCCATTATCAGATCCAAAGCATTTAAGCTTCAACAGTATCTCATTCTCAATCAAAGCAAGGTATTTCTAAACACATCAAATACATCATATTTGTGCTTTAAGAAGTAAACCCATAACTTCATTGTATAGTCATCAATAAAGGTAACAAAGTATGTGGCTCCACATATGGAAGAAGTAGGAGCTGGCCCCCATACATTTGTATGCACCAAATTAAGCTTCCTACCTTTCAGCTCTCTTTCAAATTTAGAGAATGTAACCCTTTTCTGCATGCCCAGTACACAGTCTTCACATAAATCTAAGTCCACTGACTTCAATCCTAGAAGCATTCCTCTTGACTGTAGGGATTTCAAACCCCTCTCGCTCATATAGCCAAGCCTCCAATGCCATAAACTAGCGTCTATCTGTTCTGCAGCTGCAATGGAATCAGACACTTTATTGATCAAGTAAAGTGTACCTTCCATATTGCATCGTGCAACAATAAGTGCACCCTTGGCGACCTTTCATGAATACCCTACAAAGCTTGTACTGTAGCCTTCCCTAGCCAGCTGGCTAACTGAAATAAGGTTCCTTCTTAAACATGGCACGTGCCTAAATTTTCTTAGCTTCCAAACTGCACTTCTTAGTAGCTGAATGGCCATATTACCTTTACCTAAAATATTGTGTGCCTTGTCATCTCCTAAATATGCCTTCCCTAAGTCATCCTTGGTGTAATTCTTGAAGGCCCTTTTGTAAGAGTAGTATAAAAGGATGTGCCCGAGTCCACCGCTCAGAACTCCATATTGATAAGTGATAGGATCAATGCATCCTAATATTCTTCTGCTCAAACATTTGCAGTGGGGCTCATATCTTTTCTCCCACCACTTGTCTTTTACAGAATAGGGCTATCCATATTGAAGTGTCCTGCCTTTCCACAGTTCCAACAATTTGGCTTTGCTTTTCCGGGTCTTTACTTTCCTCGCCTTGACATAGGCCTATTTCTATCGTGTCTCCAGTCTACACTACTTCCTCGACTCTTAGAATTCAACACTAAAGTAGATGCCTCCCCATGGGATCTTTTCCACACCTCTTCATTAAGTACAAGCCCGATAATGCTGTCAAACTTCAGCGACACATTTCTTGATGAGTCGCTGATGGTTGTCTCTAACCCATCCTAACTGTCTGGCAGTGAAGATAAGAACAATAGAGCTCTAATCTCATCATCAAACTTGATGCCCACCGAACTCAACTGACTTGTCACAATATTGAACCCATTCAAATGTTCAATTACTGAGCAATCGTCCATCATTTTCATATCAAACAGTCATTTCATCAGAAAAACTTTGTTGAAAGCCAAATGCTTCTCACACATTCTTGTCAGAGTATTCATGAGATCTATAGTAGTTTTCATATTTACATTGTTAAATACAATAAAAGAAGACAATGAAAGATGAATTAAACCAAACACAGTTTTATAAAGAACTTCCCAATCTTTATCTGATATAGAGGCTCATTTCTTGTTAGCTTCATTGAGTGGTAATTAAAACTTCTTTTGGTAGAGTAGATCTTCCATTTGCATCTTCCTAAAGGAAAAATTATTGCTGTTGAACTTCTATATTTTGTGTCCCATTCCATCTGTCATTGCTCCCACTCAAATAGTAAACCCTATAACAACAACCTCTCTCTGATACCAATTATTAGAGCACACAATGAAAGCGATGTTGATAGGTTATGTTGAAGATTACCAAGCCATAGACGAAATTATCCAAGCACAAACAAAATAGAATAAAATCATAGCATAAACCACAATTATCCAAACATAAGAAATTTATATAGAAAACTCAATAATAAGAAAATCACAGAGCCACACCACAGTAAAATCCACTATAAAACAAGATGATTACAGAGTTATAGAGATCTTCACCTTCACAAGAACAAGAAAGATCTACCACTTACACAACCTCCCCATCAACTTCTTGTTCTCCAAGGAACACCAGCTCTCACTCTATGTCGAAGGAGAAGGAGCAATAGCAAAAACCTAATTAGGGTTGTCTCCACACTTCTTAAGCCTTAGGAAACATTACATAATGGTGTCTTATATACTTTGGCTTCATTTGAACCACAAATAGTTCAAAATGACCCCCAAAACACTTAGGGCAGCTGTAACAACTCAGGTTATTACTTAGGCTAATTAAGACTAATCTAAGTCTTAATTGAGGTTCTAAGTCACTAATTAAGTAATTTAGAACTTATCTCAAAAACCTAGGTCAAATCATAAGTCAACTGAGTCAAACCAAAAAATTCTAGAAAATTCCAAACCCTAGAAATTGACTTTTTCTTTAGACCTCAAATTAAAAATTTGACTTCGCCATTGCATTCAGAACACCCAAATTAGCTAGAGGTGAAGTTTTGGACGCATTTAGAATTCGTTGGATTTTCGTTGAATATTTTAATAATATTTAAATACCTAAAAATTCAAATAAATAAATACTCGTCGAAACAAAAATCTGATCTCGTCGTTGCGTTCCTCACCCCTCAATTAGCTAGGAATAATTTATTTAAAATTTTCTGGATACATTTAATCGTATAATTCTAATTAACTAAATTAGTAGAAATTAATTAATAATATTATTTATCTAATATACTTAACGGCGCCATCTGCCTTCTCACGCCGTCACCGTGCAAAACCTGCGCGCCGTCCATTTTGACGGATCTTCTGTGCCATCTGATCGAGCGATCAGACGGCTGAGGTTCGTCCTCTCCGCGAAGGAACACGCGGCGGAAGGCCTACGCGCGTCACTCGGCTCCTTCGACAAACGTCTCTCCACCGCTCAAGGCCTCCTCTGAAGCACCATTTAAGCCCTAAACTCCCTTCTCCTTCATCCTTTTGAAAAGATCTAAACCTAGAAGAACCATTCGAGCCGCGAGTTGTCCCTCTCCCTCTGAACCGTTCATCGCTGAGGTATCCCTAATTCCTAAATCTTGCATTTAATTGATTGTTGCTTAGTTCGAATAAGATGTTAGATTAATGGATTGTCCCTTTTTCGGGTTCGATCGTGTTCAATCGAACCCGATCATGCAATCAAAGTACCGATTCGGCGCAATTTTTCGCCTAACCCTAAATTGCCTCTCGTCGCTGAGGGGAGACGAAGCGCCATCTCGTCGCGCCTCGAACCGGACTGGACCGGCTGAGTCTCCCAGCCTGTGGACCGGCCACGCGTCGTGTTAGATGGAGGGCCCCGCATGCAGCCGAGGTACCAATCCCGTGAGGACACGTGCCTCGCGGGACAGTGCCTGTCGGTGCTGCAGCACCTGTGGGACCCACTGCCGTTTCTGCCCAATCCGGTCTTGACACGCGTCGCGTGGGTCCCACCTACAAGAAATCTAATTTAAATAAATATATATAATAGTTGTTAATAAAATAATTAAATCTGTTAATTAAAATCTAATTAACAGATTTATCATAAAATAATTAAATACCAAATATTTAAACCCTAATATCTTAATAAATATAAGTCCAATCATAGCAAATAAATGTCATTTTGATCAGCAAAAATAGAGGAATATTTTGTGATGTCAATTTTATAATTGGACCTATATTTAGCATAGTGACATTTAGGGGTGTTAATTAAATCCTAATAATGTTACAAAACTTCAAATGATCATAACTTTGCACTCACTAATCCAAACCTATTGAATATGGGTCTTAAAATACTCAGCAAATCCTATGGAATATTTTAGTAGGGTTAATTTTGCTATTTGGATTAATATTTGACTAATCACATTTAGGACCTAACCATAATTACCCTAATTAGGCCTAGAACTTTAATTGACCATAATTTGGTCAATTGAGCTCCAAATTTGGATGATCCAAATATCAATTTAAATCAGAAAAACCTAATTAATAGTAATCTGTAAAAATATTTTAGATCCAACGGTTAGATTTTCTAATCACCCTTAATTACCTTAAAACTTGATTAGTGAATATTAGTAAATCTAGTAATTCAAATTGGACATTTTAAATTTTAGAGAACTCATAGAGTCATTTAAAATCTATCTGTAAGGTTGGATTAGTGATTGAGTGATTAATTTCACTAATCACTCACTAATCACCCTAAATCCTAATTAGGTCATAACTTAGTCAAATTAGATCCAAATTGAACCTACCACATGTCATTGATATCAATGAACTATTTATAAACCATAGCCACTGATTTTACTCAATTTGGACACTAATTGACAAAGTTAGGATTTTAACCCTTTATTAAGGATCCCTTAATTACCCTTTTAACCCTAGATCTTGTATTGACCATAACTTGGCCAATACTTATCAGAATTTAGCAAATTTAGATTCTATGGAAAGCTTAGACAGTAAATAACAGTAAACTGAAAGAAAATTCAAATTTCATTTAGCCAAATTACTAAATTTCCCCTATGAGTCAAATTTACTAATTTGACCTCATAAGGCTTATTAATCATCCAAATTTAGTGTAGTTACTGTCTAATCTTACATTAGATAGTAAGAAACTTTTTCCAATAGAAAATTTTAGATTTATAACCCTTGATCAAAATTTGATCTTTTGAACCCTTAAGTAGGGGCAAAATGGTAATTTTGCCAAAAATTAGGGTTTAGCTTTCTAAAGCTCTAAAATCATTTTATAACCATTAGAAATAGTAAATATAGTGATTTCTAGCAGAAATTAATTAAGTTCAAGCCTAAATTAGTTTTTGATTAAAATTTCAATCTTAACTCTTAAAGGAAATTTTTAAGTCATAAGTGAGTGTTAATTCCTTCCTAAAATTCTTCTTAGATCTTCCCATAGATCTTATAACATTAGTTAGGATGTGTGTCATGAGAGATACTCTTAATAATTAAGAGCATAAATTCCTAAGATTAGGAATAGATCTTAGGTTAGAATTCATCTGTTGAGTAAGTTGAGTTACTCAATAGGTGAAACCTTGAGTTTACTAGTTTATAGATTTTTCTTAGTTTATTTAATAATTATTTAATCTTTAGACTTTAGAACTAAGAATAGAGACTTATCCTAATGAGTTGATTAATCATTAGGATTTGCCTTAACTTAATTAGTGAGATTTGGGTTCTAAGCCTTAGACCTTTAGATATACTTTTGGATTGAGTAATTAGACCCCATCATTTGGAGTTTAATTCTTAATCATTCCATCTTGATTTGGCTAATCAAGATGGCTTGGGATGGTTTAAATTATCAAATTAGGTCGATGATTTATTTATTTAAATCAATTAGTCGTCTTTTGATTATATATAGTTAGGACTTGGCCAGTCCTAATTATCTTCAACTTATAGGTACGTGATTCTAAGTTATAAACTGTGTAAGAATTGATGATTCTGAAACTTATGTAACTTAGAGTAGATAGAATGAATAAAGTAGACAACAATGGGTATCACCTGTGTCCTAGTCATGTCTTTTGCTCACTTTAATTTGATGCTTTGCATACCTTGTAATTGAGCTTTATACCTTGAACATATATTATGTACATAGGATATTTGATGAGTATCTTATGTCAACTTTGAACCTGCATAAATATCATTTTCATTTCATTATTGTTTTGTGACCTAATTAGTCTGCCTCTTCAGTTGGTTCGGCCTAGTAGTGGAAACACTAGTTTGTTGGTGAAGCCACCTAGTGTTTCACTTACTAGTTTGTCAGAGAGAGATAACAGTTTTGATACAACCTAGTAGAATGAAAACTAGTTTGTAGGTGAAGTCACCTAGCATTTCATTTACTAGCTGTTGAATAAAGAGAATATATTAAATTTGTCGTGACTTGAGGAGTTATTTGTTCTGATGTGGCAGTACTAATTTTAGGTATATATCTACTTTTATCCTTCTGTCTTAGCCCATCAGGCTAAGAGAGTTGATATTTTCTTTCAGTTGGTTAGCTTAAGTAACCAGTATAGTTTCAGTTTATTGCTTTTAGTTTACTTTCCTGCATATATGTACCACTTTACTTCTAGTCATTACTGCATCCTCTAGCCTTGTTTATTTATAGGGTGCTAAATTTACTTGTTGTTATTTATATAGGATGCTAGTATTGTTCACATATTTTCTTAATTTATGTCGATTAACATATAATTGTATTGATCATAATCATGTTTAGGATGTATTTTATTTCTAGTCACTTGTTTTATACTCAATTAACCTTATTGCAGTTGCTTGGAGGAGGTATGTACTTACTTCCTAGTTGTTTAAGTTATAAACTGTTTGTTTATAACTTTGTCCTGTTCTTTTCTTACACGTTATGCTCCTATTATGCTTTTATACTTAGTTGTTTATGGTGATATCTAATTAACATAATCAATTGATTACCCTAAAATGTACTTAGACAATAATCTAACTAAGATTTTTCTTTTGTTGGCTGGGGCCCTATTATTATGTAACTGATAATGATAGGCTCTGAATTTCTTGAAGCAGTAGATCCAGTGGAGGGCTTACCATTAGAAGAGGAGTCTATACCAGAAGATTTGTAGACTTAGCTCTCTTTCTACATTTGTGAGGATGAGTGTTTTACTTTTCAGCTCTTTTAAAATATTTAAAGTTTGTAATAATACATGTTATCTTTACTTTACTACTTTACTTACTCTGAGTAGGATGCTTAGTTCCTTTTTATATTGTGATGAATGGATGTTATATTCTTATGCTTCCGCACTCTGTTTACTTGTATTTACATTTAGTGATGAATTTAATTGGAGAATTGGCAAAGTCCTCAGTTAGGTTGGATTAGAATATGTGTCTAATCTAATTCTAAGTGGGAACCTTGTCATTTAGATGACCCATTCACCGTAATCATGTTAACTTAAGAGTTAACAGGACCACGGCGGGGCAGGGCCATCACAGCAGCACCTAAATCTAAAGTAAGAACCCGACGGGCGCTACGACGCCCAGACAGCGCGCCACGACGCGCTATGTTTCCTGGCCCTCAACAGCAAATTTTGCAGGCCGTGCCGGGGACCGTTGCAGCGCCCGAGCTTTCCCCTAATTATCCCCGAACACATCGAGACCTCCTAAAATCCCACTGAAGATCCATTGGCACCTCCACAATGATCTAAATGGTTTCTACATTCTAACTTAATATATATGCATTGATTTCAAGAAACACTTATGATTATATAGAGAACATTGTAAGAAATTGTGTGGATCTTAAGAAATTATTGATTATATGGAGAATCCAATATAAAATTATGTGGATCTCAATAAAATATTTGAATGTTTATATGGAGAACTAGGTTTAAGAAACTATCTAGATTCTCAAAAAATGTTCTAATGGACATAAGGAAAATATAGTGATTTTAATACATTTACTTTTTTAAATGTTATGAAAAGAATTGCTTATGGCTTTGATGTCTACCTGTAGAATCTAGTGATGACTGTAAAAATTCCCAAAGAGCGATGTTTAATATTCACATGGAAAACTTGATGACCTTGTGATGCCTACTTTAATTAAATATAATATGGAAGTTATTTAAAAGTTCAATAAAATGAACTTAATGAACCATGAACTATGATGAATTTTATTAAGAAAAACTTTTATGACATATGCTGATGTTACTTGGATCATTAATGGGATTCGAATCATGGAACTTTTATATGACAGTTTCAAAAAACTAGGGTTTTGTTCAAGGCACTTGAAGGTAAGCATCTAGACTCTTACAGAAAGGCATGAAGAATTTTTTTTTTTTTACAAAAATAGTAGTTTGTATTGCTTTAAAGTTCTCCCTAATATGATTATGAAATTATTACACTAATGGCTGTGAGTAATATAGAGTCTATTTCAAGAACAACTGAAGGTCATGAGTGTTTAGTGGTTAAGAGAGTTGCTGGAGATCATAGATAGTTGCTTAAAGCTATCATGAGTATCGTTTGATTCATGAGTGTTGAGTGATGAGCCCTATAATTAAAGACATTTTATTGTTTAGAATGCATATTTTTGTTAAAATCAGTCATTATTCTAGTATATTTTAATGTTATTTCAGCTTCAAAGTGAACAGATTACAAAAAAAATAGATATGTGTGAAAATGAACTCTAAAGTGCTCGATGGCATGCCACGACACCCTTGTTCTCAAGAGCAAGAAGCCACAACGCGCCATAGCGCCCAAATTTCAAAAAGCAAGGCACTATAGTGTGCCACAATGCCTATTTACCTAAAACCAAGGCGCTACACCGCACCATAGCGCCAAGTTCCAGAGAGAAAGACTTTACTGTGCGCCACAGAGCCTATATTATAAAAATTCAGGCGCTACTGCGTGCCACAATACTCGTTACCCGAGACCAAAGCGCTACAGCGCGCCATAGCGCTAGTCATCCAGATGGAAAGATGTTACAGCGTGCCACAATGCTTGGATTCTAGAAAGTCAAGCGCTACAACACACTACAACGCCTAGTAACCCGAGACCAATGCGCTATAGTGGGCCGCAGTGTTAGACGAGCAAAAAGCCTGGCGCTATAGTGCGTCATAGCACACATATAACTGTCTTAGAAATCTGTTCCAAGTTACCATTAGAACATTTAATATATTAAATTCTCCATTTTCTCACAGTAAGAATTAATGGCAAGCATTAAATTCCTTCATTTCTAAGGGAATAAATGAATAAAAATTAATTGAAGTTCAAGTTTCAAGAGTTAGTCGTTAGAAAGATAGAGAAGTGCTGAGCAGTAGTTATATGAGAAAGAATGAAATACTTAGAGATGGTTCTGAATTTGGAGTTTGGAAAAAGAAATATTCATGAGTACATCCTAACACTAAGGAGGGAGAGAAGGATGCAGATTTAGAAGAAGGAAAAGCATAGAGAGAAAGGAGAAGAGAAGAAGATTGGAAGAGAGAAGAAGACAAAGAGAACTCCAACTTTGTTCATGAGTATTTTATTCTCAACTAGTTTTCCTTTCATTTCCTTGTAAGAGCAATGAATAAGCTCAACATCTCTTGTAGCATTATTTGCTTACCCATTGTAATGGCAGCATAAACCCCCCCTTTAGGGAGGGTTGGGCAAGGATATGTAGTAAACTTGTTGTAATGTATCAATGAAATGTATATGTAGTAAACTCTTCTTATCAATGAAATGTATATGTAGAGCTCAAAATATTTTCACTTTTTATTTGTGACAAGTTGGAGAATGATAAAACCATGTGAATATAAATCTTTTACTTGATATCTAAATGCGAATCTCATAGAGCTTGATGATCGCATTGTATGAAAAGTTGTGCACTTTCGAGCGTTAACGCTGTGAATGACCATGACAACATTCGTTGTGCGAAAACAACTCGTGCGTAACTTTGAACAAGAGCTAGATCATTTGAGCCATGAGGAAATTTAACATAATATTTTCTGAGCCCCATAGCTCGGTTTAGACCATTTCATGGTATGAACTTGAAGCATGATGGGCTTTGGCCAATTCCAAAACCTCTGAGTGGTGGATCTCTTTAATAAGGAGGGGAGCAAGCACGCGAATAGACTAGAATATCTTATAAGAGAGGATCAAAAAGAGCATGTCCAAGTTTTCCACTTTGAGTGGGATGTGGTATGGTGGAACAAGGGTAGTCTCATAGGCAGTGTTCTAGCCATCTCAGCTAGGCCAATGTGTAGCGCCCCGCTCCATCACCATGCGTAATAAATAAGTATAATCAGATCAGTGGGGGAGCGGCGTGCCACTCAGGGAGGAATATCCCGTCTCCCTGAACGGCTGAAAACTAGACCCATCTGAAGGGCTACTGATTCAACCTCAATGAGGGTTGAGAGATAATACTTAAGATAAGAGTAGTAGCCTTATCCTAAATATTAGACCAATACATACATTGGATGTAAAACTCATGATAAATCCAATATATGTATAAGATATCAACATTTCTAGTATATTGATCACATCACAATACTAAGTATAAGTAGTATATAAATAGAGTATGGAAGCTAAAGAAAATATTTATAAATATTCATCATAGAAGCTAAATAAAACATTTTTCTCAGAAAAGAAAATAAAATACATCCAGAATTATTTTAAATAGTTTACTGAAATACAGAATAAATGTTAAGTACTAAACTGAAATAAAATTAAGCATAAAAGTAAGGTTGAAGAAGAGTCCACTAGTGCTCTACTGGCTCCTCCTAAATCTCCTGGGTGTCCCCCTGACCTGGCTCAATATACTGCTCAAGATCTAACAAATTACCGAATCCCAAAAGTACCCCGTATTAGACAATAAGTCTAATACATCAAAACTAATCTAAACAGTTCAAGTTGTTCATTTAATATTTAAATAATATAAGTAAATCTGTAGAAAAACTATAAATCTAACTGAAAGTATAAAGCTGAATAAAACTGTACAAAACTGAAGTAAAGTAAAGTAAAACTGAACTATAAACTGAATACTAAAAGTAAACCAAAAATAGTAATGTATATGAAAGTGAGTAATAGCATGAAAAACTATGTTGTATGCCACTAAAAATATACATATGAATATGCCACAATACTGTATGTCATTGATATGCTACCAAAATATCACTGAACTACTATAAGTCGTACGATCCAATGTCTACATACATCCAATTGGGAACTACGATGCTGATGCATCCTGAAATTCCCCAATCAATGTATGTAATATTTTGTAACCCTTAAATTATCACTAATACTAATACATTATTACTGATACTCAACATCATGCTTATGCTCATGATCATGCTTCTAAGTTACATGAGATAAAATCCAGAAAATAGTTTGAAATTTGATAATAAATTCAAGGTCTCCATTATGCAGAATCCTACTAAAAGGATTATGACTCCTAAATTCTAATCTTGATAAATCATTAAAGTTGAGAGTTTACTTAAAAATCATTAGATGGGATGATTGTTTACACATATTTAGCATGTTTCCAAGAAAGGTGGTTCTTAACACTTAGTTTGATTAAGCCACTCTAACGAAGCGATCTTCGATAGGAGGCATCACTCGATGACGATTTATATCTCAAGCTAAGGTGCTTAAGATTGCAACAATTTAATAAGAATTGTTATTCAAGTATTTAAAAATACTAAAATAGTAAAGGCTGAATGCTGAAATAGTAGGAACTGAATAAAATTTAATTTAGGACATACCTAAAATGACATCATTGTCTTCAGGTGCAGAGGCGGGTGTTGGCATGTATACCCTTGTAGGAGCTGTAGGTTGTTTGCCTTGGGGCCGCTGGCCTTGACGATTATAGGCCGGCTTCTGCACAGGTACAGTTGTCTTAGCATTTGAAGTAGGGGATGGCATTACAGCCTGGGCAGGCTCTCGGCTGTTCCTCGGTTGTGCACGGAATACTTGTTTATGATGGGAGTTGTCAATGAGCACTCCGTCAATTGTTGTCTTAGAATTGCATTCGAAATAGCGATGGCCTCTTCAGCCATAAGTAAAGCACACACCACCAAAGTGGTAGCATTTCTCATATGGATGGTACCGCTTGCATTTGGAGTCCTGAGGTTGGGATTGTTTAGCTTCCATATTATACACAGTTGCTATCTTATGATGACCAAAATGTTCCTTCCTTGGTTGCATGACTATCGCCTTTCTTTTTCGGTCCAGTTGACCTTGGAATCCTTCTTGTAGACGGGCAGCTTTGATCAATTCAGTCAGATTCTTAATCTGACGAGAGACTAAGTCAGCTTTTATAGAGTCTCTCAGACCCTTCAGGAAACAGTGGCATCTAGATGCTTCCGTTCTAACTAGATCTGGAATGAAGCACGACAACCTCCGGAATTCTTGTTCGTAGTCGAACACTGAGTTATTACCCTGAGTGAGGTGGAGGAGCTCATCCTCCAAGATTGCTTAAGACAATGCTGGCATGAATGCCTCATAAAATGCTTCCAAAAATATATCCCAGGGGATATCTTCTATTTCATAATCGACAAATTTGTTGTTCCGCTCATTCTCCCACCAATATTCGGCTTCTTCTTGGAACAGATGAGTCACTAAGCGAATGGCTTCAAAATTAGAGCACTTGATACTAGCTAAGTTCTTTTCGGCCATCTTGAGCTAGTTTACTGTGTCCATAGGATGCTCTATTGAACGTAGGAGTTCTAAGGCGAAGAAAACTGTGCAGGATTCCAGCACCAGTAAAGTGCGAAGATGATGAGAACCCTGATGGGGGTGCAGATTATTGCGTAACAGAGAGAATCAGAGCCACGAGTCTCTTGCGCTTGCTACGCATTGCTATCTATTAAGGCTTTCATCAGACTAGCCATTGTGTTTGATTCTTTGGGTTCGCCAGATGACGAGACCGCATTCTTAGTCTGGGTAGGGGCTGAAGGAGATCCTATATTCATGACTGCAATAAAGCATGAATTTAGCAAATGAAACAAAGATCTACTATCCTTTTCAATCATCATTTTCTCAAAAGAGAAGTTACATAGGTAGACAAAATGATAAATTGATATGAAAGCTAGGTAAGATATGAAATCTAAGGACATCAGCTACAATATTTTGCCCTAAAAGTAGAACAAAAATCATCGAATATTACTAATCGATGCTTCCTAGATAATCTTCTATCTGTCCAGAACCACCATCTATCGGCATAACCACCAAGCAGAAATCCCAGGATCTAGAGACGGTAGTCGTTGGGACAAGCTGTCTTTCGAAAAGCAGTGGTCACACGATCCAACCACTCTTTGGCAAGAACAGGGAGACTAGTTCCTCTGAAGGCTGGACAAACTAAAATCTTATCTAGCACTTATACTCTACAAGGAGATACTCCTTCTACGATCCTTCCATAGATTTTGCCATCTTGGAAATCATTTGCCTAATACTCATTGAATGATCTAAGGTAGTAGAAGAAATTGAAATGCTGATATTCCATCCCTAAAGTTTCATTCAATTATTAGTTCTGATTTCTATTTATTTCAGTTATAAGCATTAAATTTATGTATGCTACTTCTTTAAAGTTTGTTCAGATCCTAAGATGTAATTTTTAGATATTTTTAGTTTCATTTTTGAGATTTTAGTAGGATGAACTATGGATGCCGCCTTTCTTACACTTAGTAATTATGATCATATTTGCTGCAGAGAATAGATCATAAAGTAGATAGGAACATTTTCTTTTTGACACTTTATGATACTTCTCTGATACTAACTGTAGTGCCCCACCCCGTCCCCACGCGCAATAAGTAAGTATAATCAGATCGGCGACAAAGCAGCGCGCTACTCGGGGAGGAATATCCCGTCTCCCCGAACGGCTGAAAGTCAGACCCATCTGAAGGGCTGCTAACTCAACCTCAAGGAGGGTTGAGAGCTAATACTTAAGATAAGAGTAGTAGTTTTATCCTAAGTATTAGACCAATACATATATTGGATGTAAAACTCATGTGAGGAATCCAATATATGTATAAGATATCACCATTCCCAGTATACTGATCACATCACAATACAAAGTATAAGTAGTATATAAATAGAGTACAGAAACTAAAACAAAGATCCAGAAAAATTCATTATAGAAGCTGAATAAAACATTCGTCTCAGAAAAGAAAAGAAAATACATGCAGAATTATTACAAACAATTTACTAAAATATAGAATAAAGGCTAAGTACTGAACTGAAATAAAATTAAGTAGAAACGTAAGGTTAAAGAAGAGTCCACTAGTGCTCCACTCGCTCCTCATAATTCTCCTGGGTGTCCTCCTGACCTGGCTCAATATACTTCCTAAGATCTAGCAAATTGCCAGATCCCAAAAGTACCCTGTGTTAGACAATAAGTCTAACACATCGAAACTAATCTAAACAGTTCTAGTTGTTCATTTAATATTTAAATAATATAAGTAAATCTGTAGAAAAACTATAAAGTTAACTGAAAGTATAAAGCTGAATAAAACTGTATGAAACTGAAGTAAAGTAAAGTAAAACTGAACTATAAACTGAATACTGAAAGTAAACCAAAAATAGTAATGTATATGAAACTGAGTAATAGCATGAAAAACTATGTTGTATGCCACTGAAACTGTATATTTGAATATGCCACAATACTATATGCCACTGATATGCAACCAAAATATCACTGAACTACTATGAGTCATACGGTCCAATGTCTACATACATCCAATTGGAAACTACGATGCCAATGCATCCTGAAATTCCCTAGTCAATGTATGCAACATTCTGTAACCCATAAATCATCACTGATGCTCATACATCATTACTGATACTCAACATTATGCTTATGCTCATGCTCATGCTTCTAAGCTACATGAGATAAAATCCAGAAAATGCTTTGAAATTTGATAATGAATTCAAGATCTCCACTGTGCAGAATCTTACTAAAAAGATTATGACTCCTAAATTCTAATCTCGATAATTGGTTAAAGTTGAGTGTTTACTTAAAAATCATTAGATGGGATGATTGTATACACATATTTAGTATGTTTCTAAGAAACGTGGTTCTTAACACTTAATTTGATTAAGCCACCCTAACGAAACGATCTTCGATAGGAGGCATCTCTCGATGACGATTTGTATCTCAAGCTAATTCATTAAGATACCCAACTCATAATCACACTTAGTGTCCTAAAGAAGGTGACTCGAATTACTTAGTTTGTTTAAGCCACACCTACTGAAGCGATCTTCACTAGGAGGCATCACCAAATGATGATTTGTATTTTAATCAAACTAAGGAATGAGTCCTTATTTATAACACTCTTAGTCTTGGAAGATTTACTCTAACAGGAGTGTATTCGTCTAATCCATCGGGATAGCACCTGATCATAAGTCCACATTGGAGTGAATCAACCAATCCTGAATACTATTGAAATAATCCAGTACTATGGGTATTCCCTACTACACCTAATCAACAATCTGGGTTCATAAGATTCTATTTAATCAATAAAGATTTATCAAGGCTGTTAATCCTTACTCTAAGTGGGCGAGTCCTACACAAGGCTCCAAGGATATAATCAAAAGATCACTCAATGTAGGTTGCTACTACAAGGAATAAGTTCCATTCTAGATACTTTAGGTGATTCCTATCTCAAGGTATCAAGTTCAACTTCTAAAGTTTTGAAGGATCATCTAAGTTTATACATCAATAAGTTATAAGAGTTCTTCCTATCTCAATGTATCAATAATTAAGGTCTTTAAATATTTCAATAACGATCCTATAGCAAGACCCTTAAGATCTCACTTTTTTACTTCTTAAGTTAACATTCAAGTGATCAGATCATATGATTAATAGCCATCTTATCCTTTTTTATTCTACAATCATGGGATAAAATCAAAGATATTATTAGGTTTAGATCATTTCATAAATCATTACAATTTTATTATTCATCTTATGCTAATAATTTTATATAAGAGAAAATCAAAGATTTAAAATTTAGATTCAGATGGTTCAATCAGTCGGATTTAATATTAACCTTAGTACTTCTAATTCAATAATTTAAAATCAATATCAAATCATATGCATTATTGGAATCATGTTGATTTAATTATCTTTTAATCAAAGTTAATTGATTAAGGTGATTAAGATTTAGATCTTAATCAAGATAAGTTAGGATTTAACCCCTAGCCTTATCAAAATTAAGACCAACGGTTAATTTATAGATCAATGACAAATTAATATAATATTAGTATATTATTGATGTAAAATTATAGATTTAGATTAAGTATCATCTACTTAATCAAGTTATCAAGATTCTTATGTTTAATTATAATTTAATATCAACTAAGGACATTTAAGTGTCCAAATAAATATTAAGGTTCTCTAACATACATCTTAAAATCATAAAAGTATAGAAATGTAAAATGACATAAAATGGAAGGTAATTAGGACTAACTAAATTCCAAATCAAACCAAAGGAGTTAGCACTTTATTATAAATCTAAAGGACTTAGATTTCAGGCCATTTAGTTGTTAAGATATACCTATTCAACACAAGCATTTAAGGATTCAATTATCTAGCAATTGACACAACACATTTAAGGTACACAATAGGCTTTGAGCACTCATTAAAAATGACAAAGTTTCAAACTTAATTTACACAGAATTTTATGCAATGCTCAATTTTAATTAAACTAGGTTCAAATTTGATATAATTCAGTCCCACTAGGGTCCTAGGGACCTTAAAATGCAGAAACATTGAAGTTTCGATAATTTCAGCCATTTCTGGATATTTTCAAAAAAATTTGGGCGCTACGGCGCACTGTAGCGCCTTCTTTTCGAAAGTCGGGCGCTAAGGCGCGCAATAGCGCGCTGCGGCGCGCTATGACGCGCAGCAGCAGATCAAGATCAAAACTTGGGCGTGGGGCGCGCTGCAGCGGACCAAGTTTAAAATTTCGGGCGCTGCTGGAGCGGACCAAGTTCGAAACTCGGACACTGTGGTGCACTACAGCGGGTTTTGGGGCTGTGGCGCGTGGCAACGCTTTCAGGCGCTGAGGCGAGCTATGGCCATTGCTACGACGCGCGATGGCACGCCGTAGCGAGCTATGGCCATCGCTACGGTGCGCGATGGCACGCCCTAGCGCGCTACGGCGGATTTACATTATTTTCATCAAAAATATATTTTTATTACACATCGCAAATTATTAAGGCGCTGCGGCGCTCGGTAGCGCGCTATGGCGAATGAGTTTCTGCAACTCGGGCGCTGTAGCACACTGCAGCACCAGATGGTGATTTTGCCAGTGGGAAACCCGAAAATGGCCTACTTTCGAGCTCAAATACTCTCAATCCAGAGTAATCTATGAGCGGTGCCATTTCTTACGTGCAAGGGGATGGATGGCTCCAAATGAGGGGAGCCAGCAAGGAGAGAGAAGAAATAGTTTATGAAAGAAAATAGGAAAATAGGGAAATTAGAAATAAATAAATATTTATTTCTTTAATCATTTAAAAATTCTGATTTTAGAAACGTGCTCCAAAAAATCCCAAAAATTCGCCCCTAGCTAATTTGGGGGTGAGGAATTCAACGGCGAAGTCGGAATTCGATTCCGATGATTATTTAATTATTCAATTTTCTGGTGCATTTAAATATATTAAAATATTCGCGAAAATCCGACGAGTTCTAAATGCATCCAAAACATCATCGCCAGCTAATTTGAGGGTGACGATCGCAACGGCGAAGTCGGATTTTGATTTTGAGGTCAAAATAAATACCTCAATTTTCTAATTAATTAAATATTAAAATAATCCAAAACAATCGATTAGCTCCGAATTGCTCCAAAATTTCAGAGTTTTATTCTAATGGCTAGGATGAACTTAATGGGATGATAATTAAGATATGATCAAACTAAAATTAAGCTGGGTAACAACCTTGGGTTGTTACACAATGCATCTGGGAGGTGGTATGAAGTATAATGACCTTTTAATTGCATCTAGGAGCTTCAGAGCCCACAGGAGGGATATTTCCTTTAGAGTTCTTGCTAGATTCCACTCATGCAAACTAGTGGCTACAAAAGATAGAATTGTCTACTATTGCTAGTTAAGTGTAAGATTGTTATAATGCGGAGGATAATGAGCACTTTGTTACTAGTTGCACATACACTAGATCAATCATGAGGCATTCATATGGAGAGAACTCTTGGATTCTCCCCTAACTAATTAGTACTAGCTACTTTTGCTATGCTCGGGCTAACACTCCAACACGAAGAGATAAGTCAGTAGTTCAACTAATGGGATTCATCCTCTATGAGTCAGAAAGGAGTAGATTGGAGAGGAAGGAAGGATAAGCCATCCATATTCGTACTATCTGTGCCAGCTCAATCCTTACAATGATGGTTGTGTAGACTTGCATGATGGAATAGACACATGGGATACCCTTACCTTTATAGGCCCATGTACCACCCACAAATGGTGATCCCCTCTGCTATATTGGCTCAAAGCCAACATCAACAATTCCTACAACTACATAGAGCAGGATTCCCTTGGAGGTTTCATCATTTGGGATGACTGAGGCAGACTGGCAACTACGTGTAGGGATTGTCTCCAGGGTAACACTATTGTTGAGGTAGAGTTCTAAGTTATCCTACTACATATGAGTGCGGCCCATGTTGTGTTTTGAGCACTAGACTACACTGTAGTTCACCTCATGATGCACAAATGAGGAAATTGAAGCTTTAATATATCCTTCAGCTTAGTCACCTTTGAGAGCACATAAAAGGCATAATATAAAAAAATGAGAAATAAGACTTTCACATCATACACTAAGATTTACATGAAAAACCACAAAATTATGAAAAAACTACGGAGCCACACCATGAAAAATTCACTATGATATCAAAAAAAAGATACAAGAGAGATCTCACTCTCTTTAAGAGCCTTCAAGCCTTTCTAACCTCCTCATAGTACACAACCACCCACAACCATCAGCTCACAACATAGCCCACTTTACACACATTATCTCCGCAGCTTACCCTTATCTTATAAGTAAGGGAAATAATGACATTAATATTCCATAAATTTAAGACAAGATAGCCCCAATTGAATCTCAGAACCTTAGTACATTGGTCATGTGTCCGCATGCATCATCAGATTAGTTGCACGTCCAATTTGGTGATCTCAGTGTTCAAATTTCATCATAAAATATCACAATCATTATATGGAACCTAGGTGCACTTTGGCACCAGTCTTCCTAGTTCCTTCGCCTGACTAAAGATACCTAAAGCACCAGGGCATGCCTAAAATGTTTATCTCTTAACCTTCATAACTTGTGCATTAATCACCTTTTTGGCACCTACTGCTTGTGGGTTTCTGATTTACCCAATTTCGAAGAGCAGTCTTTCTTGTTCCAGTGGTATAAGCGTTCAAGTCACCAGCAAGACTTGGCGTCAATGGCTACACAGCCTTGCGATTGTTGGCCAGCTCCCACTTCTTTTGGGCACAACACAACTCGAAAGACTTCTTAAGCTCACTCCTTGGTGACTGAGGCTAGACCTGCCTCAACAGAGCCTCCTCTTCGATCATTGTGCAACCACTAGAATCCTCATCTAGAGAAAACTTGACTTTTCTTTGCCACCTAATCACTTTGTCTTTTAAGAGGATAGATTCAATCTATTCCTTTCAGACCATATAGTTGTTGCCAGATCGAGCTCATTATAGATAGGGGCATGAATTTCCTCCCACGTGCAGTCATGAACTCTTCCTTGGTCCCCTTCAAAAAGTCCTATGTGAATATTATCACAATCTATCTCTTATTAGATGGCTTATAAAGATCAAGTTCCTCTTCAGGTTCGACACATGCTGTACATCATTTAGCTACCACATTAGTTGTTTGGTAATCTAATGTTCATGTCTCCACGCCCTGTGATGCTACATTCTCCCATGATCATACACTATAGTTGGCATGTGGTATAATTTTTTAGCATCACTTTGTTAGTCATCGCATGGCACAACGCTCCCGAATCCACCACCCAAGATATGTTCTTATATCAGAACTTGTTCAACGCATCTTTGAGATATGTTGTTGCTATGATCATTGTGTTGCCTTTCTCCCATTTGCACATCCAACTCTTTTTTGCTGCTAGCAATCCTACTAGAGATGGCCCTCTTTGCCGCAATTCAAGCATTTGGCTCAACTCACAGACTTCCCTTTTCTCAAGCTGCTTCGACTCAGCTCTGAGTCTCTCTCCCAGCTCTTTCCTCTATTTTCAACATTCAAGACTCTAGTTTTGTAGAGGCATTTCCATCTGATCTCCTCCTTACCTCCTTATTCAAGATCAACACAACCACATTATTGAACTTCAAAATTTTAGCTCATGTTGAGTTTCCCACCACCATTACAAAAACATCCCAACTTTTCAACAATGAAGATAATAGCAACTTCCTAGACTATGTCATCGAACTGAAAGCTCACCGAGCTCAACTAACTTGTAACAATGTTGAAGCATTTTACATGCTTTGTCACCAAGTTGTAGTCCGCCATTTTCTTATTAAACAATTTCTTCATCAAGAACAATTTGTTTAACGCCAACTTTTTATACATCCTCGTCAAGACAATCATTAGATCCACAATGCTCTTTTTGTTCACAATGTTAAATGCCACAGAAGAAGTCAAGGACAATTGGATCATCCCTAGAGTTGTTCAATCCAAAGTTTGTCAATCTTCATTGCCCATCTCTTGCGGCTTCTTTGTAAGGCCCTCCAATTATTCTAGTACAACAAATCCTACTACATATGCATCTTCCAAAACACAAAATTTGTTATGTTAAATTTCTCCATGTTCTATTTTGTCCGTACCGCCATTGCTCCAACTTGAACAAAGCACAACCTCTCTTTAACGCAAGTTGTTCTGTTGAGCTCCAAATCACATTGTAGTTCACCTCGTCATACACAGATGAGGAAGTCGCGAAAGCTAAGAGATTCTCTAGCTTCATCACCTTTGAGAGCACATACAAGAAACAAAATAATGAGAAAAATAATACATTCACAACTTACACTAAGATTTATGTGAAAATTTTCAAAATCAAGGAAAAGCCACAAAATCACTAAAAAATTCACTATGATAACAAAAAGAAAAAACATGAGATAACTCTCCAAGAGTTTTCAAACATTTCCAAGCCATCCTTACAACTTCTCCCTCACAACACAATCACCAACTCGCTGCATAGCCACATCACATCTTATCTTAACAACTTATTCCTACTTTATAAGGTAAAGATACCCTTAATATTCCTTAGGATAAAGATAAAAGGAAGCCTCATATTATTTGTACATCACAAGCGTGGGCTGTTAATTTTTGTGCTTTTTGTCCCAATATGATAATTTTGCATGTTTTTAGGATGATAAGCTCTCCAATAGATTTAAGATAGCTTCAAGAATGATACCGAATAATTCAATCCTAATTGCTGTATAATTATTAATAGATATATATCAGCCCTAACCAATTTCAAAAATTAAAATGCACACACACATAATGTGATTATAAAACACATTGTATAAATTAAAATGCACACCATAATCCTACAAAATTACCATATTAATGTGTTCGAAAGAAAAATTGATTGTAAATATTTTCAACTATATTAACTAGTTTGAAGTGAGAGATCATGAGAATTGATAATGCCTTGAAACCAATTCAAACATCTTCGACACCCTCGATCGTTAATTTTAAGCCACTTTTAAAGATATAATTAGGCTTCCAACAAGTAATCACCACATCGAACTCACAAGTTATAACATCCTTAATCAGAAAATTACTCAGACCAATCATCCCTCATTATACATATTTTGATCCAAAGATAGCATGTGAAAGAAATTGCAAAAAGCAAAAGATAAATGCTATCTGCATGCATGCATTTGATAAAGCTCCCAATCTTCAAAACATCCTACATTTTAATGCTTTAGCAACAGCAGAAACCACGAAAGCTAATTACAGCATAAACATCAACACAAGATTAATTGTTTCAGCCAGCAAGCGAAGGCAATGCTGGATACATTACACCTGGAGAGAAAATTTGAGTTAAGATTTAAAATATGTTTATATGAAAATTATAACATAATTTTATTTGAAGCATGTCGGGAATACATAAAATATTAAGAAACATAAAAACTATTCAAACATGATAAACATTTATTCATTAAGTGCATTCCTCCCATAATCATAACTAACAAAGCATTTGAGCCAAATTAGTATTCATGTTTTTGCTTGCCAACAAGTGCAAGAAAACTAATAAGCATGGATGAAACAATCATCCTAAAAAAACTATATTAGTTTGATAAATATAAAAGACGTTTTTGAACTTAGAAACCATTAGGTAGTATTTTATTACCTCAACAAATAATTGTAGCTATAACAAATATGAACTTTATATAGATCTCTCACTATCAATCAATCAATCTTACTTTCTAACAAACATGAACCATATATATATATATATATATATATTTTGTGACCAATGGGATTTTAATTCATGACCTGAGATAATAAATCCTAAGCCTCAACCATTGGCTGCAACATCATTCACACACACACACACACATATATATATATATATATATATATATATATATATATATATAGATATATAGACGGTGAGAGATCTAATATAAGGTTCATGTTTGTTGTGGTTACAATTATTTGTCAATGTAATAAAATACCACATAATTGATTTAAGTTCAAAAATGTCTTATTTATTTATCAAACTAATATAGTTTGTTGAGGATGATTGTTTCATCTAACTCGTAAATACACAAGTTATGCGTAGTACGCACTACACATATGTGGATACCCCATGTAGAGGAATAATGATTACGTGGATAAGTAACATAAGGGAAATTAAGAAAAATTAAGCACTTGTCTTTTTCTGACATTTCCTAGGGAATGCAAAGTGCGCAAAGGCAGCTACATTGGCATCGGAATGTAGTGTCAAATAAGCAAGGGCTCCCGTATAATAGACGAATGCGGGTAAATAAGCTAGTCATTGATTCTAAATTAAGATTAGATAGTTGAATAGTGACGCTCTCACTGGCACGCTTTTTGAGTTAGTTAATACGAGAATTAATATAATGTCTATAAGAAACTAAATGACTAGGAGAAAAAGAAAAAGAAAAAGAAAATTGATCATTCAGGCTTTAAACTTTGGTACTCGTCTTAGGAATGATGTGAGTATTATTTTGGATAAGAATTTAAAAGATAATGTAGTTGGAGTTAAGATTTTGGGAGAGAAAATTGTATCTTTAAAACTTATTATTATTAATGGAATAAGTTTTAATAATGCAAGTATTTATGTCCATCAAATAGGATTGAATGCGTATAAATGAAAGATTTTAGCACGATTTAGATAAATTGGTTTAAGAAATATCCCAAGAAGAGATATTTTTTATAGGAGGACATTATTTTACTAAGCTTTTTAATGAAGATTGTACAGACAAAATTAATATAATTGAATTTAAAGATTATAAAAAGTCTCAATTACACTTTCATTCGCCGGTTTAGTAAAGCTGAAAGTTGGAATGATTTAAAGAGAATTAAGAGCCGAAAAGCAGTAGAACCGTATGGCATCTCTATCAATGTATGAAAATGTTTGGGTAAGGAAGGAATTCATTGTCTTACCAATTATTTCATGTTATTTTGAAGACTAAGAGATGACGGATGAGCAGAGTAAGAGTATTGTTATACCATTTACAAGAATAAAGCGATGCTCAAGATTTTTAAATAGAGAGGAATTAAGTTAATGTGCAATACTTTGAATAGTAATTGAATACAGGTTATGAAGGGATGTTTGCATTTCTCAAAATCAATTTGATTTTAAGCCAGGCATATCTTATTAAACTAAATCCTTATTCCGTTAATTGTTATTGTTCTCGCTTGATGTTTCCGTTATAAGTATCGAGTGTTTTCTAGCGGTCTATCAATGAAGCCAAACAAGAGTATACTCAACGATTTTGTTCCTAACATGGCATCAAAGCACTAGGTCTCTCTCGCTAGAAAAAATGGTCGTTGTCGAGCGTCTCTCAGATTCTCTTGTTTGAGGAGAAATAGATCCTCTGTCTTTGTCCTCCACTGCGCTAAAGATCAGCAACGTAGCGTCTCTATCCAACCTGTATCATATTCTGCATGCCAAACTCAATAATTCAAACTATGCTCTCTGGAGATCGCAGTTGATCCCCATATCTCGGGTTCATCGCCTTATGGGGTATGTCGATGGAACCTACCTTCTCCCTCTCCAACTCTACTGAATGGCCTTCCCAATCCAACTACAAGGCATGGTTCTCCGCCAATCAGTTAATATTGAGCTAGATCATCTCGTCTCTCGCTAAATCTACGTTGGCTCAAGTTCTTGGCTGCGACTCGTCTCATGCGATTTGGCGATCTCTAGTCGTGATCTCTCTTCTACATCCCAGATCCGCATACAACAATTGAAGTTCCATCTTTGATCCATCAAGAAATCAAACCTATTGATGTCAAACTATCTTCAACATGTTAAAACCATCGCTCACAATCTCACGATCTCTGGTCTCCCTTCAAATCAACATATTGTTCTAAGTATTTTGACAGCCCTTGGGCCATATTATTGCGCTCTCACCACTGCTGTCAAGGCCCGTCTTAGCATTGAAAATTGCTAATTATCGAATGCTGCAATTTTAGACTCTTACAGATCTTATTGTTTCCTTCTTGACTTTGAAATGGGTTTTTAGTAGTAACCGTAAGATCTGTAAGGGAACAATAGGTTCTCGGCTTTGAAATACCTTCTTGTAGTCAGATTCAATCGCCCTTGCCTCATCCAAATCAGGCACTGAAACTAGGTTGAGATTAGGTGTGCATTGAAGCATAGCCTTGCGACGCGGAAACTGTGGAAACTTGCGATGCGGAAACCTTGCAACGCGGAACTGAAACCTTGCGACTGGCAGAAACCTTACGATGCTGAATCACGCGACACGAAACCCCCTCGCCGAAACCTTGCTAACCGGTAAAGGAAGTATGCCGTTGGAAGTGTTGGAGGGGGCGTCATTACAACCGATGCATTAAAAGCTTTTAATGCCCCTCACATACACTATGAGGAGGAAAGCAAATGATGGAAAGGAGAAAGGTGAGCCCCCACTCCCTAAGGGGGGCTCGGCCGAAGCGTTGGAGGGGGCGTCGGCCCCCCGCGCTGCGACCGATGCAGCGCTCGGCCCGGTCGCAGCGCTCGGCCAGCAGGCCGAGCAAGGTCACGCTTCCGCAGGTTCACGCCGGGACCCGCAAGGCCACTCCGTGGAGGCTGCGGCTGCGCAGGTGGCGAACGATGTGCTGGTAGTTGCCGATGTCTCGGGATCAGGATCAGCGTCAAAAGAGATCGATGAAAACAGAGGGATCGAGGCTTCGGCCCAATCGCCCAAGCAGGCAACTCCCTTAGCCGCGGCTGCGAGGTTTACGCCGACATCTTCTCCAAGGTCCTCCGAGACGTTGAGCAGCTCTTATAGGTTGGCAATGGGGCTACTGGCCATTACACAAGGCGGGGTTCTCCTAAGGTTTATGGCTACATCTTCCTCCATGAAGCCTGCAGAAATTTTTGCAGCACAAAAAAATAAATCTGCAGAAATTTTTGCAACACAAAAAAAAAAATTCTGAGCCCGATTACCCAAGGCTTGAATATCGTAATTTCTGAATCTAATGCAAGTGATGTTGTAAATGTTGTGGACTTGATGTGCTTGAAGGTTGCCACTTGATAGCTCTTCGCCCATACAAGAAGGAACCAGGGCAATTTCTCAGGAAGAACGCCTGCAAAGTGTTCGATGAAATGCTCCAACTGGGCCGCAGCCGCATGTTGAGTACAAAAATGTTTGGACATGGCCTAAAATCATTCATTGTGTTCAAATTAGTACGCCAGATAACTTGAGAGGTGAACAAGGAGAAATTCTGATGAACTTTGAAGCCCAACTAAAGCTAAGGGAGAGGTTTGCAGGCTCTTTGATAGTCCGTATTTTTGGTCGACGCATCCCGCATCATGTTATAATCGATATGAGTTAAAGCTACGGTAGAATAAATTCATTGAGTTCACGGTCTTCATGTTAGAACCGGACTACTTTTTAGTGCAATTTGTGGATAAGCAAGCCAACAAAAAAGTGCTTATGGGAGGGCCATGGTTTATCGGCGGCCAAGATTTTGGTTTGGCCAATTGGGTGCCCGGATTTACACCAAGCATGAACCTAGGATGGTTGACACCAATTTGGATACGTTTGCCAGGCTTGCCCCTTGACTTATGGAGAAACATAAACCTTACATGAATAGCTTACGCAATCGGCAAGGCATTGGCTTGGATGCAACTATAGCAAATGGCAAAAGGAGCGAATTCGCCCATATTTGTGTGAAAATAAACCTTCAAGATAAGCTCATTACATCAGCGCATATTCGAGGTGTGGATGGGGCGTTTACCCAACGCGTTTCCTATGAAGGAATCTCTTTTTATTGTAAACATTGCGGTAAAGCAGGGCATAAAAACTGCACAGATCGTAACATGCAACAAACACAAGAACCTTCAGCTCCCACCAATCTGAAAAAAGAAGCAGATTGGGTTCTAGTTCAATGCCGAAAGGGCCCGACTTCATGTCGTCGTGACCCCTCAAGAGGTCGCTCCGCCGGGGGGCCTCTAGGCCCCCGTCTCGAGATGCCCGAGCCCATACTCGGGTACAGCCGTTAGCTGGGCCAACCGAGCCCACTGCTCGGGCTCAGCAGGAGCACCTGCCGTTAATGACAAGTCCACCCAGCCCTACTGCAGGCCCGCGAGCCTCTCTCTTGTGGGACCACCGGCGGGCCTACCTTCTGCAAACCTCACCACTGCGGGCCCAACTGCGAGCACTTCCACCGCAGACCCATCTACGGGCCGCCCAGCCCATGGGCTAGGTTCACCGTGCCACATCCTCGCGCTCCCCCATTGCGGGTCGTAAGCCAACTGGCCCGGCCCAAGCATCATGCCAAGCTACGGGCCTGGTCCAGCCCGTGGTCCTTCCAGCCCAACAAGTCGCTGGCCCATCAGAGGACCCATCAGCCCTCCAAGCTGCATCCGCAGCCCCCACAGCCTGTGGCCCACTCTCAGCCTGAGCCGTCAGCCCACCGCTTTCCTTGGTGCAACCCGCCAACACTACACATCAGCCCAGCTGCTTTACCTCTTCCTAGGTGCTTGCGCTCCAAGAGCAGGGAGCACCCACTATTTCCCCAATGAACGACATCATTGCATGGAATTGCCGCGGAGTGCGGAAGCCGGCGACACGACACCACCTTCCGCCGCTCATCTCGGAGCGCAAGCCGGGATTGATTGCTTTGCTAGAGACGCATGTAGTATTTCACCCATCGCGATGCTGACCGCCTCTTTGGGCGGCACTGGAGCTTCACAATTCAGCTTTCTTCAGAACGCTCGATAGATATTATTCTGGCCTAGCAAGCTGATTTTTTGCAACGTGAGGTCCACTTCTCTGCAGCCATGTGATCCTCACAACCATCACCTTGCACTCGCGGACCTACTTTCGATTTGGCGTCGTTTACGCGTCCACTGATCTGTACACGAGGGAGTTGTGGCAGATGATCCTTGCTGTGCGGGTGGAGGGGTGCCCGCTTGTACTCGGTGGAGACTTCAACTGCGTTCTCTCTGAGAAGGAGAAGCGTGGTGGGAAGCTGTTCAGAGTCACCACTGCTCAGACTGACTTCCAGGAGGTACTGGATGCGTTCCACCTTCACGACCCTGGCTTTGTTGGTTCACCTTACACGTGGAACAACAACAGGGAGAGTGTGCACTGCATTTGGGAGCGTCTGGACCGATTCCTTCTCAGCACAGAGGCGATGGACCTTCTGCCTGGTGCAGTCATGCATCACCTTCCTCAGGTAGCCTCTGATCACTACCCGATTTTCTTGACGGATGCTTGTTTCAAGTTCCAGAGTACCAGTACGCGGTACAAGTTCGAGGACACATGGCTACAGTACACGGAGGCCTTCTCTATGGTGGGGTGGACTTGGGGGCGACTATCCCGCGGCTCGTCGTCCTCAGTTTTCAACCACGGATTGGCTCGCACTCTTCGGGCACTGTGGAGATGGGGACGGGACACACTCCCGGGCTTGAGGAGGAGGGAGATGGAGCACACGGCGACTGACACAACTCCAGACGGAGGACATGGTCTCAGATAGGGGCGGTGATCCAGAGCTTGTTCAGCTGCTCCGGGCCACCACGCAAGAGCTCTCTCAAGTGGAGGCGAGGTTGGTGAGCTGGTGGCTCTCGTAGAATGACCAAGGCATTGCGGTCTTTCAGCGGCTTGCGGCGCAGTGTCAAGTCGAACACCATGCTCGCGTTACAGGAGTCTGGGGATTTCACTTTAGACCAGCAACGGATTCACTAAGTATTTTTTGAGTTTTTTCAGGGGACATAGAGCACCTCTTGTTCCATAGGGGATTGCCTAAATGATCTAATTCTAGATCGTATACTTGGTGATGCAGACTCTGCCTCTCTCCAACGTATGATCACGGACGCAAAAATCTGGGCAGCCTCGAGGAACTTTGTCCCTAACCGTTCCCCTGGGATTGATGGTATTACTCCTTCTTTCTTTACGAACTACTGGAGGATCACCCAAGCTGACGCCCTAGCACCCGTTCACCATTTCTTTGATGGTAGGCGGATGCCGCAGCGTTGGCGTGATACTCTAGTAATCCTCATTCCAAAGGAAGAGGGGCCTCCACTCCGAGCCAGTTCCGTCCTATCAACTTGTGCAACACTTTCTATTATGTGGTGGCCAAAATCTTGGTCATGCGCCTTAAGATAGTGCTGCCTTCTTTGATCTCCCGGGAACATGACACCTTTGTTCCCGGGAGAGATATTAGCGAGAACTGTCTCACGGTTCAAGAGATCCTCACTCGTCTCTCATACTCCACCTCGACAACCGGTCATATGGCCATCCAAGTGGATATGGAGCAGGCTTACGACCAGATAGAGAGGGGGTGTTTACTCATGGTTCTTCAAGGATTTGGCTTTTCACAGCGGTGGACGGATTGGGCTATGCAGTGCGTGGAGTCCCCCAGGCTGGTGAGCACGGACTGCCATGGATAGTGGGGCGAAGAGGCCTCATGCAGGGATTCCCCATCTACCCCTACCTATTCATTTTGTGCTCATAGCTCTTCTCCCTTCTAATCAAGTGGCAGCAGCAGATAGGCCGACCGATCGGTATACAGTTGGATAGAGGTGGGCCTACCTTTTCCCATCTTATGTACGCATATGATTTGATCCTATTTGCACCCGCTTCAATGACAGTAGGTTGTGAGGTCCAGTGGATTCTGGCAACCTATGAATTTGCAAAAGTCACAGATTGTTTTCAGCTGACGGACCCCAATTTACCGACAACGCTGGGTAGCGATCCAGCTGGGTTTCCAGAGAGGAGAGTCCCTCAGATACCTCGGGGTGACAGTCACAGGCAGATCCCCGCGAAAAGCAGACTTTTTATCCATCACTAAGCAGGTCCGTGGCAGGTTGGGCTCACCTCTCTCTTGCTGGCATATTGTGGTTGATCAGGTCAGTTCTTGCTATGATCCCCAGCTACCAGATGCTGGTGGCGCCGATACCTGACTCCTGCCTCTCCGACATTGAGGCTACCTCCGTAAGTTCCTTTGGGAAGGAGCGGGGGGTCGCAGTCTACACTATGGAGATGACAGGACGTCTGTCGACTGCTTGAGTCTGGTGGACTCGGGATCAGAGACCTACGATTCTGGATGACCGTGTTAGCATCCCATCATGCCTACATCTTTGTCATCAGTGATGACTTCCTTTGGGTGAGAGCCATGGAGTTTTGCTACTGCCACAGAGGTAAGGACTTTATGGTGCAGCGGGCAGACTTTACTGTTTAGAGACTTTTGGGCTATGACTGGCCAGTCATCCAGAGACACACCTAGCTTGAGGAGGGGACCCTGCAGTGGCAGGTGGATGATTTTACTGTGAGCAGAGCCAGCTAGATCTATCGGTTGGAGAGAGGAGGTCAGCCTTGGCAGTTTGCGGCCATGTGGGAGATGTCCTTGGGCCCCAGGGAGGCCTGTTTTCTTTGGAGATTGCTCAGTGATGCTATATCGACAAGGTGTTGGTTACTCAAACGATAGCTCACTCAGTCAACAGCATGTGCTTGGGGCTATGACTCGGAGGAGGACAGGGAGCACTTTGTGGTCTATTGCAGCTACACGAGGGCCATCATGGAGATCTTTGTTCGTTAGGGCTTGCTCCCAGTCACACTCACCTCCTGGGATCACTTCACTGCGTTGTTCTCGACTGCTTTAGCTTCTCGATGCCACCGCTTTAGCTGCCAGCTTGTTGTGTACTCACTCTATCAGTCTTGGAGGAGCTAGATTGAGCACTGTGTGGGCTTGATACTTTCTGTCATGGTTAGTGCTGGACTACACGACATGTCTGACTCTTGGGATCCCACAGCTCATCAGGTCCCCTCCACATTCTACTGATGGTGCCCCCCAAACCTGTCGGCTGAAGGCCAACATTAACACGTCCTACAGCTACGGAGAGTATACAGCTTTCGGGGGGCTGTCGTACGCAACTCTGACGAGCAGTTATTGGTTGCTGCATGAGATAACTTACAGGCACAGTCTCATTTTCAGGCAGTGACTATTCTGCGGCAGGCCCTCCTAATTACGGAGGTGGATACTTATGGAGTCATCATAGAGGGTGACTGCTTGGAAGTGGATCGAATGCTTAGTCGCCTTTGGGAGAGGACTCTCCGTTCATGAGGCGGAGAGCGTCATGCAGATCACCTCGCTTACTTGCTTGACTTTCCTCGTGTTATCTTTTCCCACCGATCGCACAACGTAAATTGGGTGGCGGATTTTTGTACTATGTACACCGTCATGGTGTTTTTTCTTTTATTATGGGAGATGCGCTCCCTGAGAGGCTTTTGAACCTCCTGGCACAGAACACCGTGGAGTTTGATCCCGGTTGAGTCGTTGTACTGTTGATTTATATTATATATATATATATATGCATAGGCTATGACCGTCTTTCATGAATCCTGTCTCTGTAGATGAACTCCGTGGAATGATTCTCAATCATGAATTCCTCTACTCGTCTGACTCTACGATCATGGTGCTAGTAGCTGTCAACCAAATTAGCTCCTCCTTAGGTACGCCTGTGCTTAAGACTACCTATGTGAAATTAGCAGATCCATATAATTAGTGTTCTCCTCCCATTTCTTTTCGAGTTCGTGATTGATCCAAAGGCCGTGGTCGATCTAGAGGTAGTGGCCGTTCGTCTGGTCGTGGTAGACACATTATCATTTGCCAAGTATGCAATCAAACTAGTCATTCAACCATTAAGTGTTATCACCGGAAAAACATCACATCTTACCCACCTCAATGTCTGCCATATACACCGCATGCTTTTCACGCTACTTCAGACAATTGGTTCCTAGATTCAGAAGCAACTCATCACATAATGTCCAACCAGCAAAATCTTCACTTCTCGCAACCTTACACCGGAACCGAGAGTGCTCATGTGGGAAATCATCAAGCTCTTGACATCAATCATACAAGCAGCAGCTCTTCTATTTGCGCCTCCAATTTTAATTTTCATTTTTCAAATATGTTGCATGTGCCTAAAATTGCAAAGGGCTTGCTCTCCGTTAGTCAGTTTACAAAAGATAATGGGGGTTTTATTGATATTCATCCGAATTTTTGTGTACTATCTGCAGCTGGAAGGAGCTCCTCCGTGTAACACTTGATCTGGGCTTATACCGGTTTCCATTGCAGCAAGTCTCGTCTTCTTTGTATGCTTATCATTGTACTACCCCTCTAGCTTCCATGTGGCACAACTGTCTTGGTCATCCCAATACCAAGTCTTAATACCAACTCGTTGAGACACGCTCTTCCAAATATTGTTTTTTCCTTTTCGTTTAATTGTCATACATGTATTCAAGTTAAAAGGCATAAATCTCATTTACTTCATTATACAAATGTTTACACAAAGCCTTTAGAGTTTATATACACTGATGTTTGGGATCCTTGTTCTACTCCTATTACTGGCTATCAATATTACATCATTTTTATAGATGCTTGTACTAGATTATGTTGGTTCTATCCGCTTAAACACAAAAGTGACCCCTTAAACACAAAAGTGACGCTCTCTCTGCTTGCAAAAGCTCAAAAACATGATGGGAAACTTATATGAGCATCGTATAAAACAATTACAATCCGACAATGGAGATGAATTTCTCAAATTTACACCCACTCTTGATCTGTTTGGCAATCTTCATCATTTTAGAGTCCCCTACACTCAACAAAATGAAATTGTTGAGCATAAACATTGGCACATCTCTGACATTGGTTGTACTTTGCTCACCACCTTTGCTTACCTCAAAAACCAGCTGGATTTATGCCTTCCAAATAGCAAATAATTTAATAAACAAACAACCATCCAAAAATATCCAATACAAATATTTGTTTGAGCTTCTACACAATAACTACTTGATTGCTTTAACTTCGTATTTTCAATCGCATTGCTTCCCTTGGATTCAACCATACACCAAATCCAAAATCGACAATAGATCTACGTGATGCATATTCATTGGCTACAATGGCTCCCATGCTATAACCAATGAATATGCATGGTGTAGATCTGTTTGGCATTCTTCACCGTTTCAGTGACCCTACACTCAACAAAACAAAACTGATGAGCATAAACATTAGCACATCTCTGAGATTGGTTGGGCCTTGCTCACTAACTCTGCCTTAGCTCAAATCAACTGGATTTATTCCTTCCAAACAACAAATTATTTAATAAACAAACAATCATCTAAAAATCTCCGTAACAAATCCCTGTTTGAGCTTCTACACAACAAACTACTTGATTGCTCTAAACTTCGTATTTTTTATTGCCTTTGCTTCCCTTGGATTCGACCATACAACAAATCCAAAATCAACAACAAATCTACATCATGCATATTCATTGGCTACAGCAGCACCCATGCTGCATATATGTGTCTTGATCCTCGCACTGAACACATTTTCATATCCACTCATGTTATCTTTGACAAACTCCATTTTCCCAGCATACCTTCCACATCCTCTATTCAGCACAGCCTTGATCCAACTCATGTTCATGTACTTGTTACTCTTTAGCAGTTCCAAACACATCCCCCAGCCTCAGTCTACCCCGCAGCCATACCACAGGATTGCTGCCGCATCCTACATATTCTCCTCCATCTCCAGTTTCTACATTCTACCGTCTACTAACATATAAATGAATGAAATGGAAAGTCCCTCAGTGTGGTTCCACTGATAGCTTTTTCCTTCAACTTAGCCTCCACTTCAAGTCTCAATATTGTCCTGCCCCAATTCCATCCATTCCACTGTCAACCATATCTAATTCCACTATTGCTACTGAATACCCACACATCTCCACCACTATCGACAATTCTACATCCCAAAGCTGCCTACCAGCATCCACCAATTCTCATTCAATGATTAATAAACTCAAATTCAACAATCTAAAACCTATGACTTTTCTTTCCACCAAACATCCCTCGTGTCAATGCCACATTGCCCACATTGGTCTTCACCCTCCTACCAGTTTCTCCCAAGCGTCTCAACATCTTGAATGGCATGCTGCCATGAACTTTGAATTCAACGCCTTGATAAAAACAACACTAAGACTCATGTTCCCCAAAGCTCAAATATTAATGTCATATCCAGTAAAAGGTTATTCAAACATAAATTAAATTCATATGACAGCCATAGATAAGTACAAAATCCATCTTGTGACCAGGAGATGTCATCAACAAGGTCTTGATTATGAGGAGACATTCAGCCCAATCATCAAACACATGTCAATCCGTGTGGTTCTTACACTTTCCATGACATACAACTAGTCTCTACACCAGTTGAACTTTGACAATGCATTCCTCTGTGATCTCACAAAAATAATTTTCATGACTCAACTAGATGGTTTCACTAATACAATCTATTCCAATCATGTATGTAAGTTGAACAAAGTCATTTACGGTCCTAAACAAACCCCACATGCTTGGTTTCATGAACTGTCATCCTTAGCCTTGACAAATGGTTTCCAGCAAAGTGTTATAAATAGTTCCCTATTCATTTATATCAAGAAGAACAGTCTTTTTTTTCGACTTATCTATGTAGATGATATCATTCTGACACGAAACACTATTATCGAGCTCATTAATTTCTTAAAAAAATTGGGATTGACATTTGCTATCAAATACCTTGGTTCTCTTTCAAATTTCTGAGAATCTCCTTTAGGCGGACTGATTCTGCTTTGCTTCTATATTAATCCACATATCCATCTTCAACAAACTGACATGCTTGGATTCAAACCTTCAAGCTGTCCAATGGCTGCTTCTTTAACCACTGTTGAAGCCACCACACCTCTCAAAGGTGGTGATATCACCAATTTTTGCAGCATAGCAAGTGCCCTCCAATACCTTCTATTGATCCGACTGGATCCAATTACAGTGTTAACTGAATTTGTCAGTCCATTGCTCCTACAACAATCCATTGGTAGAGCTCAAGCGCATCCTTCTCTATCTCAAAGGCACACTTGACTATTGTTTTCCTATAAAATCAGCATCGCATTGTCTTATGTCTGCTTATACAGCCAGTTGTCCGATTGATAAAATATTCACAACTAGTTACTACATTTTTCTAGGACCGACACTTATTTCCTGGTCTTCAAGGAAGCAACCTATGGTAGCCAGATTCAGTACTAAAGCTGAATACAAGACTGTAGCCAACATGACCAGTAAAATCATGTGAATCGTCCATCTTCTCAGTGACATCCAATTTCCTCACATCTCCATTCCAACCATTTATGTAACAATGTAGGGGCCACCTATCTGGCTACCAACCTGGTTCTACACACGAATGAAACATGTTGAGTTCGATTATCATTTTGTTCGTGAACTTGTGGTTACTCACGCTGTTCAAGTTCGTCACATTCCATCTACGCAACAGCTTGCAGATGTTCTCACCAAGCACTGTAGCCACAAATTGGTAGAGCTCAAGCGCATCCTTTTCTATCTCAAAGGCACAATTGACTACTGTTTTCTTATAAAATCAGCATCACATTGTCTTATGTCTGTTTATACAGATACTGACTGGGCCAGCTGTCCGATTGATAAAACATTCACGATGAATTACTACATTTTCTAGGACCGACACTTATTTCCTGGTCTTCAAGGAAGTTTCCTATAGTAGCCAGATCCAGTAGTAATGCTGAATACAAGACTGTAGCCAACATGACCAGTGAAATCATGTGAATCGTCCATCTTCTCCGTGAGATTCAATTTCCTCATATCTCCATTCCAACCATGTGTAACAATGTATGGGCTACCTATCTGGCTACCAACCCGGTTCTACACACATGAATGAAACATGCGAGTTCGATTATCATTTTGTTCGTCAACTTGTGGCTACTCACGTTGTTCAAGTTCGTCACATTCCATCTACGCAACAGCTTGCAAATGTTCTCCTCAAGCACTTCTGCTAAAATAGCTCAGGGAACTTATATCCAAGCTCATCACTTCAATCGTGTCGCACTTGAGGGGATGTATTAAACTAAATTAGTATACCGTTAATTGTAATTGTTCTCACCTGATGTTATTGCTATAAGTATCAGGTGTTTTCCCGTGGTTTATCGACGAGGACATACAAGAGTATTCAACACAACTCTTTCTGCTTCTAACATAACTATCGTGACACATTTTGATGGTTCGAGCATATTAAGCATAGGCCGTGCAATTTCCTTGTTTCTAACATAACTATTTGCCGCCATTGGATGAGTGGGTATATTTGGAAGGATAAAATGAAAAATGAGTTTATCCATAGCAAGGTTGGAGTGGCTCCAATAGTGGTTAAGATTAGAGAATGTCATCTTAGTTGGCTTACGCATATTAAGCGTAAACTGTGCAATGCCCCTTATAAGAATTGATCTTATGAATTTTTCCCATATTAAAAGAGGAGAAAGACCCAAAAAGACATGAGAAGAAACTATTAGAAAGGATCTTCTCTAATTGGAATTTAGGGAGGAGCTTCTATTTGATCATGCACAATGGAATAAAATATTCATATAGCCAGCTCCACCTAGTGGGATTAAGACTTGGTGTTGTCGTTGTTGTTGTTGTTGTAAATGTGTATGCCAAATGGGAAGAATTAAGCACGCATGGTACTCAAATGTGGGTACATCATAGTGCTAATGCAGCTGGAGGTACTTATGATCTTGTTATTGTTTAAGTGATGAATATAAATATGTACAGCAAACACAACAATCAAGCAGCACAATTGAGAAGTGGTTGGATTTAAAGTAGACATCACAACAGTCAAGCAGCACAACTGAGAAGTGGTTGAATTTAAATTTTAAGTAGACAACACAACAGTCAATCTATATTGCAGCTATCAGTTTTTTTTGCAAAATATATTCATATTATGTGACTACATATATTTATTTTAGCTTATTTTATAGTCACATAACTGGCAGTCTTGTTTTCATGCATTTAGTTGTATTGCAATGACATTTATATACATTCACTGGTTAGTCAAGTTCGAGTTTAACCACATAAACAATGTTCTCCTGCATAACGTGTGCATAGCTCGTGTACGCAGTACGCATAGGTTGCTTAAGTATAACCAGTAAGGAACTAAATTACAGCTAAATTAACTTTATTGCATAATGCAACGACTTTGGGGGTTTATTATGCTAAATTACTTTCATTGCAATTACATTGACGGTTTTTTATCACATTGGGGGTTTGTTGGCTTTTATGCAATGAGACATTGCAGGGCTTGCAGTTTTTTACGTGGTGCAATTTAATTTTTTTGAAAAATGTCATGACTTTGAGGATTTGTTATGCAACCGAATGCTGAAGTTCTTTGTATCACGCTAAACTAATATTGAACTACTCAATCACAATGCCGCCAGGTTTAGTTCCTTGAAACGTGCAATTGTTCCATTTAAGCTACATAGAGTTTGAATGCTATATTAGTGTCAAATTAAGTACATTTTCGTATGGTACAGTTCTTTCGGAAATGGCTGTTGGTGGTTTCTATATAGGCTGGGGATGGATTATAATGTAGTTTACTATTGCTAGAGAAGCGGTCTCCTAGTTCTTGGCAGGTAAGCGGTTGAACTTTGGACAATTGGGGTTGATTCTTGTATTCGTTCCACTGGATGGCTTCTTTGACACAGGATCTTGAACTATATTTGATGCGTTCGTTTTAATGGTAGGCCCCATTTCTCTTTAGACAAAGGTTCTTCATACTTTACATAACTAATACAACATTAAGCTATACCACTTTCATTCATACTCAGACCACAGTTTGCTAAATTCATGCTACAATATTAAATAAACTAATACATAATCTCATTCAATAATTCAACAAAATTTTACTCCCATTCTCCATACGTAATTGTTATACAACTACCAGGATAAAATATTACTCTTATGTCTAATCAATATTGCCTGCATATAAACTTTTGATAAGAATAAACACTAACAAAACAAAGCAAATAGCATGCAACACCACACTGAACATATTGAGAACATTTTGATGCCAAATGCGTCTTGAAATTCTCAAATTTTTTGTTGTGCATTATTGTTGCTTGTGACAACATCATTAAGCCAGTTAAACTGGAGGAAAAATTCACACGTGTAGTGAACTATAACTTGAACATCCAAAGAACCTTCTTCTGCAACTACGTGGTTGTAGTTGAGTACAAACAAGCTATAGTAGTATTTAAGCGTCTTGAGGATGACAAGCAAGCTATAGTAGTAGTGCAATACATTATAGCCTCTTGAGGATGAAGCCCTTGACGTAATTAAGTGTTGCGACATAATTGATAGATCAAATTCTACATCATTAAAATATCTTACAATAGTTAAGTCATACACACCCATACATATCTTACAAAAATTAAGTGTTGCGACTAATGGGTATGAAGCAAAAAAAAAGAAATTACTAGCTAATGTGTCGGAGAAGGTTTGACTTCAAAATGATGTCGCTGACATCAGCTAATGCAGTAATGACTAATGAATCTCTCATGCAAAAAGGAAGCAAAGAATAAGGCCATGAAATTGCCAAACCCTAAATCACAGGAGACACTGCAGAGAAGATGAGAAGTTGAAGTTGGCCAATTGCATTTCTTTTTTTTTTTAATTTACCCCATGTAGGAGTACACACAGTCCCTCTACATGGACAATCCATGTAGAAGTAGTGCTTTTATGCATTATTCTTAAGTTGTGTATTCATGCAAACAGTGAAACTTCTAATGATTACAAAAGCTAGATGGACCAAAAATTCGAACTAGGTTTATTAGTAGTATTTGAATTGATTTTGCTTGAATAAATCATAATGTAAGAAAATACATACCAATATGAAATTGGGTTCAGATACCCCATCCAAATTCTTTTCGTTATAATAAACTTTATAACTTCACTATGGGATCACTACAAGCAGCCATTAATAAGAAAGACTTCATTATCAATCCAAATCATTGACAAGCGAAAAAAAGCAAGAGAATCAATAAAAACAATGATAAAAGAGTAAGATTAAGGAATTATTATCAAGCTCACCTGTTTGTTTGAGCTCTAAAACTAATTACTTCCAAAAGTTCTTAGTCCAGCATAACAGGAGGACAAAACAGATGATATAATCCTTTTTTGCAAATCTTTGTATTCCAAGGCTAGCTTTACATCCCAGCTTAAGTTTTCCCTGTAAAAATTGTAAAAAGGATTAATTTTTGTATCCAAGAAATTTAATTAAGGGTCAAGAATGCTTAATTACTCATCAAGAACATCCCTCTCTCCAAGACCTTCCATCATGGGTTCAAAAATTGAGACAACTAGTTCCAGTAGCGCTCTCTCAATTTCCTGAGAGAGCAAAAAATAATTGTAGAGCTTAAGAGTTAGTCTGTCATGGGAGTTTTCAAGATTTATAGGATAAGAAAAGCAGCAAAATCTCAGTGAGAACCTTAATCTCACTCATCACCTTCATTCAGTCCTAATATCCCAAATTCTTAATCTATAAACTAAAATGAAGTCAAGGTAGGCATATATGATAACTAAAACCCTTAGAAAACAAGGAAAACCATATATCTTTACAATTCCTTCATCATTCCTCCTCTAACTCTCTATCAAATTAATGTTTAATATAGCAAAAGACTGAATAAAATGAAGTTGAAGATAGTATACAAACAAACACAATGCAACAAGTCATAAAAAAAAAGTTCTAATCCTGTAAACCATGGATAGTATGAATACATCAATATATTTACAAATATGTAGAAAAAAAAAACATAGCTAATATAAAAGAGGAAGAATATACACAACAACATATCTAACACATAATTTTAAAAATATACAAAGCACCACCCAAATTTTTATTATCATACCAAAGCTAGCCCCGTCCGATTATTGGGAGTGAATGATATTCTGTAATAATAAGACTTTAGTTCTCTAAATAAAAAGTTTAGCGCTGGAAAAGTATATATCCAAAAATTGGGTGTCATGCAAGTAATAATCCCAATATGAAACAAGTACAGAACAAATAGGTAATCATAACTAAACTTGACAGTCATGAGAACACGCAAAGCCAGCGCCAAATAATTAAGGAAAATCACTAATTGCAGTAATGAGGAAATTTACGTAGAAGTAATTATTAGGCAGGCAATTATTAGATAAGGAAGCCAAGACATAGGGCAGGATGAAGAAAGTTACATGTTTGGCAGGGATTAAGAGAATGATTGTTTTTTCAAGAGAACTTATAATTGAATTTACAACACCTGAATTAATTACTAAAAAACTTCTTTTGGTAATTCATATTTCAAATTTCAATTTTTTGGCAGGAAATTAATATTAAAAAGTTTAGACAAATAATAATATTATTATAATTATTAAATTGATACGTGCTGTATTCATGAGCCTTACATTGTCTCTAGAAGTCATAGAAACCTCCTTCATGTAGCCACCATTCATAACTGAGCGGAGATGGGCCAAAAGCAATGAAGGCAACCCATATGTGTAGGGATTATGACTCCTCGACAACCAAGAGCCTCGCACCATGTGACTTCTCGTGGAACTCTCTAGGTTTTGAGTTTGGCAGTTGTCAGCTTCAGAAACCTCAAAATCTGCAATGAAAATCATACACATTTCAACTTCTAAATCATAACTCATGATACAGTTCATGAATTTTATTATTTAATAATGTAATATACAAAGCAGCATACTTAAGGAAATCTGCAGATCAATCATTAAAATGTAATCCAATTTTATTAAATGATGAGGAAGTACCTTGTTCCAGGGATAAAGAAATCATAAAGATTAGGTTGTAACACTATTTGCAAAGGTTTGTTTACAAAATCAGTAAATGATTATATGAACAAGATAAAGATGAACAGTCATTGCCTTCCCAGATCACACGGAATTGAAAATTCCTTAACCAACCTACATCTATTTTTAACCCCGAATATTGCACAACCAATGAAGCAATTTCTAAAATCACTTTTGGATTTCTATATTTTAAAATTAATTTCTCAGAAAAATGTCCATCCTTGTATCTACTTTTGTAATGAGTGAAGACATAGATTGTTAATTATATATTGATGTTGCACAAATTGAAATCTTTTGCTTGAGGCAGCAAACAAAGGAACAAAATACGCAACGTGCTCCAAAATAAAACATATGTCTATGAATATTACTTTCTGATTTATTTATTTGTGTAGTTAATATCAGCGTACTATCTAGTATCTTCACAACTAGAAAATAATGACTTTACTAGCAAGTTGTCTTGCTACCTAAGTTCTGAACTTAGTAAGCTTTAATGCTAATTAATGAGCATGAAAATGAATTTCTAGAAACTCAACTTGTCATGTATAATTAGCTACTAAATAAAAATATCGCAAAGATAATTTAGGTGGTGTTCAGGAAATACAAAAAGAACTGGTGATAAAGTTTGGATAATTTTTTGCATGTATGGGTTATTATGCCCAAAGTTCAAGGTTATTAATGAGAAGAGGAACAAAAGAAACTGACATCAACCTAGGAAAGCATAACGTCAATCGAATTTTTTACATAAGAAAATTGCCTTTCTACTTGAAAATTTGTAATTCACGATTTAAAGAGCATGAATTACAGGAGAGCTATAGAGCTCAAATCAAAAGTCACGTTTCTTTGACATGATATTTATTTAGGCCTATCTTTAGAAAGAGTGGCAGTGGGGATGCAGTTGTTACAGAAACTTCAGCAATTGAGCAAAAAAAGAAAAACAGATTTTAAAAGAACATCAAACGGTTAAATAGTAATCACTTTTGACTAGGTTAAACTTCAGCACATCGAAGGGCTAAGCAGTTGTTGCAATCCTATCAATATAAAGACTTACCTTCCTTTGTACTAGATACCATTTTTTTTTAACTCTTCTTTCCTCTAACTGCTTGATTGTTGTATTTAGGATATAATTTTAAATATAAATGCTGGAAGACTTTCACAGAATGGTAATTATTAAAAAGTGATTATTTTCTTTATAAGAAAAAGAATCATAATAATATGCATAATATTAAAGAATATATTATTAATATGCAAATTACCCTTCTTTACAACCATATAAAAAAAAAAAGAATAAAAACAGTACTCACAATCAAGTATAGAAAAAAAGTGATTATTAATATGCATAATAAACATATTATATATTATTGAAAGAACAAACAAAGCTTGAATTCTAAGAGTACAGATTTAGGGCTTCTAGAAATTAAAGATATTTTCTTTAAGAGTTTAAGACTTTTATTATGAAGAAAATATCAAGAGTATATTGCACTAGAGAATAGTCAATTTTTAGATATTACAAAAGAGCTATTAATCAAAATGGTTCTTGAGTATTAAAAAAAGGCTAATTTTGATCCCTGACTTCCAAAAGTGCATGAAATGGATCATAAGTTTAATAAAATTGATAAAATAAGTTCACAAGTTAACAATGCTAACATTTTCCTTAAAATTGAGAGCAATATTGAGATTGTGATATTAGAATCTTATTTATATGATAAAAGTATTTATCAATTAATATTAAATAAATTAATTTAGGAAATTTATCTAATGCTAATTTTCTGTTTATTTAAAAATATAGTACACTTTGAGCTGCACTTCAATTTTCATATTTTCATTTAAAAAGAAAAGTAATAATAACTAAATATTTGTGCTTGTAGCTTAATGGTGAATGTGTTTGTATTTAAACAAAATGATGTAGGTTCAACTCCTACCATGCGCACATTTTTTAACAGAGCACTCAAATCTTAAACTTTGCTTATGTTTCTCAAATCGAAGTTGGAGTACCTAGGAACAACATGACCCCTTACCCCTCCACCATTTCAGCCCCGACATAGTAATTCAGCTGTCCACCACCTCCCCTCAGATCATCCCACCCATGACAGTTGTTCAGCACCCTACTAGGCCCTTGTCGTCCACAGGTTCAAATCAATTGGCAAACCTGTGCAACCCATTGTCAAATCTTTATTCTCCTCCAAAAATTGAGCCCCAGCCAAAAAAATCCCTCGCGCACCATCTGAGCATGGCCGGTGAAACTTTAGAACTTCTAGTCCACCGCTTAAGGTTCTTATCTCTGCTTCCCCAAACATTGTCGAACTCCTAGCTAGGGCGATGCCTTTCTACGCAATGTCACCAAATGTCATGCTCGTCACCTCCGTAACACCTTTGGAAAGAGTATTGCCTCACACAGTCAGCCCCAATTCATTAAAAAATTGGATTGCGAATTCACATAGTTGCTTCTCCAATTTCTCTTTCATTCAATTTAGGGTTCCTATGATTAAATATAATTAGTGGGATATAGAACCCTTGCCCCCAATATCATCACATCACTCTAATACCAAGTTAATATGATCTTGAAGATAAGCCCTTATGATAGGTCTTGAAAATCGCCAGAACGTTTTTCTCCAAGCTCCTTTCTTGGACTTACATCTCCCCATGTTATATCTCTTGAATTCTTCCCCATAGATTCTGTCTTTCCCTCAAGAAAAAAATTCTTTGCCTCAAATTTTAAACACCTTTATTCATATACTTAGAAGCTAAGCAATACAGTAAAAATTTCTCCACAATATAAGAAGACTTATTTAACATTCAAAATCTCTAAAATTATTCAACAATAGCTTAACCATAAATAACTTGGAGACAAGAAAAAAAAACTATTGAAGTTACGCTCAATAAAATAATAAGAAATTGTCAGCATTGCCATTTAAACCTGTTGGCTTTTGGTGATATACTTTTCTGATAAAAGAGTCCATAGCACAATATTAATTTTTTTTAAAAATTCCTGCAAATGTAACATGTAATTGATAAACTTTGAGAAGCATTTAAATATGGTGAAATTAATAATGAGTAGAATTACAGCAAAGAAATGAGTATAAATTGCCTACAAATACATGTTTGATTCTCCTTATAGAAAAGCTTTAAATATTATTATTGTGTTTCTGTCCACTCTTAATGTTTTCAACATTATAAAACTGTGATAGCTTAGCTGACTTGATCATTGTTCTGAATACAATGACAGCAATCATCAGCAGCATGTATCCAAAGCCTCTTTACCCACACAATGTTATTCAAATGATGAAAACCTCAGATAGTTGCAACTTAGGTTTATAGTTTGAATCCCACCTGTATCAATACATCCAAGCACTTTGGGCAAACTTTCTTGCACAATAAAAAGAGGCTAGAACATGATATTACTCAGCCTTCTACAATCTTCTGGGTCTACAGTCAAGAACCTAGCCTATTTGTACAAAGCCACTGTTAGATAGATGAATGAAGCATTGGGAGTTGTGTTTTTTGACAAAATTGGAACATCAATGAATTCTTCTAAGTCATTCTACTATGGACAAGAAATTCATATCAAAGACAAGCACGTTACATATAAAGTATCATTAGTTGCCAACGTCATAATAAGACATTTTTATAACCATTTTCATTAAAAAATATATTATCAATATAGCAGTAACAGCTGAAGTTGTCTATGGCACTATTTATATGATTGATCAGCAAATAATAATGAATAGTGAATCACCTAAAGGAACTACATCATATGGATTGTCTCCTTTTGGCAAAAACCCATAGAACATAACCAAATGAGATCCAGAAAAGCTTCCATAACTAAGAAAACATTGGTCTCCTTTTTTGCATTGCCTTGCAAGGTGAAATTTTAAGCATTTTGTTTCTAAGTCTACTCTACCGTAGTGAATTATATGGGGGAACAGCTGCAAAATTTGGAACATTAGAATAAATAAACTGAGGCTCAAAATACTTTTGAAATAAAAGATGTATATAAGCCAGTTTGAAAGTCTTGAGCGCAAACCGAATGGTTAAGCATCCCAGCAACTGGAACCAAGCAGGTCCTGAGCTTTCCATCACTAAAAACAACTTTCATACCATTAGAATACCAGTGTTCACAAGCCCAAAGAAAATGATCCCATGAGTATAACTCAGGTTTGAAAATATCTGGGTAGCTACTGCATAACGCTGGACAAAGTGACTCGTACTGTTGTCGCAAGTGCTGAAAATACAGAATATGAGGAAAGCAGAAACTAAGAAATATTAGCTTTAAGAATCTCGAACCTCAAGCACCTATAAACATTTTAGGCACATAAAAGTAAGAAAAATATGGAAGTAGTGAACCATAAATGAAATGGAAAAGAATGGCACAGAATATACCTCTATAGCTTGATGTACTTCTTCTAAAAGCAGAGTACCATGCAGTATAGCAAGAGCATCGATTCCAAAACTCAACCCTACAAGCAAAAAAGTAGCTCAGGGTTATAATTCAGCTTTTCTGACTGAGGCATGGTTGGATGGCATTGTGGGCGGCTGTGCAAGGAAATTGGGCATATGTGGAGGTACATGTGGAGAGCAACAGCGAGTTCAAGGAGAGCCCTTCATCTCTCTTCTTTCTTTTTCTAGCACTTTTATATGTAAACAAAGCAGTGCTGCAAATTAGCACGTAATAAAATGAGAATCAACAAGAAACGAACATTGAAACTCAATTGAAGGACCATTGAAGCTTGGTTAAATTTGAAGTCTCACTAGGACCAATTCCCTAATCACGAGCCACCTCAAAGAAAAAAAGGTGGCTTATTCGAGTTAGGTTCAAGTCAAAAAATAGCTGCTAAACTTTCTAGCAGTAAACCATTTTGTATTTCACATGTGCTATCATTTCCGTTCAATCATGTAATCCAACTTTGTTCTCTTCCGAGTTGTAGGCCCCTTTACCTCCAATAATTTTAACATTTTTATAATTTCTCTCAATGACATGAATATTTTGTACACAATAGCTTGCCTCAGATGCAACCCTTTAGGTTCCTCAATAGCTCAGTAGGCTCATCCTTCATATTTCATTGCCCTACTCTATTGGTCAACTAATATTGTGAATCAGCTAGGCTCCTGATTAACCTTTTGTGGCTCGACTTTTCAAAAGAAAATCAAGTACTTTAGAAAAGTTTGTATAGCCCGCTTAGCTTCTCCAATAGTGGTGATCACTACATGCAAGTCAGATTTATTCTGATATAGTTTTGCCTCAAAGCCATAATTCGCCATCACTATTGTTGCCATCCAAACATTTTCTCGAGCCCACAATTTAGAACATCTTAGTATAATTTGACAGATAAGTAAGTGCACAATATCACATACCACGTCATCAATGAATACTCAAGGTATGGTTTTCAAAAAAAAAAAACATCCACGTCATAGCAAACTTCTTTTAACATTGCCAATTCACCACAAGCAAAACATCCTTTTTAATCTAACCGAATGGGTAAGATTGTGGATATTAGGTAGTCTCTAGTTCATGCTACTTCATCAATTGCTGGACAACCTGAACAAAAATATATAATTACTACATAATTCTTAACCTAAATCCCGATTATGAATGGTTATGCTGGACAACTTTGATTACCAACTCGAGGTAATATCTTGCCCTTTTAATAACACCATCAATAAAGAAATGACTTAGCATTTGCAATATTATCAAGACATCTTGGCTTCTCGACTGAGTAGTATTCTTATCTCTCAAAAAGTTCTCAGAGCTTTGTCAAGTATTTCTTCAAGCATTTTGAATCATCATGCCTTGTCTTCTTGCAAAAGTCGCAAGTTAGACTAATTATTAGTTCAGTGCTCCTTGGCAACTTAGGTCTTCAAAGTTCCTTTTCACTAGTTTTTCTAGGCTGACTTTCTCTAAGGACTTTGTTATTGTTCAATTTCTTCTCATTGAAAATAGTCATGATGCTTGCATGTCTGAAACTTATCACGATAAAAATGGACGTCAATAGCTACGCAGGTTGTAAGCATATGTAATTGATGACTACTAAAGCATCCTCCATCAATAAAGCCATCTTCCGAACTCTGAGGTTCATTCCTAGACAAATTACTCCCTTCTTTGGTGTAATCCGCATCAATTATTTCACCTCTCATATTCATGATCTCTCATGAAGAAGCTCTTCCAAAATACCTTCTTAAATTCTTTGCAACTAAACTAACTTTGCCAATGTTTTATATGAGCATTCCACCGTACTAGTTCATGCTCTGATAATTTGGGACAACAAAGGATATCTCCTTTGTTATTAATGGAGTTAAAAATAACTCTCCAATTAGTCTAACTAAACATCAATGGCTTATGCTTCTGAATTCTTGTTAAAGGTCAAAAAATCAATCAACTCGACTTTAAGAAGTAGGGAGCCGTACAAGCTGGAAAAGAGCAAACATGACTTTGTTTGCATTTAGTTCATTAACTATCAGCCAAGCACAAACACAATCACAATCACAATAAATTAAGACCAAAAAGGTATTAGAATCTCGAATAATGTATAGTGAGCAATAATTTATAGTAATTGACATGTACACTTTACTCACTGAATTGTTTGTAATTATTTATAAATTAAGAAATAATTCAATCAAAATCAAAGTGCAAGCATTGATAATACATTAAAATATAAGCTATAATTAAATATTAGATAATGCCAACACAATGCCCTTCTCATGCGAAGCTAAAACCCTTGTGCCTCCTTCTACAGCGCTGACAGGCGACAAATTAGTATGAGTTTTGTTTACATGTAAGTACACGTGGTCTGAAGTAATATAGAAATAGTGAGTTCTAGATTTATCTTCTTTAGAGATTAAGTGAGGGTTTACTAGCTACTATTTCTCTACTAATGCATAAACAATCGAAATTTTAGTTTTGTTACTAAACTGGAACTAAGCATGCAAACTAAATAAACCTAAAATTGCGAAGACGTATCAAGTTTCAAAGATCGGGGAGAGCTAGACCAATCAACTATAGTTCAACATTTTCAGTTCTTGCTGAATTTAAATAGATTATCTCATGAGAATATTATATTTATATTTCAATGGACTATGGGTAGTTAAACCCACTAGTGATCTCTTACACACACAAGTCACTCACAACTAAATCCTAAGGTCGCCTTTAGCCGATCTCGTACCAGACCTCTTGACTTCGAATCTTAACGTCTAAATGGTGGTTTCCTTAAGTCCTATCAACATTCTCTATCTAGTGCAAATGGAACTAGATTTACATCTCTGTTCTCACATGCACATAGACATCTCCATGTTCAAAGGAGAGCGTGTGGATCTCTCTGCTCCGACAATCCTTTATTCGATCTCACCTTACATCTAAGTGAGAAACTGCATGAAGTATGGAATATGAAAGATAAGAATTGTCAAGTGCACATACATCCTTGATCTGAACTTTTGCTCCGATCTAATATTTTGTGCTAATTACATGTTATGCGATCACAAGTACATACATCTTGATCTGAACTTTTGGCTTGATCGAAGGAACAATGTGATGTGAGCGCACTCCTTTAAAGATAATGATTGTTCTTATAGATGCAGCATAAAGGTTTTTTGATAAAAGAAACACATGCATTCATCACAATATTTCACAAAATTAACCTCAGCATTCACATGAAAAAGTTTACTACATAGGTCTAGCCTAACTTGTGGTGGTCCGATGCTGGTTTGGCAGAAACCGCTCTGGCATCGGGTGACTACTCACCGCAAAATCATATCAAGCAATTTGAGAGAAAAAGAATACGCATATAAAAGTAAATAATATTTTTCATTTATCAAAAATTCTTATTACAAGATCTATCATCGTACAAAACAAAAAAAACAAAATAAGCAATTCAGCGTCGTCGTCGATCTTTTGAAAATTAAGGTTCTTGTTTAACCTCTTCCAGGAGCACCTGCCCTAATATTGTACAGAAAATAATATCGGGATTTGAATTCCCAAAATTTAGAGAATACCCTAAGTACAGCAGTATACAATAACAAATTACTTTATAAAGATACATTTAGCAGAGGTAAAAATGTTGGATAGGTAAGGCAACCGCGTAAAATAAGCAAGTAATTTCCTGCAACAAGTATTTATCACAAAATAAAAGTTACTGATGTCATTTTCCAGTAACTATCCCTGAATGTTACTGATGTCATTTTTCCAGTAACAACCCCAAATATTGCTGATATCATTTTTCCAGCAACAACCCCGAATGTTACTGATGTCATTTTTCCAGTAACAACCCTGAATGATACCGATGTCATTTTTCGGTAATAACCCCGAATGATATTACGTTAGTTCCGGACAACCAACCAAGCTTCAAATGGATTTGGCTCAAAGTAAATAAGCAAAGCATAGCAATAATAGAAAAATTGCAAGATGTAATGCAAGTCATATACTGGGTACCTTTAGTCTTTAAGTTCAGCAATTCAATAGCTCGAATGAGTGACAGTTCGCTCAATCTGCATTCAAGTCCCCGATATTTTTAAGTTAGCTTTTTAATCAAATGATTTAAGAGTTTTAATTTCTTCTTTAATTCTATTCTTCTTCTTCTGCTTTTGAAGTTCAATTGATTTAAGCAGCTATTAAAGTAGTTATTAAAGTGTCTTTATGATTATCATACTAATGTATGATGAAAAAGTCAGAATAATTAACTGAATTGGCGAATAGGAAATAGTAGTCATTTTTAATAATTTGAATCGTTCTCATTATTAATTAATGAGAATAATTCTATTGTGCATGACTAGTCATAAACTTGATAGTTATAAAGAGAATAACCAGATTAAGAGAAAACAAATGTGTTCTTCTAATTTCCTCTTCTTACTTTAGAATTAGGATCGCCGGCACATGAAAAGAAGTTGGAACAGGTTGGCCGAAGGATGGTCGGGGGCTGGCAGAGGGCTGTCGGAGGTTGCTGGAGCCGCTGTGGGGACTGTCGGGGGCTGTTGGAAGCTGCCGGAGAGGGGGCTGGCTGGCTGAGAAGGAGTAAGGCTTGCTGTCGGAGGCTGCTACTGGCTGGGAGGCTTGCTGGAGTTGGCTGCCGCCGGCTGCCGGAGGTTGGCACGGCTGAGGAGAGGCTGCCGGAAGCTGGAAGGAGGAAGATGGGGGCTGCTGGAAGGCTGGCCGGCTACAGAAAAGAGGGGGGGCTGGCTGAGAGGGCTGGCCGGCTGCTTGGAGGGAGAGGCTGCTATGGTGACCGTGGGGAAGAGAAGGGGGAGGGGGCTGCGCTTAAATAGGCGCAGCTGGGGGGAGTTCGACTGAGGGGTCGACCGCATCCTGCGCCAGAAACGGCGCAGGTGGAAGTCCCACCTGCAGGCTCTGTCGACAGAGCCTGCGATTTGCGGCTGGGGTCAGGGGAGTTCGACGCAGGATGCCAGGCTTCCGCCTGGCGCAGAAGCTTCTTCCGCCTTTTGGGGAAGAAAGATCACAGGCTGCGATAAAAAAAAGAGGCGGGCGAAAGAAAAAAAAGAAGAATTCAGGAAAAACAAAAAAAAGGAAAAAAATTTTAAACTTCAAATTAATTGCATTTTACCTCCGTTCGGCGTCCGAATGCAACGAAACTTGGCACCGAGGTGTGTTACGACATGACGAACACCCTCGTGCCGAAATTTTTTGATTCGGAACAATACTTTATTTTATTTTAATTTTTGAGGTTTAAAACTTTGAAAATTTGTCATGATCAAATTAGCGCTCAGAATTTGATGAAACTCCTCGAGCAACCTTTAAATAATATACTTAACACGTCGACACTGAAAACGACGAATTCGAACACATATTTCAATGTTTTGATTTTTAGAATTTAGAAATTTCAAAGATAGAACGGGAGCTTCCGTCTTTCGGATTTTTCATGAATTAGGGCTCTTTAATCTTTAAAGTTGTTTCTATCTACTGGTAGTTTTGTTTGCCCTAAAGTGAAATTCCCCGGGATCCTGATTCCTAAGGCAGAATTCTGACCTAATTTGTAAAATAACGACTTTGGGTCGTTACATAACCCTCCCTAAAAAAGAAGATTTAGGTTGTCGTTAAAAATAAATCACAAGCACATGTAGTTTTGATTCTTAAGAACATCATGATTCTACAACGAAATAATACAAGAAGAAATGATAAAGAAAAATAGAGATGTTACTTAGGAACGTCCCAAAGGGTTCTTTTCGTCTTTGCCTTCTTCTTCCTTCTTCAGTCCTTCAATGGCCGCTTTAGGGTTTTCCTCCATGTGGCTGAAATTTCTCTTCTTTAGAATCCTATCTTTATCCCAAATGCATCCTCTTCTTCTTCTTAAGGTTTCTTTTTAGCTTTTATACTCCCTTACAACTACTCAAGGAAGGTCAAAAGTCACCCCCTTTTCCTTGTGAATATGGCACTTCGTATTCAAGAGATTGTCGAACGCCTGAGCGCATGCACTAATTCCAAGCAGTTTTCTCTGGCAATGGCACGCCTGAGCGCATGCACTAATTCCAAGCAGTTTTCTCTGGCAATGGCGCGCCTGAGCGTCCATGCTTCTGTCGAGTTGGCGCTCGGGGAGCACCTGAGCACGCGTGTTTCTACCACTTCAGCGCTTGGGAATGCCTGAGCACACGTGTTTCTGCCACTTCAGCGCTTGGGTGCGCTTGAACGCACAGGCTTCTGTCTCTTTGGCGCTTGGAGCGCACGTGTTTCTGCCACTTCAGCGCTTGGGCGCACAAGCTTCTGTCTCTTTGGCGCTCGGGCGCGCCTCAACGCGTGTTTTTGCCACTTCAGCACTTGGGCACACTTGAGCGTGCGTGCATCTATCTATTTGGCGCTTGAGCGTGCATGCTTCTGTCAGGCTGGAGCTTGAGCGCACCTAAGCATCCATGTTTATATCATCATAGCGTTTGGGCACGCCTGAGCGCGCAGAGTTCTGTATCCAGGCACTCGGGCGTGTCGTGCTTGAGCGCCTGACTGCTCTTTTTAATGGATTTGAGAGGTGGAAACCATTGAAATGCCTTGAATTCCTATATAATCAAAATGGAAGTAAAACATACCAAATATTGATTAAAAGCAATCTATTCTAATATGAAATAACACAATATGATGCGGTGATTTTAGTGTAAATGCATGGCTCATCAAGCGCCATGAGAAAACTTTTGACGTTGCAATCCAGCAGTTGTGCCGATGCATGGGATTGTGGATTCAGCCTTCTTTTTGCCAAAGGGGTTGGATTTGCTACCCGATCTCCTTCCCCGAAGAGAGGTGAGCTACTCAACTCCTAAATCATTCTGCAATGTCTTGACAAATGCCTCCTCCTCATGAGAACTATTTAATGTCAAACCTATCGTGTATCTTCAAGGTAAACATGTCCTACTTCTTTCGAAAGCTGAAGTGCAAGCCTTAGCTAAACCTTTTGAGTTTGCCTTGGTGGGTAAACTTTCAAATGGCAAACCATCTACGGTTTCCATTAGAAAATTTATTAATAAATTAAGTTTATTAAGTGATTTTCAGGCTGAATTAATAGATTCAGACCTCATGTTAATCAAGCTCTCTAATGAAGTATATTACTCTAGAATTTTCGCTAGAGGGTTCTACTTAATTGAACAATGTCCAATGAAAGTTCTAAAATGGATGTCCTTCGATCCAAGATGCGAACCTTCCATGATACCGATATGGATTAATTTTTCACTCCTTAAGATCCACTTGGCTACACATTCTATTCTTTTCATATAGGGACCGTACTTTGGTAAAGCACTAAGACTAGATTATGCAATGGCTAATTCTTTAACCTTCGGTGGCTCGGGTGCAAGTTAGCTAAAGAGTTTGAATCTAAAATCTGGAGTGGAGAAAAAAGAAAACATATTTCCAAGAATATCTTTGAAAATTTTCTAATATGTTGTTATCCCTACTTTACTAATGGACATTATGAGATGAAATGTTTCAAACTTTACCCTCAGCTTAGAAACAAATCTTTGTCGGTGGAGAAAAATGTTCCTAAAGTCTTAAAGAAAAATAAAAGTTCATGTATGCCCCAAAAAGAAAAGAATAGTTCAGGTGGAAAATCCGATTAAGAATGGACCAGACATTTCTACCCAATTGCTGGTTGGGGATGCTGCAAATGATCCACAGTGTGGTTTGGTAGTGGTTGATCCAGGCCTGAACGAGTGCTTGTAAATCGCTTCTGATCGCCCCTTAGTTGCTTCATGTGAAGCATCGGAAGTCCCGAAGTTGGATAATGAAAATCTATTGGCTGATTCGATTGGATATATCAATGGGAGTTTGGTAGTGGCTGATCCACCTAGTCCTTCAGCTAGTGCTCGGGCCGACATTGAGGTTGGTGTCCAGGATGCAACGCTACCAGACACCATTTGTATCAAAGAAATAGATGCAAACTTATCGGGGGATATGAGGTGTTTCCCTCAAATAAGCTTCGGTGCATGCTCTTGGCAGCTCGTGAAGTTTTGAGGATACTGAAAGCAGAGGTGGTTGGCATGAATCATGAGGGTCTCCCTCGTAATGTGATGGTGTTGATGACATATTCCTCATATTTGCTACAACAAAATATATCTGCATTACCAATAGTTCTGGGCAAACGAGCTATGCAACATACCCCATCCCATGGTCTTCATTTGCGAGAGTTGTTTGCATTGATATGAATATTCATTCACCTCCCTTGGTGACCCTGGGAGTTAGGGTGCAATCGGCCCTCAATCCGTTCGATAAAAATTTTTCTCCCGCTTGAGTATAGATGGCATCAAAATACACTTGTGCTATCTTCGCCGATTGACGGGATGATTCTGGAGGGAACTTCGATTATGATTCAAATGAGGATATACAACTGAATCAAAGAATGACTTTTATGATGTTGAAAAATTCTCAAGGAAAAAAAGAAAAAATAAAATAAAAGATAGATCGATCACTAGCCTGGACTCTTCCTCTCTCCTTTCTCTTATTGAGATCTCTTTTTATGTGAATCTCTTATGGGAATTTTGTTGACCATTTGAAATTTTTTTGAAATTTTCCTTAATTTTTTATTTTTTATTTTTATATTATTGGAGGTTACCAAACGCCATATCTGCTATAACCCCGACCATTATATATATATATATATATATATATATATATATATATATATATATATATATATATATATATATATATATATAATCCAATAGTTGTTCCCAAAAAAATAATAGGTAATGATATATATTAACTATTTATTATATAATTTGATATTAAAGACAAATAAATACAAACATAAAATTTTAGTTATTTATATAATTAATTTCTAAATTTTAAATATTTTATTTGCTGTATATTATTTAACCAA